>CM069170.1:13104644-13297147 GCA_035221665.1 Okamejei kenojei
AGCATCCCATCACTTCCTCCAATGTAAGGGACTATCTAGAAGATTTACCACGCTGTCAAGGACAACTGCAACAGTATAATAACTTATAAACCATATAACATATAAACAATTACAGCACGGAAACAGGGCCCTCTCAGCCCTTCCAGTCAATGTCGACCATTTTGTTTTCCCTAGTCCCATCTACCTGCACTCAGGACCATTACACTCCATTCCCTTCACGTCATATACCTATCCACCTTTACTCTTACATTGTTAAAAATCTATCCGGCCTCCACCACTTCTGCTGGGAAGCTCATTCCACACAGCACCACCCTCTGAGTTAAAGATTGTTCCCCCCTCACGTTACCCGAACCTTCTGTCCCTTAATTCTCATGTCAATGCCCTCTTGTTTGAATCTTCCTACCCTCAATGGGAGAAAAACGTTATCCACGTCAACTCTGTATATCCCTTTCATCATTTTATTTTTTTATTTTTTTTTATTTTTTTATTATAGAAACAAAGTAATTACAAAGTACACTCTTAATACAACGTTAAAAAATATATAATATTAATAATAAAATTGATCTGTTTATAATATTTGTAATATTTTCAATTATACATATCAAGGTTAATTATTTTGTATAATTGGGAGTGTGTATTGTACTTCTAATTTTAGCAATATACTCATACTACTCATATATCCATAATTCCCTCTGATTTCAAAATACAAGTCCCCATGTTATAATTGTATAATACACAATATTAATCCGAACTTTCTATTATAATATTTCATTATATTTTCATTAATAGAGTGGTTTGTATTATTATTGACTTTATATTTCTAAATTATTATATAGTTGGAAAAACTACACAAATTTTATGTAATTAAAAATACAAGACCCACATCAATAATATTTTCATACCAAGTAATGATACTCTATAATCGCATTAATATTTAAAAAATTTAATTGATAATGTGTTTCTATACTTTTTTTCTAATTGGGATTGGAAAAAATAAACGAATAGAAAATAGAAAAGAGGAGTGTTGAAAGTTTGATGGAGACTTGGGATATTAATCATTAATCCGTCCTTGGAGATATATTCCATGATTTAGTATATTTATTTCTTAAGCCTTCAGATATTCAGGCCTCAGTCAATGTCTTCGCGCGAACCGTTTTTTTGACCCTGTAAATATTTAATATATGGAGACCAATTCTCTCTGTAGAGATCTAACCATATCCTAAGGGACACGCCTAAATCTCTCCAAGTGAAGTGTCTCGGAACATTTCTGTATTCCACATTTTAATTGTTGGGGAGGCAGGGCCTTTCCAAAATTTTAGTATTAATTTTTTCCCAATTATTAGACAATAGTCGATAAAAAATTCTTTGGTTATTTTAATTGTTGGTCGATTTCTAGTATTCCAAGTAGATATTAATTTGGATCAGAAATCATGTAATGTTAATAACATTCGAAATTATCTTAAAATATTTTCGTTCCAATATTCTTACAATCTTTATACAATTAGTGAATGAATGTGACAAATTTGCTTCTGAGATTTGTCATTTAATCAACATATAGGCGATTATTTGGAAATATATTATGTAATTTAGATTTGGGGTAATTGAGTCTATGTAGAATTTTAAAACCTGTGTATACGAACATGTTTAGCATTTAACGAAACAATGATGTATGTGTTGTAAGCTTTCGTCCATATTTCTGAGCTTATTATTTGACCTTATCATTTTCCCAAATCTTGTATATGTGTTTCCGTTGATGGATATCACTTTCAATAAAATATTATAAATATATGATATCCATTTTTTCTGTTTTGGATGTTTTATTCAAGCATTCATCTAAAATTTTCAGTCTTTCTATTTCTAAGTTTCTTGTGTATTTGCAGAGATATGTTTTTGATTTGTAAAATATCCTAAAATATTCATTGTTATGTAGTCCTAAAGTTTGTTGTAACTCTTTGAAATGAAAGAAAAGAGCTTTCCTTCTAAGATCCCATATGGTTTAAAATTCCTTTATTTTTCCATGGTAAAAAAGCCTTATCCATCGTTGAAGGTTTTTTTTAAACGTTAAATTTGTTGGGCAATGATAAGACCTAACGGGATAGATCTTAAATTTTATTGTTTTCTTTAATTTGTTTCACAAATGCGATTCGTTTTCTATTATCGGGTTTTCACTATAACATTTTCTTAGTTACGTTTAGTATTAGCAAATATTATAGAAATAATTTCAATGGAGAACAATCTTCTTTTTTCCATTTTTAACCAGTTTGGTTTGTTATCTATTTCTTCTCAGCCAAAAATTCATATTTTTGATATTAACTGCCCAGTAATAAAACATTAAATTGGTAATGCTAATCCCCCATTTATTTTAGCTTTACATAAGTGTTTTTTTATTTATTCTGTGGTTTTATAATCCCAAATAAAGTTAGTACTAGGGAGAGTCTAATTTTTTGAAAAAAATTTTAGGGAGATATATGGGGAATTAATTGAAATAAAATATAATAAATTGTGGGGAAAGGGGAGGAAAAATCTTTTATCATACGCGTTGATTTTACTAACATTGATAAATAGGTAAACCTTTTCCAGTATAAAATATTCGTATTTTTTTGTTCAGTAATAACGGGAAGTTAGGATTTAAATAATTGAATCAAATCTTTTTGTAACGAAAATGCCAAGATTATTTAATATTTTCATGTGTTATTTGAAAAAAGGATAATTGTTTTAAAAATAGTATCTGTTTATTTTTCATGTTATTGGCAAAAGAAATTCATTTTATTCAATTGATTACTGTATAATGGATTAATCCAAATGTCCGTTATTAGTTTTTACATAATTTCGGATACTTATTTCAGGTTCAGTGTATAATGAGGATATACCCATCGTCCGCTTATAAGGAGATTTATTCTTAGTATCTTTTTGTATCATATCCATGTATTTCCGTGATGTAATCTCAACCCGTTGGGCGAGATGGTCTATGGCTAGCGCGTAACAATAAAGGTGTTAGAGAGGGACTAAGACTTGTCTGACCTCGAGTATAAACTAAATTTAGTAGATTAACTTACGGTTTGTTGTTATTCTAGCTGTTGGGGTTTGCATATAACAAATTATCCAAGTTGTAAACTATTATCCGAGCTTGAAGCTTCAATCACCGAAAATAAATAAGGCCCATTCCACTTGGTTCAAAAGCTTTTTCTGCATCCAGCGAGATAACTACTAAATCTTTTTATCACTTCTTTTCGAATATTTAATTATTAAATTAACCGTCTTAGATTATATGAGGGAAATTATATCATTTTAGGTATAAATCCTGTTTGAATCGGGATGAATTAATTCATTGAAACTGTACTTTAATCTTTGTGCTAATATTTTTGTTAGAATCTTTTGATCCGTATTTAATAGAGCTATTGCTGTATATGATCTGTTCATCCAAGTCTTTATTTATTTTGGGTATAAGTGTTATAATAGACCACGTTTCAGCGTAATCTGGTAATTTCTGTTGTGTATATATCTTGTTCATATTAATGATTTTAATATGGGGACCATATGATCATGAAAAATTTTATAAAAATTCCGAACTTTTACATCCGGTCCCGGCGTGTTTTACCATTTTTTATGATCTTATAGATTGCTTGGATTTCTTTATTGAAATATCAGCATTTAATAATTCTTTATTTTGTAAATCCAAATCCTTATATAGTTACATATTTTTAAAAAAGGATCTTTCTTATGTTTTATTTACTGTTCGCTTTAGAAGTAGTATATAGATTTTTATAATATTGCATAATCTTTCATTAATATCTTTAGGTTGTATTAATAAAATCTCCATTTTGTGATTCATAATCCTACGTATAATTTTTTCTTGTGATTCAATTTTCCTTACATTGGCGAAGCTAATAATTTTTGGGGTTTGTTTCAATATATTCAAATGTAATTGTTTAAGTTATGTTGATACAAATGTTATAACTTGATCAAGTAGTTAGTTTATTTATTTTTATTATGCAATGCTACAATAGTTTATTATGTATTATTATATCTGGTTTTGTTGCAATTCTGTATATATTAATTGTTTATCTCCTTTCCAAGTCCTGTTGTTCCTTCCGAATCTTTTTATTATGGAATGCTTGTGAAGAAATCATAATTCCTCGAAGATATGCTTTAAATGTTTTCCCATAATAAAGAGCGAGATATTTCTGGTTGATCATTTATTTCAAAAAAAATCTTAATTTGAGTTATAATATATTCCTGAGTGGTACGTATCCAACGTCCAACTCTGTCTATCCCTTTCATCATTCTTTAAAGACCTCTAAATCAAGTCCACCTTAACCTTCTGCGCTCCAAAGAATATACAGAAAGACCTAACGTTTGTTCAACCTTTCTCTGTAACATAGTTGCTGGAGACCCTGGCAAATTCTAGTAAATCTCCTCTGTACTCTCTCTACTTTTTTGACATTCCTTCCTATAACTAGGCGACCAAAATTGTACACCATACTCCAGAATTGGTCTTACCAATATGCTTTGTACAATTTTTAACATTACTATACCCTGCTCCTATATTCAATGCTCTGATTTATAAAGGCCAGCACACCAAAGGCTTTCTACTATGCGATTCGACTTCAGGGAACTATGCACAGTTATTCATAAAGATCCCTCTGTTCCACAGCATTTCTCAATTCCCTACCATTTACCATGTACTTCCTATTTTGATTTGTTTCCTGCCAAGCTATGTAACTGATTCACACTTAACAGCATTAAACTCCATCTGCCATCTTTCAGCCCACTTTTCCAAATGGCCCAAATCTCTCTGTAGACTTTGAAAATCTACTTCATTATCACTCAACAACACCACTATCTTAGTATGATCTGCATTTTTACTTTATCCAATTTTCCATCCCATCATCCAGATCATTGATGTACATGACAAACAACAGTGGACCCAACACAGATCCCTGAGGCACCCCAATGGTCACCGCTTCCAACCTGACAAACTAGCCATCCACCATTACTCACTCTGACATCTCCCATTTCCAGACCCACTTTGAAATCCATCTTGCTACTCCGCCATTAACACCCAAAGATTGAACCTTCTTAACCAACCT
Organism: Okamejei kenojei; assembly: GCA_035221665.1. NCBI lineage: Eukaryota > Metazoa > Chordata > Chondrichthyes > Rajiformes > Rajidae > Okamejei > Okamejei kenojei. Next base: position 13,109,735 of record CM069170.1, read on the forward strand.
TCCATGGGGGGAACCTTGTCAAAGGCCTTACTGAAATCCATATAGACAACATCCACTGCTTTAATAACCCTCATCAATTTCCCTAGTTACCACTTCAAAAAATTCATGGTTTGTCATACATGACCATCCAGGGCACAAATCCATGTTGACTGTTTTTCCTGATCAGACCCTGTTTATCCAGATGCTTTATATATTATCTCTAAGTTATCCTTTCCATTAATTTGCCCACTCTGACACGTCAAACTAATAGGTCTATAATTGCTAGGTTTATTCTTTGAACCCTTTTTAAACAATGGAACAAACATGCGCAGTACGCCAATCCTCTCCGGCACTATTCCCGTTTCTAATGACATTTGAAATATTTCTGTCATAGCTCCTGCTATTTCTAAACACTAACTTCCCTCAATGTCCTAGGGAATATCCTGTTCAGGACCTGGAGACTTATCCACTTTATATTTTTCAAAAGTGTCAGTACTTCCTCCTCTTTGAATCTCATAGTTTCCATAGCTACTCTACTTTTTCCCCTAACTCACAGGTGTTCAATATCTTCTCCTTGGTGAATACCGAAGAAAAGAAATTGTTCAATAATCTCCCCCATCTCCTTTGGCTCTGCAGATAGCTGTCCATTCTGGTTCTCTAATGGTCCAATTTTATCCCTCGTTATCCTTTGTTATTAATAGAGCTGTAGAAACCCTTTGGGTTTACTTTCCCTTTCTTGCCAAAGCAACCTCATATCTTCTTTTAGCCTTCCTAATTTCTTTCTTAAGATTCTTTTTACATTCTTTATACTCCTCTAGCACCTCATTTACTCCATGGCTCCTATAATTATTGTAGATATCTCTCTTTTTTCGAAACAAGTGTCCAATTTCCCTTGAAAACCATGGCTCTTTACAATTTTTACTATTTCCTTTCAACCTAACAGGACATAAAGATTCTGTACTCTTACAATTTCCCCTTTAAATGTCCTCCATTTCTCTTCTACAATCCTTCCCATAAACAAAGTGTCCCAATTCACTCCTTTAAAATCCTTTACGCAATTCCCTCAAAGTTAGCCCATTTCTCCAATCAATCTCCACCCTAGGTCCAGTTCTGACTCTCTCCATAATTATATTGAAACTAATGGTATTGTGATCACTGGTCCCGAAGTGACTCACCAAACGCATACCTCCGTCACCTGACCTGCCTCATTCCTAACAGGAGGTCCAGCACTGCCCCTTCTCTGGTCGATACCTCTATGTACTGCTGTCAAAAAACTATTCCTGCACACATTTTACAAACTCCAAACCATCCAGCCATTTACAGAATGTGTTTTTCCCAGTCTATTTTTGGAAAATTGAAAATCTCCCACAATCACTACCTTGTGCGTACTTACTAATATCTGCTATCCTCCTTACATAGTTGCTCTTCCAATTCTCGCTCTCCCATGTCATGTGGCGGTCTATAGTACAACCCCCTTTAAAAGTGTTGCTACACCGTTCCCACTTCTCAGTTCCACCCAAATAGCCTCCCTAGACTGAGACCCTCTAATCTATCCTGCCAAAGCATGCTGTAATATCTTCTCTGACAAGCAATGCAACAACCTCCCCCTCTGGACCCTCCAATTCTATCACAACTGAAGCAAACAAAATCCTGGAATATTTAGTTTCCAATCACAGCCCTCCTGCAACCATGTTTTCACTGATTGCCACAACATCATATTTCCAGGTGTCAATCCAGGCACTAAGTTCATCCACCTTTACTTATCAATGCTCCTAGCATTAAAATATACACATTTCAGAAACCCACCATCCCTTATTCTCTGTCTATTATCTTTTTCATCTTTCTCGCCTACATTTTGGATCTGAGTGCTTCCCTCTCTCCTCTATTGCCCCACACCCTGATACATAGCCCCCTCTACCCGAGTCCCTCCCCCCATCCTTTCTGGTTTAAAGTCTCCCCCAGTAGCCTTTGCAAATCTCCCTGCCAGATATTGGTCCCACCTCGGGTTCAAGTGCAACCCGTCCTTTGTGTACAGATCATGCCTTCCCCAAAAGCAGGTCCCAGTGATCAAGAAACTTGAATCCCTGCCCACTGCACCAGTCCCTCATCCACGCATTTATCCTCCACCTCATGTATTCATTCCTACTATCACACTGTCACGCGGCACAGGCAGTAATCCTGAAATCGTTACCCTGCTTGGTCCTTCTCCTTAACTTCTCCCCCCAACTTCCTAAATTCTACCTTTCAGGGACCTCGTCACTTTTTCTGCCTATGTCATTGGTAACCTATGTGTACCACAACATCAGGCTCGTCTCCCTCCCTTATCAGAATCTTTTCTGACGTTTCCGGTGGCCGCTAAGACTTCCGGGTGGCGCTATGGAGAGCCCTAGAGTATAGCGCCAGCCAGCTCCGCAAAAAAATTGTAAAAAACGGGGGTTTTAAAGAGACTTACCGGGCTGCCTGCAAACAAACTGCTTGCTGTTTCTTCACCGACTGTGCCGAGTGACGTCATCAGGCGCGCGACGAAACTATGTCGGTCTCACGGAGCCCTACCGACAAGGGTAAAGTTCGACAAACCGGCAGAGACTGGTAGAAGGCCCAAGTGAAGCCTCGGAGTCGAGTAGGACTCGATCCCTGAGAAGATGTGTCCAAAAAAACCAGGAACAAAATGGAAGGTGAGGAACGAAATCTTTTTATTTCTCATCAGTATGGTTAGCTTAAAGGAAGAATTAAAGGGAAAATAAAAGATATAAAGGAAGAAATAAATCAAATAAATAGTCTGATGGATACTCAGCTGAATCAGATGAAAAATCAACTGAAAGAATTAAAAACAAGAAACAAATGTTTAAATATTGAAAAAAGGTTAAGAAAATGTCGGATGATTTATTGAAATGTTTAACGTCATTGTAGAAAAAAGATGGATAAAAAAATGGAAAGTTTTAAAAAGACATCGATAATAGGATTAATCCTATTGAAGAAAATACAGAAACAACAGATGGCTGAACTAAATTAAAGAACCTTGAGCAAACAGCTGAGACGAATGCTTTGACTACAGGCAGAACCTGTTTACAGAAAACGAACGTCTGATGAAGCATGTTGACTATAAACTGCAAGAGAAATGTACTGAGCTAGAAGGACATCAGAGAAGGCAAAATCTGAGAATTGTAGGGATTCCTGAGGGTCGAGAGAATATCGACGGCACTCGAGATTCACTGCTAAATTACTCAAAGAAGTTCTATCTCTGGAAGAAATGCCTTTATTAGCTCGTGCCCACAGAGTCAGTAGACGTCAGACCCAGACCCAACGCTCCTCCCAGACAAATGATTATAAAGGTACAATTTGACTTTGTTCTGGATGAGATTATGCGAAAAAGCTTCGAAAACGCTTAAAAACTTGACATTTGAAGTCAAAGGATTAGTATCTATCGAGACTATCCACCAGAGGTCGCCAGAAACGAAAAGCATTCAATGAAGCCAAAAGTCTTATGCGTGGAGTAGAAAATCTGAGATAACGGTTTTGAATTACCCAGCGACTTTTAAGAGTTTCTTATAAGAATGTGGAATTACTTTTTCAAGACCCCCAAACCGCCACAGCATTGGAATTTGCTCAGCAGCTCAAGACCTGAAGAGTTAGTACCTACAAGCAAGTAATATACTGACTTTTATCATTCTCAGATATTCAACATGGACTTTTAATATTTACTGAGACTCTTCAAGATGATATTTAGGACTTGATGGAATAGACAATGTCAACGGAATGGAGAGGAATAAAACGAGATTCGAAAAACGTTATCTGGGATATCTGGACATTGATAATTAGTTCTAACATATAACTAATATAAATAATATTAACACACACATTAAGATTATAACACGGTTTTATTATTAGTTTTTTCCCACCCTTTTTTTTTTTATTAATTAGGAATGTTTCACTATTATTAATCACTATTACTAAATAATTAATAATTAATTTTTTCCTTTTTGAATTGAATTAATTGTATGTTATTCTTCATTTTTATATAGCCTTTGTATTTTTTTATGTCTAATATTATTTAGATTTTTAAGTTAGCTTTAGATATTGATATTTTTAAAGGATGAATTTTTTTTCTTCCTCGGCTTTTTTTTCTTTCTTTCTCCCTTCCTGTTTTTTATTATCATTTCCCCTCCCTTTTTTTAAATTATATATATTATACCCCGTTAAAATATTGTTAAGGAATAATATTCCCTAATTCTAGAGCTGTGTCATGTTTAATAACATCGATGACGGAAGTCGTTAGATGTATTATAAGCCATTCTTAATATGGCTGGCACAAAACTACATCGATTCGAGATGTAGTTCTTTTTTACTTCTACACACAATACCTCTATTTATTTTTTATCTATCTTTTATATCTATAGTAATCTTTGGTTTGATTGGAGTAATATAATGTACCAAGGGAGATATATTCATGAGGGGCAAAAAAGAGATTTAAATTACATCCATTCAGGGTTCAGGTGTAAAGGTTGGGTCTATCGCGCTGATGTTCCTTAGATCCTGTAGATCCCCATAAATCTAAAACGCAAGACTTAAAAAGAAATACGGGGAATGAGGGATTAACATTCTGCAGTTGGAATTGTTAAAGGTATTAATGAACCGATAAAGAGAGGAAAAGTATTGACATATTTAAAGGCAAGTAAAGCTGATGTAATTTACATTCAAGAGACCCACCTAAAAAAAGAGGCGGGCGGAAAACAGGTTGAAAGCTAAATGGATAGATAAAAATATATCATTCTTCTTTTACACATAAATCAAGAGGTGTAGCAATATTATTTCGTAAAGGTACTCTTATTTACACATATATCAACATAGATATAAAGAGGTAGAATAATTATTGTGATAGGAGAATTTAAATACAGAAAAAGTGATTCCTTGTAAAAATATGGCCAAATTTCGATAGTCCATTGTTTTTTAAAAAAGTATATAATAATATATCAGGAATTAACGCAATATAATTTGATAATTGGTGGAGATTTCCAACTGTACATTAGACCCTTACTTAGACAGATCTATACAAAACAAAGAAAAAAACAAATCCACATTCTAGTGGATATGCTAAATGCATATATGCAAACGACAATATTAATGATGTTTGGAGAAACAAAACCCTACAGTAACGAGAATAATCTTTTACGTCGCTTGGGGGAGTTCTGTGCATAAAACTTCTCAAGAATAGATTATTTTTTTTGATGGATGCAAAACCTTATAACACTTACTTAATGAAGTCTAAAAATGATAATATAATAATCTCAGATCAAGCTCCATTAACGTTTAAAAATTAAAATTAATAATAAAAATAGAAAATTTAAGGACAGTGGAAATTTAACCACAAATTTAAAAAAACAAAGCACTCAGAATATATCAATAACTCAAATTCAAATTTTCTTTGAAATAAATGATCAACCAACAATCGCGTTCCTTATTGTGGGACACATTTAAGGCAATATCTTCGGGAATAATGATGTTTCTTCACAAGCATTTGACAATAAATAGATTCGGAAAGAACAACAAGATCCCTAGAACAGGATATTAAGGAATTAGAGATACAGAATGCAATAAAACCAAGATACATATTTACTTAAAAAATTGTTTATATTGAATATAAAATAAATAAAATATATACAGATCAAGTGATAAAATTTAACCACATACTGAAACAATTACAGTTGAATTGGGGATAAGCCCCAAAAACTGCTGGCTCGAAATTAAGAAAATTGAAGCGGAAAAAATTATACATAGGATTTAATCACAAAACGGTGGACTTATTAATACAACCTAAAGATATTAAGAAGATTTTATGCAATATTATAAAAATTTATACAACAGCTAAAACAACAAAAGTAAAAATAGAAATAGATTGCATTTATAAAAAAATTGTAACTTGAAAGGACTGGATTTACAATAGAAAATTATTAAATGCTGAAAATTCAATAAATGAAATCAAAGAATTTAAATCTATTAGATCATTAAAAACGTAAAACACCGGGACCTGATGGTAATAGGTTTCGGAATTTTATAAAACATTCATGAATAATATAGTTCCATATCTAAAATCATTATATGAAAAGATATATACAGAACAGAAGCTTTCCAGATACATTGAACGAATCTATAAAACACTCATACCCACCTAAAATAAATAAAGATTTGGACGAACCAGGATCATATAGAGCATAGCTCTATTAAATACAGATCCAAAAGATATTAACCACAATATAGCAAAAAGATTGAGTTCATTTGTTAATGAATTAATACATCCGGATCAAACTGGTTTATAATACCAAAAAGATAATTCTTCATATAATCTAAGACGATTGTTTAAAATTATATATTCGAAAAGAAGTGCTAAAAAAAAGATTTAGTAGTTTTTCTCGCTTGATGCATGAAAAAGCTGATTGACCAAGTGGAATGGCCTTATTTGATTTTCGGTGATGGAAGCCTTAACTAGGAGAGGAGTTTATTACTTGATTAAATTATTATATGCAAATCCAATAGCTCTAGAAAACAACAAAAGCGCATTTATCAATTAAAATTAATTTAACACGAGGTTGTAGCAAGGATGCCCTTTATCACCCTTTTATTGTTTGCATGAGCCATAGAACCACATGCTCAGAGGGAAAGACTACACACCCGGAAATAATATGGATATTATACCGCAATATTTCTAAGAATAAAAATTTCCTTATATGCAGATGCTGTTATTAACTTTATATCACTCAACCAGAAATAAGTATTCAAATTTTTGTTAAAACTAATAACGGAATTCGGATCACTTTCAGATACGTATTAATTGGGAATAAAAGTGAACTTATGCCAATAACACTGAAATAAGTTTTACAAATAATACAACAATTTCATTTTAAGATAACAATGAAAATATTAAATATTCTTGGGATATTTGTTACAAAAAAGATTTTAACTCTCTATTATAAATCAATTTCCCCCCCATTACTGAATAAATTAAATAAGAATATTTCATATTGGAAAAGTTTTTCCTATCTCGATGATAGGGAAAATTAATGCAATAAAAATGAATTTTCTTCCGACCAATTATTATATTTATTTCAATTAATCCTGATATATCTTCCAAAATTTTTTTAAAAAAAGTAATTCTCTTTAATTACGAATTTCATCTGGGATTATCAGACCCATAGAAATAAATAAAAAACATTTATGTAAATCTAAAATAAATGGAGGATTAGCATTACCAAACTTGATGTTTTTATTACTGGGCAGATAATATTAAAAATATGAATTTTTGGGTTAGAGAAATAGAACATTAACCAATTGGTTAAATATGGAAAAAAAGATTGTTCTCCATTTGAAATTAGCTCTATAATATTTCTAAAATAATGTAGCTAAGAAAGGTTTTAGTGAAAATCCCGATAATAAAAATGAATCCGCATATGGAAACAAATAAAGAAAGCATTAAAACTAAATCTATACCACAAGTCTAAGATTGTAATAATTTTTATGCTTAAACCTTTTTTTTTTCAATTTTTGATAAGAGGCTTTTTACAATGGAAAAATAAAGGAATTTCTAAGATGGGTGATCTTTATAGAAAAACACTTTCTTTCATTTCAAGAGTTGCAACAAATTTATGGGCTACATAATAAAGAATATTTCAGATATTTACAAATTAGAAACTATGCCTCTGCAATATAATATGAATTTAGAAATAGAAAAATAGAGATTTAGATGAATGTTTGAATAAACATCCAAATATGGCAAAGATGATATCCATATAATAGATACCATATTTTATGGAAAAATGATACCCATCAACAGAAATAGACAGAGCGTCTTGGGAAAAGGAATTAGGCCAAATACAAGACCTAGAAATATGGGATGAAAGGTTACAACAATACATTATTGTTCATTAAACGCAAACATTCTCTTATACAGTTTTAAAATATTACAATAGAATTTACTTACCCCAATTCAAAATTACAAAATATTTTTCCAAAGATATCTCCAATATGTGAAAATGTCAAATTTCAGAAGCAAAATTGACACATCATTTACTAACGTCTGCATAAAAAAAAAAAGTAGAATATTGGAAGGAAATATTTAAAATAATTAGACCTTATCAATATAAATATAACCCCTGACCAAAGTTAATTATACTTGGAATATTTGAAATGACCAATTAAATAACAATGAATCAAAGAACTTTTATTGACTATGTTTAATACTTGGGAAAAAAATTAATATCAAAGTTTGGAAAGGCCCTCATTCCCAAACACATCAAAATGAGGAATATAGAAATGTCGGAGAGCTGCTACTTACTCCATTTGGAGAGATTGAGGCTTGTCCCTTATGGATAGGTTAGATCTCTCAGATGGATTTGGTCTCCATATATTGAATATTACAGGGTCATAATGGTTCGCGGGCGAGGACTGACTGAGGCCTGGATATTTTGAATGGATGAAGAAATACATAGAATAAAATCATGAATATATCTATACCGACGGATTAATTGCGAATATTTTATTCTCCAGCAAACCTTTTCTACTCTTTATTCTATTTCTTAACTTTTCTATTCTTAAAGTTATCCATATAAAAAATTAAAAAACAATATATAAAACTCATTATCTGAATCTCTTAATATTAGTACGAATAAAATATTATTAGATTTATGAAGAATATTATTAGTAATATTAGTATTTTATAGTATTTATATTTTTAATTAAATAAAATTATGTACTTTAATGGTACAATAATTTTAAATTTTCATATTTAGCGATAAGAAAATTTTGTTAACATTAGGAATAAATAATGGAAAATTATATAAATTTTACTAACTTTTTTGTATCAAAATATCATAAAATTTGCCTATAACCTAAAAAATTAGAGATACAAAAAATGAAATTACTAATATATGAGTAGAATGCTATATTATAAATGTATTAGTAGTATTATGGTATCTCTATTATATAAAATATAACAACTTTGAAATTTTATAATTAATGGATAATACAGTAGAAATATTATTATTAGTATGAATCAATTATTAAGCTATGTATTTTTTACTATGAAATATAATTACCTGGTTATATTTGTTACTATAATAAATAAATATAAAAAAAAAAAAAAAAAAAAAAGAATCTTTTGTACACGTTCTGAACACATGCAGACCCTGGCACCAGGGTGGCAAACTACATCCGATCTCCCGACTGCGCTACAGAATCGCCTATCGACCCCCTAAACTATTGAGGTCCAACTATTACAATTGCCCTCCTCTTTTGCTACCCTTCTAGCATCAGGGCCGGTCTCTGTGCCGGAGCCCGGCTGCTGTGCGCCCGCCAGCTAGGCTGTCTCCCTCCAATCGTACTCAAAACCTGAGTACTATTTTCCAGTGTACGGTCACAGAGGTACTTCCTCTAGTCCCCTGGCCTCTGCCACCTTGCTCTTTATTGCTCCTTTCTAAACCGTGACCCCTTGTCTGCCTCCTGTGGTCTGGGAGTCCACACCTCCCTGTAGCTCCTCTCGACTCTCCTATACCTCCTCACTCTCCCTGACCAAGACGGAGGTCATCGAGCTGGCTGCTCCAGTTCCTAACACAGTCCCTTTAGGAGCCCCGTCTCAACACCCCTGGTTCAGAAGTGGAACGTCGAGGGCTATTAAGATTCCTGACGCTCCTCACAACTGACACCAGAACTTACAACTGCCCTGCCTTCATACTGCCCCATTCAACACAGGATACAACAGCAACACAATACAAAGTACACAACAAACTGCTGGAATCTAACTGCCAATCACTGCTTTCCCTAGTCCACTTTCCACCAACAGCTGCTTACCCTAGTGCACTCCCCATCAATCAGCGGTTCCTCCAAAAAAACAAAAAAAAAAAACAAAAACCCACTTCTCCAAAATGGAATGTATGGATTTCCGCAAGCTCCTGTGGCCCTTCTGAAAAAAACAAGCCCGCGCTGGATTTAAAGGTTCATACCGTCGGGTGTCGCTCCTTCCCTCCCCCTCCTTCTCTCCAACGGCTCCTGTGGCCTCTGAAAAAAAAAAACAAATCCCGCGCCTGGAATTTAAAGTCTTACCTTTCGGGTGTCGCTCCTCCACCCTCCTTCTCTTCCAACGCTCCTGTGGGCCTCTGAAATAACAAGCCCCGCGCTTGGGATTTAAAGCTTACCGTCGGGAGACGCTCCTACCCCCTCCTTCTCCTCCAACGGCTCCAGTGGCCTCTGAAAAAACAAGCCCCCGCGCTGGATTTTAAAGCTTACCGGTCGGGTGTCGCGCCTCCTCCCCCTCCTTCTCTTCCAACGGCTCCTGTGGGCCTCTGAAAAAAACAAGCCCCGCGCTGGATTTTAAAGCTTACCGTCGGAGTGTCGCTCCTCCCCCTCCTTCTCTTCCAACGGCTCCTGTGGTCTCTGAAAAAACAAGCAAGCCCCGCGCTGGATTTTAAAGCTTACCGGTCCCCCCCCCCCCCCCCCCCCGGGGGTGTCGCTTCCTCCCCCTCCTTCTCTCCAACGCTTCCTGTGGCCTCTGAAAAACAAGCCCCGCGCTTGATATTTATAGCTTACGCCGTCAGGGTGTCGCTCCTCCCCTCCTTCTCTTCCAACGGCTCCTGTGGGCCTCTGAAAAAACCAAGCCCCGCGCTGGAAAAAACAATCCCCTGCCAACCATAGCCATATTTTTTGTTTTTGGTCTTGCCCTAAGCTGGCAGCCTTTTGGAGGAGTGTGCTTTCGACATGATAAGCAGAGCCTATGGCCAGACTATTCCCCCAAACCCACTGTCAGCTATTTTTGGTACTCCACCCAACACCAAACCTCTCTGTTGCATTGAAACGGGTCCTGGCTTTTACAACCTTGTTAGGCCGGAGACTGATCTTGCTTAACTGGAGGCTTATACCTGTCCCCCGGCAACTAGAAGACGCCTGCTGGATTCAAGGCGGTACTCTCACAATTTAAAGCTTGAAAAACTTAGGTTTTCTCTCAATGGCTCTACCAAGACATTCTAGATACATGAACCCTTTCATGGAACTTGTTAACCTCTCTCAAACTTGTTTCCGGACCTCGAAAGAGGACTGAGTGCCTTCTATCACTGCTCTGTCTTATTGCAGCTGCTCTCCCTCAACTCTCCCCCCCACACACCCTGAATTTTTTTTGTACATTTTTGTTTTCGTTTATCTTATCGTATTTGTGTGGATGTGTACGTATGTGAGTGTTGTTTGTCCCCGTTTGGTTCCGACCTGATTCGGGTGGATTAAGGGGGGGGGGTAAGGGCTTTGAGCCTCGCTTACATACTGTTGCACAATTATGTCCTGACTATCACTGTCTGTTATCATTGTATGTATGCAAAGTGCTGTGAAATTCAAATAAAAAGATTTAAATAAAGTCCACAGGCCACAAGGTTGGAGTTCCTCACGGGCGATCCTCGGCAAAGGAGAAAAATCGCATTTCCGTCGAGTTAAGTGACTGAAAAAAAGTTCTGCCTAATTCCCCCCCCCCCCCTTCATGTGAAACAATCCTAGAAACAGTAAAACATACTTTTAAAACATATTTAAAATACGGGAAGCGCCGACTCTGGATTAATCCTGTCGCCTTTCACCAGCGAGAAGACAGACGAATGACGAAGAGATGGCCCACGAGGAAGGGGAGGGGATGTCCGTTTACTTCGGATAATTCAATGTTCATGTCATTGGGCTGTAAGCTATGAGGTGCTGTTCCTCCAGTTTGCGTGTCACCTCACTCTGGCAAGAGGCGGCCCAGGACAGAAAGACCAGTGTGGGAAGGGGAGTTAAAATGGTTGGCAACTGGGAGATCCAGCAGGCCTTAGCGGACCGAGCGCAAGTGAAATGCATGACTAGTCTAGATACAAGGAACAGCAGATGCTGTTTCTCAAAAGGAGACACAATCTCCTGTAGTAACTTACACCTCTGGAGAGCATGGACAGGCAACAATCTAGGGCAGGACCCTTCTTCAGACTGCTTGGTGTGGGGGGTGGAGAAAGTTGGAAAGGAGAGGTGGGAGTGGTTGCCTTAGATTCCCTTCCTTCTACAGATGCGGCCTGACCCACTGAGTTCCTCCACTGCTCTGGAGGGAATGGACAGACGACGTTTTGTGTCAGGACCCTTCTTCAGACTGAGTGGAGAGGGTAGGGGGAGGAAGCTGGAAAAGAGATATGGGGGCTGGACAAAGCCTGGCAAATGATAGGTGAATATAAAATGCTGGAGTAACTCAGCCAGACATGCAGCATGTCTAGAGAGAAGGAATGGGTGATGTTTCAGGTTGAGATCCTTCTTCAGAAGTGATAGGTGGATATAGGTGAGTGAGACACAAGAAACTGCAGATGCTGGAATGTTGCATAGAACACAATTTAGTTAGATGCACGGAATCTCTTGCCCAGAGTGAGGGAATCAAGGATCAGAGGACATGGGTTCAAGGTGAAGGGGAAAAGATTTTTTTAAGATTAAAAAGACATTCTACCAAGGACTCCGAGGGGTAACATTTCAATAGAGAGTGGTGGGTGTATGGAACAAGCTGCCGGAGGAGGTAGTTGAGGCTGGGACTCTCCCAACGTTTAAGAAACAGTTGTGGACAGTTACATGGATAGGACAAGTTTGGAGGGATATGAACCAAATGGAGGCAGGTGGGGCTAGTGTAGCCCGGGACATGTTGGTCGGTGTGGGCAAGTTGGGGCGAAGGTCCTGTTTCCACACTCTATCACTCTACGACTCCAATACAAAGTGCTGCAGTAACTCAGCAGGTCAGGCATCATCTGGGTGAGAACATGGATAGGTGTTTCACAGAGTGCTGGAGTAACTCAACTGTCAGGCAGCATCTCTGGAGCACATGGATATGTGACATTTCACAGGGTGCTGGAATAACTCGAGGTCAGACAGCATCTCTGGAGGTCATGGTTGGTAACGTTTCACAGAGTGGCAGTAACTCAGCGGTCAGGCAGAGTCTGTGGGGAACATGGATAGGTAAGGACCCATCTTCAGAGAGGAGGGGGTGAGCAGATGAGTAAGTAAGTGACAGAGGCGAGGAAAAATAAGGGGAATGAAACGGTGGTGAGATAAGTAGAGAGGATATAATATGTGTAACAGCTTTAAGGACCATTGGAGGGGAGGCATACAGTTCTGGTCACTCCATTTACAGACTGAGAGGCTTGGGAAGGTGCAGAGATGGTTTAAAGGATGGTTTTTAAAAACAAGGGTTTAAAAACAATCGGGTTTACAAAATGGCTGGGACAAAAAATGCGGGAGGCACATCTCTGGAGAGAGGGCAGGACATTTCGACATTTCGACTGAGGAAGGAGAGTCTCCTCAAGAGTAGGCCGGGGAGGAGAGGGGGAGGAGACAGAGAGAGGGAGAGAGGGGGGGAGGAGAGAGGAGGGAGGAGAGGGGGAGGGGGGGGAGAGGAGAGGGGGGAGGGAGAGGGGGGAGGAGAGGGGGGGAGGAGGGAGGAGAGGAGAGGGGGGAGGAGAGGGAGAGGGAGAGGGAAGGTGGAGGGAGGGGGGGGGGGAGAGAGAGAGGGAGAGAGAGTGAGAGTGAGGGAGAGGAGAGTGAGAGTGAGAGGAGAGAGGAGGAGGGAGAGTGAGAGGAGAGGAGAGTGAAAAAAAGAGAGAGGAGAGAGTTGAGAGAGAGAGAGAGAGAGAGAGAGAGAGAGAGAGAGAGAAGAGAGAGAGAGTGAGTCTCTTTGAGAGAGAAGAGGCAGAGAATTGCACAGACTCACCACTCTCTGTGTGAAAAAGTGTTTCCTCGTCTCCGTTCTAAATGCCGTACTCCCAGAGGTTTTTTTCCAATTTTTTCAATAATCGCTGGGACAGAGAAGAAGCGGAAACCACTTTCAACCATTAGGGGGAACCGCACGGAAACCTTGGGTGGGGCGCAAAGTCTCCAGAGGTTTCCTAAGTAGGACAGGGGCATTAATCTGTGGCCCCTGGTTCTGGTCTCCCCCAACATCGGGAACATGTTTCCTGCCTCTAGCGTGTCCAAGCCCTTAACAATCTTATATGTTTCAAAGAGATTCCCTCTCATCCTTCTAAACTCCAGAATGTACAAGCCCAGCTGCTCCATTCTCTCAGCATATAACAGTCCCGCCATCCCGGGAATTAACCTTGTAAACCTACGCTGCACTCCCTCAATAACAAGAATGTCCTTCCTCAAATTAGGGGCCAAAACTGCAGGTGTGGTCTCAGTAGGGCCCTGTACAACTGCAGAAGGACCTCTTTGCTCCTATATTCGATTCCTGTTGTTATAAAGGTATAAAGGCCAACATGCTATTTGCTTTCTTCACTGCCTGCTGTACCTGCATGCTTACTTTCATAGACTGATGTACAAGGACCCCCAGATCCTGTTGTACTTACCCTTTTCCCAACTTGATGCCATTTGGATAGTAATCTGCCTTCCTGTTTTTGCTACCAAAGTGGATAACCTCACATTTATCAGCATTAAACTTAATCTGCCATGCATCTGCCCACTCCTCCAACCTGTCCAAGTCACCCTGCATTCTCATAGCATCCTCCTCACAGTTCACACTGCCATCCAGCTGTGTCATCTGCAAATTTGCTAATGTTACTTTGAGAGAGAGAGAGAGAGGCAGAGAGAGACACAGAGAAAGGGAGAGATAGAGATGGAGTTACCGAGAGATGTCTGTGTACATTATCCCGCTGTCGTTGTTTACTATTTGGCAGTAAAACCATATTGACCAATGTCGCAGGTTGGAGATAGAGAGATAGATAGAGAAAAAGAGAGAGAAAATCAGAGAGATAGTGAGCGAGAGAGATAGAGACAGAGAGAGATAGAGATAGATAGATAGAGTGAGAGAGAGATGAATAAAGAGATAGAAAGATAGCTAGATGGAGAGATAGATAGAGAGAGTGAGAGAGATGGATAAAGAGATAGAGAGATAGCTAGATGGAGAGATACAGTGGCTTGCAAAATATTCATACCCCTTGAACATTTCCACATTTTATCACGTTACAACCACAAACGTAAATGTATTTTATTGGGATTTTATGTGATAGACCAACACAAAGTGGCACATAATTGTGAAGTGGAAGGAAAATGATACATGGTTTTCAAATTTTTTTTACAAATATAAAACTGAAAAGTATGGCGTGCAAAAGTATTGAGCCCCCTTTACTCTGATACCCCTAAATAGAATCCAGTGCAACCAATTGCCTTTAGAAGTCACCTAATTAGTAAATAGAGTCCACTTGTGTGTAATCTAATCTCAGTATAAATACAGCTGTTCTGTGAAGGCCTCAGAGGTTTGTTAGAGAACATTAGTGAACAAACAATGTTCCTTGGGCATCATGAAGCCCAAGGAACACAGCAGAAAGGTCAGGGATAAAGTTGTGGAGAAGTTTAAATCAGGGTTAGGTTATAAAAAAATATCCCAAGCTTTGAACATCTCACAGAGCACTATTCAATCCATCATCCGAAAATGGAAAGAGTATGGCACACTGCAAACCTACCAAGACATGGCCGTCCACCTAAACTGACAGGCCGGGCATGGAGAGCATTGATCAGAGAAGCAGCCAAGTCACCCTGGTCACTCTGGAGGAGCTGCAGAGATCCACAGCTCAGGTGGTAGATTCTGTCCACAGGACAACTATTAGTAGTGCACTCCACAAATCGAGCCTTTATGGAAGAGTGGCAAGAAGAAAGCCATTGTTGAAACAAAGCCGTAAGAAGTCTCGTTTGCATTTTGCCACAAGCCATGTGGGGGGGACAGCAAACATGTGGAGGAAGATGCTCTGGTCTGATGAGACCAAAATTGAGTTTCTGGCCTAAATGCAAAACGCTATGTGTGGCGGAAAACTAACACTGCACATCACCCTGAACACACCATCCCCACTGCGAAACATTGTGGTGGCAACGTCATGTTGTGGGGATGCTTTTCTTCAGCACGGACAGGGAAGCCGGTCAGAGTTGATGGGAAGATTGATGGAGCCAAATACAGGGCGATCTTGGAAGAAAACCTGTTAGAGTTTGCAAAAGACTTGAGACTGGGGCGGAGGTTCACCTTCCAGCAGGGCAACGACCCTAAACATACAGCCAGAGCTACAATGGAATGGTTTAGATCAAAGCATATTTATGTGTTAGAATGGCCCAGTCAAAGTCCAGACCTAAATCCAATTGAGAATCACTGGCAAGACTTGAAAATTGCTGTTCACAGACGCTCTCCATCCAATCTGACTGAGTTTGAGCTATTTTGCAAAGAAGAATGGGCAAAAATTTCAGTCTCTAGATGTGCAAAGCTGGTAGAGACATACCCCAAAAGACTTGCAGCTGTAATTGCAGCAGAATGTGGTTCTACAATGTATTGACTCAGGGGGGCTGAATACTTTTGCACGCCACACTTTTCAGTTTTTTATTTGAAATTAAATTTGGAAAACATGTATCATTTTTCTTCCACTTTACAATTATGCACCACTTTGTGTTGGTCTATCACATAAACTCCCAATAAAATACATTTACGTTTGTGATTGTAACGTGACAATATGTGGAAAAGTTCAAGAGGTATGAATACTTTTGCAAGCCACTGTAAATGGAGAGCTAGAGAGGGATACAGAGAAAGCGGGAGGCAGAGAGAGAGACAGTAAAAACAGTAGAGGGAGAGACTCCCCGCAGCCGCGACATTACTCCTCCACCGCCCCGGCCGCACCCGAGATTGACGGCCGTGTTGCGGCGGCGGCGGCGGCGGGACCCGGCGCAGGCCCGACCGCAGGCCCAGGCCCGGCTCCCCGAGCGCAGGCTCCGCCAACCCCAGGCCCAGTCACTGTCTCCCGGGTGCGAAGCCGCGGCCTGGCCGGAGACTGGACCCTCCCCCCGGCCCGGGTACTCACGGCTCATCCCGCCCGCTGCCCGCTGCTCCGGAGACTGAGAGACGCGCGGCGCAGGGGCCTCAGCCCGGACATGACGTCACTGCCCCGCAGGCTGCGCGATCGAGCAGCGGGGCGGCCTCAGCCCGGAAATGACGTCACTGCCCCAGAGACGAAGACAGAGAGAGAGACCGCGACCGCGGAGGTGAGAGGACCATTGCCCGGAAATGACGTCGCTGCCCTGAAGGCTGCGGGGCGACCTCAGACCGGAAATGACGCCACGGCCAAGATGGAGCCGACCCGCACTGGACGGTGAGAGAGAGAGAGAAATAAAGAGGAATGGAGAGAGAGAGAGAGACACACAGACAGACAGGGAAAGAAAGAGAGAACGATATGGGGGGGAGATAGAGCGGGGAGAGAGAGGGGGAGAAGAGAGAGAGGGTGGGGAGGGAGAGGGATAAGAGGGAGAGTGAGGGAGAAAGAGAGAACGAAAGGGGGAGAGAGAGAGGGAGAGACAGACACAGAGAGAGGGGGTGGGGAGAGAGTGAGTGTGAGGAGAGGAAGAGAGAGAGAGAGAGACACACACACACAGATAGCAGCGGGAGTGAGGGAGAATTAATTATATGGGGGAAAGAAAGAGAGCGGGGAGAGAAGGACGGAGAGAGAGACAGACACAGAGAGGGAGAAAGACACAGAGAGAGAGAGAAAAATAGAGGGAGGGTGAGAGAGGGATTGAGTGGGAGAGAGGAGCAGAGTGAGAGAGATAGAGGGGTGGAGAGAAAAGGGGGGGAGAGGAGGGGAGTTGAGAGAGAGTTTGGAAGGGAGAGAGATATCTGAGCGATGGGAGGCTGAGAGGGGCAGGAATAAGCGGAGAGGTTCAAATAGAGAGGAGACAGTCTGGGGGAGGAAGGGGGTGAGAGGCTGGGGTTTGGAAAATGGGGTGGTGAGCAGCGGGGGGAAGCAGGGAGCAAAGGGAGGGGGAGGGATTCCAGGGTTAGTGGGTTTGGTGCCGAGGGGGATGAATGAGGGGGGCGAGAGGGGTCAACTGAGTCAAGGAAGGGGTGGGGGAGCCTGATGGGGAGGAGGGGAGAGGGAGCAAAGGGGTAAGGAGCAGGAGGCGGCAGGACTAAGGGGCAGAGAGCCACAGGGAGGGGGTCACATTATTTGGGGGTGGGGAGGGTGTTGCAGTTTAGGAAGTCAAACCAGGGCAGGATCTTCACTGTGAATGGCAGGGCGCTGGGGCAATAGACAATATGTACAGGAGTAGGCGATTCAGCCCTTTGAGCCAGCACCGCCATTCAATGTGATCATGGCTGATCATCCTGAATCAGTACCCCGTTCCTGCCTTCTACCCATATCCCCTGACCTCGCGATCTTTGAGAGCCCTTTCCAGCTCTCTCTTGAAAGCATCCAGAGAACTGGCCTCCATCGCCCTCTGAGGCAGAGAATTCCACAGACTCACAACTCTGTTGTGAAAATTGTTTCCTCGGCTCCGTTCTAAATGGCTTACCCCTTATTCTTAAACTGTGGCCCTGGTTCTGGACTCCCAACATCGGGAACATGTTTCCTGCCTCTAGCATGTCCAAACCCTTAACAATCTTATATGTTTCAATAAGATCAACTCATCCTTCTAAACTCCAGAGTACAAGCATAGCCACTCTATTCTCTTAGCATATGACAGTCCCGCTATCCCAGGAATTAACCTTGTAAACCTACGCTGCTCTCCCTCAATAGCAAGAATGTCCTTCCTCAAATTAGGGGACTAAAACTTCACATAATACTCCAGGTGTGGTCTCACTAGGACTCTGTACAACTCTGAGCCTTACGGAATGTGTGGGGCCGACGGATCTCGGAATGCGGGTACGAGTTGGGCCGAAGGGCCTCTTTCCAACACTGTATCACTATGACAAAGTGCTGGAGTAACGCAGCGGGTCAGGCAGCATCTGTGGAGAAGATAGACACAGTGTGCTGGAGTAACTCAGCGGGTCAGGCAGCATCTGTGGAGAGAGGAATGGGTGGCATTTTGAGTCAACACCCTTCTTTGGTTTAGTTTTGTTTAGAGATGTAGCGTGGAAACAACAGGTCTTTTGGCCCACGGAGTCCGCGCAGACCAGCGATCACCCCGTATACTAGCATTATCCCACGCACGTTAGGGACAATTTAGCAATTTTGCGGAGGCCAATTAATCTACAACCCTGAACATCTTTGAAATGTTGGAGAAAACTGGAGCAGGTCAAGGAGAGAACGTATAATCTCCGCACCCATAATCAGGATCGAGCCGGGTCTCTGGTGGTGAGGCAGAAACTGTACCGGTGCGCCAGTGTGCCGCGCAGAATTATGTAACGGTTTCCTCTGCCATAAACACACTCAATATGTACTTGTAATGTCCTATTTGCCAGCTTATTGACCCTCTGTGTTCCCCTCCTGCAGGGTTTAGGAGCCTTTGCTGTGGACGGGGATGTGAGTAACTATTGAGGGCAGCCAGCTGATGGGTGAGCCCTCCCATCTGCTCGGTGTGCGGGCTGAGCTTCGAGGGGCTAATCTTCGATGGAGGACCACGTGACGGGGCACAACAAGGAGAAGCGTTATGAGTGCGACGTGTGTGGCAAGGCCTGGCAGTACCCGAGTCAGCTGGAGATCCACCGACGGGTGCACTCGGGAGAACGCCCCTTCAACTGCTCGGAGTGCGGCAAGAGTTTCAAGAGGGCGAATGTCCTGGAGATCCACCGGCAAATGCACACGGGCGAGAAGCCCTATGCCTGCTCCACATGCGGCAAGAGCTTTACCCAGTTGTCGGGGCTGCGGGAGCACCAGCGAGTGCACAGCAGTGAGCGGCCCTTCACCTGTTCCGACTGCGGCAAAGGCTACAAGTCGTCCAAGGCCATGAAGCTGCACAGGCGCCTGCACACTGGGGAGCGGCCCTTTACCTGCAGTGACTGCGGCAAGGGCTTCACCCGCTCCAGCTACCTGCGGCTGCACCAGCGCACCCACACCGGCGAGCGTCCTTACACCTGTGCCCAGTGTGGCAAGGGCTTCACCATCTCCAGCAACCTGGTGCAGCACCAGCGCACCCACACCGGCGAGCGCCCCTACACCTGTACCCAGTGCGGCAAGGACTTCACCCAATACAGTAGCCTGCTGATGCACCAGCGCACTCACACTGGCGAGCTCCCCTACACTTGTGCCCAGTGCGGGAAGGGCTTCACCAACTCTGGCAACCTGCTGAATCACCAGCGCACCCACACCGGTGAGCGCCCCTACACCTGTGCCCAGTGTGGCAAGGGCTTCATCCACTCCAGCAACCTGCTGAAGCACCAGCGCACCCACACCGGCGAGCGCCCCTACACCTGCGCCCAGTGTGGCAAGGGCTTCACCCAATCCAGCAACCTGCTGGTGCACCAGCTCACCCACACTGGCGAGCGCCCCTACACCTGTACCCAGTGCGGCAAGGGCTTCACCCACTCCAGCAACCTGCTGGAGCACCAACGCATGCACACCGGCGAGCGTCCCTACACCTGTGCCCAGTGCGGCAAGAGCTTCACCAACTCCACCCGGCTGCTGTCCCACCAGCGGGTGCACGCCGGCGACAGTCCTGTCCCCAGCCCGGTGTGTGGAGAGCTCTTTTCCATGGCTTCGCACGCCCTGTCTCACCAGCATGTGCACACCAGTGGCCAGCCCTACGACTGCCCGTACTGTGGTGAGTCGTTTGACAGCTCGCGGGGGTTACGGCAGCACCGGCGGTCCAACGCCGGCGAGCAGCTGCTCCCACTGTGACAAGAGAGCATGGGGGCTGCGGGAGCACCAGCGGATACACACCAGAGAGAGACCTTTTGTGTGCACTGAGTGTGGCAAGGGTTTCACCTGCATGTCCAGCCTGTGGCAGCACCGGCGTACCCACAGCGGTGAGCGTCCCTTCCCCTGCCCGTCCTGTGGTAAGGGCTTCACCCACCTTGATCACCTGCTGGAGCACTGGCAAGTCCACACCGGCCAGCGCCCCTTCACCTGCCCGCTCTGTGGCAAGGCCTTTGCCCGCTCCTCCAGCCTGCTGGCACACCATCACGTGGATAGGCGCAGTTTAGGTAAACACAAAATGCTGGAAGGAATGGGTAACATTTCTGGTCGATACCCTTCTCAGTCTCAACCCGAAATGTCATTCAGTCATTCTCTCCAGAAATGCTGCCTGACCCGCTGAGTTATTCCAGCATTTTGTGTCCTTTTTTGTGAACCGGCATCTGCATGTCCTTGTTTTTAAACCATTCTGGTTAACTGAATGCAATACTCCAAATGCTACCTGAAAAATGTCCCTTAAAGCTTCACATATACATTCCTCTCTCCTTATCTCACATCCTTTTATCTCCTTATTTTCCCTCACCTCTGTCACTTCACTCATCTGCCGATCACCCCCTCATCTGTCAACAAAGTGTTAGTCTGAAGAAGGGTCCTGACCCGAAATGTCACCTATCCATGTTCTCCACAGATGCTGTCTGACCCGCCGAGTTACTCCAGCACTGCGTGAAATGGCACCTATCCATGTTCTCCACAGATGCTGCCTAACCTGACGAGTTACTCCAGCACTCTGAAACGTCGCCTATCCATGTTCCCCACAGATACTGTCTGACCCGCTGAGTTACTGCAGCACTTCTGTTAGAGTCCTAGAGTAATACAGTGTGGAAACAGGACCTTCAGCCCAACTTGCCCACACCAACCAACATGTCCCGGCTATACTAGACCCACCTGCCTGCATTTGGTTCATATCCCTCCAAACTTGGCCTATCTATGTACCTGTCTATAACTGTTTCTTAAATGTTGGGAAAGTCCCAGCCTCAACTACCTCCACCGGCAGCTTGTTCCATACACCCACCACCCTCTGTTGAAAGTCACCCCTCAGATTCCTATTAAATCTTTTCCACTTCACCTTGAACCCATGTCCTCTGGTCCTCGATTCCCTCACTCTGGGCCAGAGATTCTGTGCATCTAACTAAATTGTGTTCTATGCAAGATTCCAGCATCTGCAGTTTCTTGTGTCTCCCTCACCTATATCCACCTATCACTTCTGAAGAAGGGTCTCAACCTGAAACATCACCCATTCCTTCTCTCTAGAGATGCTGCATGTCCCACTGAGTTACTCGAGCATTTTGTATCCACCAATCACTTGCCAGGCTTTGTCCAGCCCCCATCTCTCTTTTCCAGCTTCCTCCCCCCACCCTCTCCAATCAGTCTGAAGAAGGGTCCTGACTCAAAACGTTGTCTGCCCATTCCCTCTAATACGGTGGAAGAACTCAGTGGGTCAGGCCGCATCTATAGAAGGAAGGGAATCTAAGGCGACCACTCCCACCTCTCCTTTCCAACTTTCTCCACCCCCCACACTAAGCAGTGTGAAGAAGGGTCCTGATCTAGATTGTTGCCTGTCCATGCTCTCCAGAGGTGCAAGTTACTCCAGGATATTGTGTCTCGTTTTGTAAACCAGCATCTGCAGTTCCTTGTATCTAGACTAGGCGTGCATTTCACCCCACACTTGCGCTCGGTCCGCCAAGGCCTGTTGAATCTCCCGGTTGCCAACCACTTTTACTCCCCTTCCCACTCCCACACTGATCTTTTTGTCCTGGGCCTACTCCATTGCCAGAGGTGACACGCAAATTCGAGGAACAGCACCTCATAGCTTACAGCCCAATGACATGAACACAGAATTCTCCAATTTGAAGAGACTCTCCACTCCTCCAAATGCAGTCCTGGAGTCTGTCCCGACCCCAACTCTTTTGTCCAGCTTCCCCCCCCCCGACTCCATTAGTCCATAGAAAGGTACAGATCCGACACGTCGTCCGACCATTCCGCTCCAAAGTGCCGGTAGAACTCAGCAAGTCAGCCATCCGTGGTGGGAAACGGATGGAGAAGTGTTCCTAATGTAATCCCTCCTTGGCCCTGTAAAGGAGCAGACAATCAACAGTACCATCATCTTCTCATTCATACTGTACCCAAGTGAAAATGCAAAAGTGAGCCAAGCTGTGTACAGCCAACGGCTCACAGTACCAGCTGGCTGCCACTGGCCCAAAAACTTAAAAGCATTTTAAAGTGTTTTTTTAAAAGAAAGTCTTGACACATTTGTGCCTTGCATAACAAATAAAGCAAGTTTTTCCTGACCTGACTGTGTTCTTCGGAATGGATGATATTCATTATGTGGTTGGTTGGAGTCAGTATCAGCACAATTACTATATTTGAATCTTCAGATGTCATGATTCATACTAAAGTAAAGACAAATAATAACCTCCTCACACATTCCCCTGCAAGTATCTCTGTCACACCTTTAAAATATGAACCTTCTTTAAACAAGCTCTTAAACATTGCATCTGAATCCGTTTCCATCTCCTTGAGGATGTTCATCTACGTGTTCAATTAATAAAACGAGATTGGGGACATTTCTATTCAACCTGTCAAAGGAATTTGTGGGGGGGGGGGGGGGTAGAAATAGTCAGTGAGGTAAACGAGCATAATAGTTGAGTGGCAAATGACAATAGTGCTACCTTCCAAATATTTAACTGAAGGAAATAATGGGTTATCGGGGCTGTGTGTTGTGACACACAGCCTGACACCTTGCATGTCATTTTAATATTACCCGTATCCCATCCCCCGGGATATTCGGATTAATAAATTAAGATTTTGTCAATAATTACAAATCAGTCTAATTACAAATCAATAACAATAGCCAACTCCGAAACATGAAGCGCTGAGCATTGGGATCCAGACATCACAGACAACTGGCCTCAGTTCCCCGCTCACACCTGGCAGTTCTCTCCGTCTGAACCAGAGGCTGCGGAGCATATTTGAAAGTGGGGGAGCTCAGCGATCACTGATCACTGGCCTTGGGAGGACTCGGCAAGGCAGTGGGATGGGAGGGGGGGTACATTTTGAAATTTGATGTATTAAAATAGTAAGATTAAACGAGAACTTACCAGTTCGAAGTTTGATCGTTATTTTATGAGGAGTTACGATGAGGGATTACGTGAAGAACCCGCCTGGCGCTGGCAAACGGCATACTTCAAAGCAGCGGCATGAAAAACACAGAACACAAAAATAGCCGAAGTAACATAGTAAGGCTCATAATAGACTTAGAACTACCAGATGATCATTTATTTTATGAGGGTGGGGAGTGGAGGGCACGTAATCCCTCATCGTAACTCCTCATAAAATAACGATCAAACTTCGAACTGGTAAGTTCTCGTTTAATCTTACTATTTTACTTCGGAGTCACGTGAGTGACTACGTGAAGAGTTTAAAGCTTTCTGTGTTTTTTGTGTCGTAGAATTTTATTCCATACGACAGTACGGCTCATTAACACAATAACGAGCGAATAACACATTTTCCCCAAACATTGCCTCAAGTTATGTGATAAATAATTTTTCACATTATAAAAAAATGAAAATAATGCCCTTTCTATTGAAAAGCAAATTTATCACAAATACCAATTGATATATATTTTTTATGGCATGACAAAGCAACAATTATAGCGAACCGAACATTGCGTGTCTAAATCTGACACCATGACTGGTTCCTTTATTTTAACAGTAATCTACAGCCTCCTGCGGCCTTGCATCTTTGCTCGAGTGGCTCATCCTGTGCCATTCCTGTGAATCTATTTTCCTCATTAACAGAGTGATTTTCCACCTTTCAGTGTCTAGTTCCTACTGAATGTATCCAACTATTAACCATCTAGAAATACATTCCTCTATAACCATCAGTTTTACTGAACCCAATGTGGTTTTTGTGTGTAATAAGCAGTCTCATTGCCACAGACACTTACCTACTGCAACATTTTCATCAATGTTCACACACACACACACACACACACACAACTTAAAGCCAGCAGGATGTGCTTATAGGTTTACCTTGGTTTTGTTTTCAGGTCTTCTTGGCGTGCTTTGTTTGGTAGATTCATAAACATATATGATAATGCAATTTGTATCCACATGCCATTATAACGTAACATTTGCAATGTTTGCACTCTTATATTGATACTAAAGTTATCAGAATTATTATTTTCAATGTTTAAGTTTTTTGAATCATAGATAGAGTTAAAGTCCATTTCTTAAGGCATTTCAAGATTTTGTTATCTCCTGCCTTTATATTTTTTACAATTTTGGACAGATTATATATACATATACCCATATCTATATCTATATCTATATCTATATATATATTATATATATATATATATATATATATATATATATATATACACACACACACACATATATATTTTATTAACTTTTACATATATATCCCTTTCCATATTGGGATATTATGAATGCATCTGATAACTTCTTGGTTAATATATTATCCGTTTATCAGACGGTAACATTCTGAGCCCTATAATTGGCTCTATCAATTAGATACTTAGAAAATGCAATCCACAAGGAATTCACATATATCTAAATGAAAAAATAACTTTACTGTATATACAGACCTCCAATTTCTTATAACAAAATATAGTTATTTATACTTATTTCCGCAAATTGCAGGTATAACACTTCTTTATACATAATTATTTTATTGATATATCGTAATATTGGTTTACATTCATAGACTTCTTTGACCATCAGCTGTTGAGATGGTCTAATCAACCTGTAGATAGTCAAATTCATATTTTCACTTATGAAGGTTTTTGTACAACAATAAATTACTGCAGGGTTTCTCAACCTGGAGATCCCAGTGGGTGCAGCAGCATCCAAAGAAACAAAGGGAGACAGGCAACGACCTAGGTCGAGACCCCTTTTTTTTTGCCTTCAATAAATTACTGCCATTATGAATCATCACTAGCAGTTCAAAATCACACAATATAAATGAACCATAAAGGACCCATATTGGCCACCAAAATGCCTCTGGCAGTGTCCTGCTACATATTCATCAGACACTGCCCTATTAAACAAAAATGAGGAACACAAAGAATCTTTTCCTCATGTAATTTGGAGAAAAGCATCCACCTTCACTGTTCTTAGATTACCCACAAGAATATTCGAAAGATCAGTGATTTAATCTGTATGCAATCAGATTAATCGTAAATAATCCATATTAATGACAATATGTTTTTCTTCCCAAATTTGTTCTCTTCCGATACCATTGTCTCTTCCTTAGTGGACTAACTTTAAAACATACCACATCTGTTTACTTAGATAATCCCATAATTGTTGTTTGACTTATCTTGTGACCCACAAGAAATATTTAAAATCAGTGATTTAATCTGTATACAACCAGATTAATCGTAAGTATGCAAAATAATGACAATATATTTTCCTCCCAAATTTGACCATAGTTACATATGCCACAGCCGTGGTATTGTTCATCTTGATACGACATGGACAGTTCCATAATAAAACAATCGATCTTTTTATCCATAACTCCTTATACTTCAACAATTAATACGAATGTTTGGAAAATTCTTAGGACAAACCATTTATGTTTGCCTGGTACAAATATCGTTATAAGAATAGATAATATTCTTATCTTTACCCAAACATTCACAGAAGCTGTACATCATCTGTAACACTTGCTTCAGTTGTAATTTTATAGTTGAAGCAGCTTATGAATCTTTTTTACATTACTAATAATGATAACGTATCATTTTGATATTTTGCATAAGCCTCTTCACAAGGCATACATATTCTATAAGCTTCTGTATTCCTTCTTTTGGAAACTTTATTTATATTTTCCCCTAACCTAATGGAGGAACAAAGTATGTCAACAACAATAATACATATTTGTATCATGGAACAATTTTCCCCACTCTTATGGTGCTTAAATTACTTCTGAATTCAGAATAGTAATTTAAAAATATTTTATTAATGCCTGAGCATATGCTTTATGTAATGGGTCAAGTCTTACCTACCACCAGGTTTGTAATGGCAGGCACTAATTTGCAGCTGCTCTTTATCTCTTCTAATTTAAATGTAATTGAGATAACCCATACCATGTACCTCATTAGTGCAAGTGCTGATCTTTTATCAGTATATTGTTCCTTCAGTGTTCAGTTTAACAACTTGAACTGATTGATTGTTTGGACAAGTTTTAACTTGCACAGCTTGACCCACTTTAATTAATTTCAAGCACCGGCAATATTGATTAACACAACAGTTTTCCATGTTCTAGATGTTTCTATTTTCTTACACTGTGAAAGTGTAAATAATGATATTATTGTATGGTTTATACCATGAATCTTTACACTAAGGTAATTTTATAATATACATGTACGTTCCCCTTCTTTTTAAAATTTACTTTTGAGTGCAAACCTGAAATCAGTTTTTCCCCTTACACAGGTGAACCAATCCTCCTTAGTTATATTAAGTTTTAACCATCATAATACACCTGTAATCCCCCATAATTGGAGATTTCATGACTTATTTTGTAACCAGATGTTTGCACCTCTTCAACGTACATCAAGCCTTCTTTTCCCCAATTATATAGGTTAAGATAAGGCTATGTTGGGATAATACCACTTCTGCCTTTATTTTGATCCATCATCAAATTTTTCATTGGATCATAGTTTTTTCCACCGTAAGATAAAAGATCTTTGTCTTTGTTTTGATCCATAATCAAAATTTTTATTGGATCATAGTTTTCCTTCCCAAAGTTTAAAGATCAGTGGTCTGTTCTTTTGTAATTGATATCTTTGATTTATCATAAGGCAGGTATTCTATAATAATCAGGAGTTTAATATATCCTGATTTGTATTAATCTGCAACCCTATGATGCAGATTCGGTAAATTATATATATTTCTTCCTATTAAGCTCCACAACTAATGGCAATTTATTTTATATTGCAAGTATTACATATTTGCACCATTTTGAAACTTTGAAATTGTATTTCTTATATCTCATATATTTGAGATGGATATTTATAAATGGATTAACCATTGATATTTAAATAAAACATAAAGTTTTATCGTATTCTTGAAGTTGGTGAGATACCATATAATTAATGTAGGTAGCTAGGTTTTTCCATAGCCTCACCACTTCCTTTAGATATAGCAAAACTTTTGCTATCTCAGGCACACCTGGCCTTACTTTTATTTTTATTTTATTTGTGGTGTGCATTCATAATTCACATCACCACTTGCAGGGTCTGTCTTTTGCAGCCCTGATCCACTTGGAATTATATCCAAAGAGACTTCCTCCACCCTATCCAGGGTCAGAGTTTTTATTTTTTCAATTTGGCACATAGCCATATTTTGTATATTCAAGCCCCTCAGGGTCTTTTTTGGGGAACTGTTTGGGTACTGTGACCCTGGTCTTTAGTACATTCAAGCCCCTCAGGGTCTTTTTTGGGGAACTGTTTGGGTACTGTGACCCTAGTCTCTTTTTATATTATGGAGTATTTTCTCCATATCGCGAATTTTATTAACTTTTTTTTTTTTTTTTTTAAATACAGTCTTTCTGACTTTTAAAATATCCTGCCAAAATTGTGGAGCATTTAAACCTTTCTACCGTATTTTAAACGGTACCAGTATCGGAACCGGCCCCGTAATTAATCTCTCATCCCGATCGCTGGGTATTCCCCTGGGACGTTCTTTTTTAAAACTCCGTTATTTTAACAGAGTATATCTGTTTAATTTAAACTTTTAGTTAGTTTTTAAAACCTTTAAAATCCTGTTTTTCACCAGGCACGGAGTTTTCTAGTCCTAAAATTTTTTTTCAACAGCACTTACCTGCCGGTTCCGAACCTACCGCTGTCGAGGAGCTGTCTGTGCAGCTCCTGCTTCTGCCGTCAGCGTCGACGTAATGCCGTTTGCCAGCGCCAGGCGGGTTCTTCACGTAGTCACTCACGTGACTCCGAAGTAAAATCATGTTTTAGTGCATTGTTAGAAGTATGATTTCAATATTCTTTAAACTGTGTAATCCCTGGTTCTGAACTCCCCCAACATCAGGAACAATTTTCCTACAGTTACTGTATGTGAAAATCTAGCAGGCAAGCAGGATGCTTTCTCCAACCAACGCCATTTGAAGGCCACTATCTTCCACCGTTTCTACCCAGAGCTTGGTACCTACTTCCAGTAGCCACTGGTGGTCCTCCAGGATGCACCGAGCCACAGCCTGAACCATGCCACTCACCTGGATGAATTCGGCACAGAGACTCTCACGGCAGCGGCGCAACCCTTCCAACGCCTCTGACGGCCCGGGACTCTTGCACTGAGGCTGCTCCATGCCCGGAGCAGTAGCGAGCGACATGCCAGCCTGGCAAACATATTCGTCAGCTCAGCAAACGCTCGCCAGTCCCAGCTCCCTGCCACCATCTGTCCCTGCCGCTGCCTCTGCTTCCATCCCTCCTCAGCCCGGCTCTCCAACACCCGCGACCCATGACATTTTTGTTGATCACAGAATATCTCAAGACAGAGCATGAGAAATTTGTGATCAGCGTGAGAGCATGAGTATTTGGCCAAATGCGTGATTCTCACGCTCAATGCATGAGAGTTGGCAGCCCTGCTTCACACAAAAATATCTTTCAATAATGCTTTTTGGTTCAGAGGTTTGGTACGTAGGTGTCGGCCCAATGTTTTAGGTCCCAGGCCTGTGTTCTGGGTTTTGCCCAAAGTTCTGGGCTTCCGGGCCTGTGTTTCATAGGCCTCGATGCCTTTTTTATGGACTCCTGGCCTGTTTTGTGGAGTCAGGTCCTGTATTTTAGGCCCCAGGCCTGTGTTATGTGCTTTGCATATTCTGAGCATGTGTTTCATAGTCCCCAGGGCAGTATTATAGGCTCCAGGCCTGTGTTTAATGCCTTGGCCTAACCTGTGGGCTTTGGTCTACTTTCTGGGCCTCCAAGCCTGCTTTGTAGACCTCAGGGTTGTGTTGTAGGCTCCGAGCCTGTGTTATATGCTCCAGGCCTAAGTTCTGGGCTTCCTAGCCTGTGTTGTGGGCCCTGGGCCTTTGTTATAGACTCTGGGCCAGTTTTTAGGCATTGGGCCTGTGTTGTGGGCTTTGGCCTATGTTCTGGACCGCAGAGCCTGTGTTTGTAGACCTCATGGCAATGTTACAGGCCCAGGCCTAACCTCTGGTCTTTGGCCTAAGTTATGGGCCTCTGAACCTGACATGTAAAGACCTACTGGAGTCAGGCTTGTGAGGGATAAAGTGATTAAACCCCACTATTGTGAGGGGTTTTAAAGAGGATTCAAACCGATAGGGGCCAGGGAGAGGGTTCTGACACAGCTGTGTATAAAAGTTACTAGACCCATCCTTGAGTAAGAAGTGATAGCATTGTATAGCGGTAAAAGGGAGTGATGTAGATAGATCCCTATCAGTAGAAGGGAGTGATAGATGGGACCCTTGTCATGATAGCTTAGCTTTAGTGCTGATATAGGAGAACTGAGAGAGTTCACTTGGAGGTGAGTAAAACTAGGGTAGGTCATGAACAACTGAGCATGCTTAATAAAATAAATGAATGTTACAACACACCCCTGGTCAAGAAACTGCTCATTACCATGCACATGTCTGGACATACGATGTATGATGTGGGAGGTACTGGGGGGGATGTACCTACAGATTGTGCACCTCAGACTCTGATTGGAGAAGGGTCTGGAGGGGAGGTTGAATGTAGAATCGTGTGTATAAAGGGGGTTTACCCTACTGACGTCGGTGTGTCTCAACTTGGAGAGGCACCCGACTCTGCAGACTCGAAAATAAAGAATCTCTTGCTTCCATGATTTAGTCTTTGAGTAGTGATTGTGAGCACATCGCATATCTCACAAACTGGGGGCTCGTCTGGGATCGCCACTCCGGCTGCTCGGTGGAGGTAAAGAAGGAAGGGAAGGTGCACCCTGCTGATTTCAGCAGTCTATGATCTCCTTGCTTGCCATCAGCGGTTTGAGCGAGTGATATTCGGACCAAAGACTCAGGAAGCAAGAGGGAGTGTCAGATAAATAAACAAGGGATGGTCGAGCGATTCTTGTGCACAAGACCCAGGTAAGAAAACTGACTATTAAGTATTGCCTGGGCGACCGGGGGTCTGTCGGACAGGAATAGTCCGATAAGATAAAGATAACCAGAATGGGAAAAGTAAGAGTCCGGGGGGAAACAGGACAAGGCTCACACTGGTGAAGAGCCGCACATTCCACCTGATAGTCCATTGGGGTGAATGTGGCAATCTTGGGGAGAAGGAAGCCCCGGGGGTAAAAGATAAGGAGACTACGATTAAGTTCTGTTATTTTGATTAACCAAAGGAACCAATAAGGGGGAGTGCAGTCTGGTGGCACTGGACTGTACACAATATTCAGAGTATCACTCAGACATTGCAAAAATCTAAGGAAAATCAAAGCGCCAAATGTTTTGAGTACAAAAAGTTAAAAAAAGGAAGGAGCAGCACATGAAAGAAATATTGGGTTGTTTCACACAATTTATAGAAGAAACTCATATACAGATTGGTCAGGTACATGAGGAGTTCGTGCAAAATATGTTAATTTTTTAACTTTAATCTTTGTAGGAAATTGCATAATTTCATTGAAGTAAGAATGGAACTAATGTGATTTGTGTGTAAAAACCGGTTTTGTATGAATGAGGAAGTTTATATATGTGATAGGTTTGTTTGCTGTAGGCCATATGCTGTAAGGGTAGGTGTGTGTGTTCCTTTAAGAAATTGTAAGCAATGGGGAGGTTACAAACAGCTGTAAGGTAACGGACAACGCTTTGTATCATCGCAACTTAAAAGGGGAAAGTTGGAAAATGTAGGTAGCTTGGCTTTGTTGATTTTTTTTCAGTAAAGTTAATTTGGAAAATTGTTAGTCGTGTGTATTTAAACTAGGAATTGGAATTTGGGAATTGTAGGGAAAATGGTTTGAACAAAATTAGAAATAAGTTAATTGCTGTACAACAAGCAGCTTTTATGGTTTGTTTAGATAAACATTCTGGTTGGAGATGGGTAATAAATTAATGGGGCCCAGGGGGAAATAAAAGGGAGTTGGCAGACAATGATGTCAATAATGGGAAGTTTATTTACTTCAGAAGAAAGACAGATGGTCAGACAAGCAGGAATAAAGATCTGGGAAAAGGGGTTGCAGGCTCCGGGGGTAGCAGCAGACGCAGGTCAGCAGTTACTAAAGGTTAATTTCGTAACCAAGTCATGGGCAGATATTAGAAAGAAACATGAAATATGAAAATCGAGAAGTCAGTGGAAGATTTCAAAAGGAAGGTGAATAAATTTGCAAAGGAGGATAAACTATAAACTTCTTAACTTTAAACTACTTAAAGTAAGAAATTGAGTTTAGAATGAGAAAGAAGGCAGATCAGAAACGATTAAAGTGGGAAGCAGAGGGATAAATTGATGAGACTGCTTTAAAACGATAAGACCAGGCCAGACACAGATTATCCTTTGGGACACCCATAAACTGAGAGGGCTAAGAAATATCTTACCCAATATTCCTGATGGGGCAGGAAATGGATTATGGCTTTGGAGGATGATTATTGACTTTGGGAGATTTGAAGGCACTGTTGCTGAAAGTGATAGGAACCACTAAACTGAGAGAACTCCTGAAGATGGCTGGTATAAAAATGCTGTGAACAATGCAATGAACAATGGCATGCTGTTTGACACAGTCAGGCAGGGGGTATGGCAGACCCTCAGGCATAAATCCAGCAGCCTATCTGGAGAACAAGCTGAAAAGGTGGAGACTGGAAACTGAACAAAAATAGAAGGCAACCAGTTAATGAACAATATTTTGAACCACTGTGGTGGATGTCATTCCTCCTAAAGTCAAGTTTAGATTGGAGGAGGTGTTGGGATTGTAATCTATTTCCCACCCCCGATTCAGTGATCATTTGGTCAATGAGGTTGAGAAATATCGCAAAGATAGGAAAAAGACTTGCAGACCAGCAGGAAGAGGTGCAGAGAAAAATGATGCAAATGTAACTTGAAGAGCTCAAAAAGAAAGAGCGTGAAAAAGGAAAGACAATGTTGTCAGTAACAACAGACCTGGTTGAAAAGTTTGAAATAAGTGATGCACCGACACACAGTGAGTCCTATGACAGAGCCAAACAGGGGGCAGAGATTCCATGCCAATAATAAATGTATTTGGGAGAGTGTTTCCTCAAATGCCCTATCAGGAGTGAAATAAATCTGGATATAAGCCCAGACAGGACTAGGGTCCCCAAGGGACGGAGGGATCTCAAGGAAGAGGTCAAGGAAGGCTAGTAAGGAGATAGGTAATGGATAAGGTGTGTTGGGGATGTGAACAGGTACGATAATCAGGAAATAATAATAATAACATTAAGATAATGGTGAACATAGCTATGGTAAGAACATTAAGAAGAGGTATTAAATACACCTAGGCTAGGATGCGGCAGGGTTTTAAATACTAGCGCTGTGTTTTTAATCAGATGTTGTAGGCAGATTTGGAAGGTGTTGATATAGTATGTGGATGATTTGTTGGTTTGTTCCACAAGTGAGAAGCAATGTGAGAGACATTGTAATTATCTTGGAAAAAATGGCAAAGGAGGTCATAATGTATCAAGGAAGAAGTTGTTGTTTTGTCAGCAGCAGGTAGAATATTTTGGACGAGTAATATCTAAAGAAGTAAAAGCTATAGCGCAGGATCAAATTGAAGCGATAATTGAAGTTCCCAAACCTCAGACAGTAGAACAGATGATGATGATATTGGGAATGGCAGGATATAGTTCAGACTAGATTGGGAAGTATGTTGAAATTGTGATGCCATTAAGAAAAATAATGAAGGAAGGACACACAAGTCTGAGAAATGTTTTACAGTCAGAGCCTTTGAATGAAGGGGACAAAAAGGATTTGCTTGTGGATGTTTCTTGTTAAAGGGATGATAATAGCAAGTATGCAGGGTTTGAAGTGATGCATCAGGATGAACTAGACTTTAAGGTAATAAAATTGGAAGCTTGCCTGCAATCGTGCTTAGCTCAATTGGCAGAAATTAAGGCTTTAAGAGCAGCATATGTACATGGAGTCTGGCACATGTTTGGAGCAGGAGGGAAACAGAAAGGCTTTGAGAAAAGCAACGGAGACCCCATGCAAAGTTAGCGGTGTCCCCCTATGAAATGTTGTTTGGGTTACCTTATTTTGGAAAGATAGAAGGAATACCCACCATAGAGGGCAGTGATGTATTCTTAAGGAACTATTTACTGGCAGTATCTCGTTCCCTTACAGAATTAAAAGCTAAAGGATTATTGGCTCAAAGCCCACCACTCGACTTTCCAATACATACTGTAAAGGCCGGCGACTGGGTACTGGTCAAGAATTGGAAGGAGGAGAAACTCCAGCCCAGGTGGGCCGGCCCATACCTAGTATTACTGACAACCGAGACAGCAGTACGAACAAAAGAAAAAGGGTGGACCCACGCAATCTGGGTTAAGGGACCCGTTGATTCACCCGCTCCTGATAAGGAGGAACAGTGGATGGTGAAGCCAGGAAATAAGCCCCTAACATTAACTTTTAGAAAAAAAGAAATGTATAACTAACAGTATGAAAGGAGCAGTCGTGGTATTGTTTGCTCTGCATGTAATTATGGTAAAAAGTGTTAATAACTGTGATAAATGTTATCATCCTATTAGATACGGAGGGCGGACAACCAGATCATTTACTTATTATTCCCATGTGAACGATGCTTGCTATAACCTGAGGACTAGAACTATTTGTGAGGACGGGGGAAAGAAGTATTATATGGTAGGGAATAGGGGATATGTAGGGAAGTTTGGGTACATAACCTGCCCATAGGGGGAGAGATGGGTTTGTATACCCAGGACAGGACAGTCAGGTCTCCCTTTCCAGGCCTTAAGATGGACATTAGATAAAATAAAGGAGGAAGTAATAACAAAGTTAACGTAAGTAGTAGTAACCAAGCCTCCCCCTCCCCCACCTACTCAGCCTCAATTGCACCAGACACTGTACGAAGAAATAAAGATGCAGATTGAGATCCCTGAAGGAGGAAAAAACCTGTTTGTGGACTTGGCCCTCCGGATAGCTGGAATCCTGAATGTGACTAACTGTTGGGTCAGTAGCGGACCACTGATGAGCTCACGTTGACCGTGGATAGGATCCATTGTTGAAGTATGGGACCTGATGGAGTGGAACCTGACAGTTGGACAAGACCAAGATCCCCAGGCATGGGTCCTGACAGACACTCCGGTTGGGACTGAGTGTATCGCTAGGCCCTGGGCAAAGGATGCCATCCTAGTAGGCAGCAGCCCCTGCCAGCGCATCGTCACCCAGTGGCCAAATCAGTCCCGAGTGTGGTGGCCAGAGTAGCCTAAATGGTATCCAACTAAGAAAGACGGGAGAAACTGCACTATCTGGATGAAGACCGATGGAATGGAATCGACTGGACTATGGAACTGCACCGGGAACAACCCTTATCAAGGAATCCCGGTGTTGCAAGACATATGGAACAAGGTTACCTCTAGTGTACCGGCCCCTGAAGGACTGTTATGGATATGCAGAAACAAGGCATATTCAGTGTTACCGACAAATTGGAGCGGGACTTGCTTTATTGGACTGGTACAACCGGGATTTTTCCTGTTAAACACCGAAGAAGGGCGGTCGCTAGGAACACCTGTATTTGACGACCTATATCGGAAGAAGAGGAAAATAGACATTGGAGAATGGGAAGATGATGAATGGCCACCCGCAAGAATCATCTCATACTATGGACCAGCCACTTGGGCACAGGATGGATCCTGGGGCTAACGAACCCCAGTATACATGTTAAACCGGATCACAAGACTACAGGCAGTACTGGAGGTCATTACCCAACCAAACTGCGGGGGCACTGGAGATGCTAGCAAAGCAGCAGACACAGATGAGAGCAGCAATATACCAGAACCTGTTGGCCCTAGATTACCTCCTGGCAGAAGAAGGAGGGGTATGCGGGAAATTCAACCTCTCTAATTGCTGTTTAAACATCGATGACAATGGACAGGCAGTGATGGACATATCAGAAGGAATCCGTAAGTTGGCACATGTTCCAATACAGAAGTGGAATTCGATTATGGGAACCCGATGGTGGGATTCCATCCTCGGAGGAACATGGTGGAGAATGGTGGGACTCGTGTTTCTATGTGCAGTGGGTGGACTGATCTTTATCCCCTGTTGCATCCCTTGTTTTAGGGAACTTATTACAAGGAGTATGTCAGATGCAGGCTGTAGTCATGCCTATGGGAGAGAAAGGGGAAATACAGAAAATAATGATAATGCGGCCAGGGAAGGTCCATGATCTACAGGAAAATGAGATTAGGACACTAATTGAAGGAACTTGAAATTGAGGTTTAATCAATAAATTCGTATCAAAAGAAAAAGGGAGGATTGTGAGGGATAAAGTGATTAAACCCCACTATTGTGAGGGGCTTTAAAGAGGATTCAAACCGATAGGGGCCAGGGAGAGGGTTCTGACAGCTGTGTATAAAACTTACCAGACCCATCCTTGAGTAAGAAGTGAAAGCATTGTATAGCGGTAAAAGGGAGTGATGTAGATAGATCCCTATCAGTAGAAGGGAGCGATAGATGGGACCCTTGTCATGATAGCTTAGCTTTAGTGCTGATATAGGAGAGCTGAGAGTTCACTTGGAGGTGAGTAAAACTAGGGTAGGTCATGAACAACTGAGCATACTTAATAAAATAAATGAATATTACAACACACCCCTGGTCAAGAAACTGCTCATTACCATGCACATGCCTGGACATGCGATATATGATGTGGGAGGTACTGGGGGGG
The DNA here is from genome assembly GCA_035221665.1 of Okamejei kenojei. Taxonomy (NCBI): domain Eukaryota; kingdom Metazoa; phylum Chordata; class Chondrichthyes; order Rajiformes; family Rajidae; genus Okamejei; species Okamejei kenojei. Next base: position 13,146,240 of record CM069170.1, read on the forward strand.
ATGTACCTACAGATTGTGCACCTCAGACTCTGATTGGAGAAGGGTCCGGAGGGGAGGTTGAATGTAGAATCGTGTGTATAAAGGGGGTTTACCCTTCTGACTTTGGTGTGTCTCAATTTGGAGAGGCACCCGACTGCAGACTCGAAAATAATGAATCTCTTGCTTCCTCGATTTAGTCTTTGAGTAGTGATTGTGAGCACATCGCATATCTCACAGGCTCCTGTTGCTAGAGAAGGCCTAGCCTGCTGTCAAGGAAGGCCTACTGCCAACAGGCTTCTGTTGCGAAGGAAGTTCCACTGGTATCAGGCTCGTGTTGCTAAAAAACTCATGCAGAACCGCTCGCTCACTCCAGCACTAATAAATGAATCTTTTTGCCACTGCTTCTCACAATGAATGCTTCTTGCAGTTTTGGGGACCAGAATAGCACACCACACTCCCCAAGTATTTCCCCACACGCACACCAACATCTTTTGTACAGCAGCTCTAGCATGATGCATGTCCCAACTAACTCTTGTACTCAATGCTCTGACTGATGATAAAGACGAGCAAGTTTGACAAACTGCTGCTTCTTCATCACCCCTTCTATCTGAGTGTTAGTGCTTTCAGAGTATTATGCACTCCCCCCCCCCCCCCCCCCTCGCAGTAGGTTTGTAGGCAGCAAGCAACTGACTTACTCTCTGAAATTGCAGTCAGGTCCAGATTAACTGGAAATGTTGGCCAAGGAATAATGGCAGATTGAATTTAACTTGGACAAGTGCAAAAATGGCACAGCAGGACTTACACTGTAAATGGCAGCAGAGCCCAAGAGAATGTTGTAGGAGGACACAGAGGCTGCTGAATAGTACGAGTGCATGATTCTCTGAAAGCGATAAACAGGGTGATGAAGAAGTAGTTTGTCAACCGTGTCTTCATCAGTCAGACCATTGAGTACAAGACTTGGGACAAGAGCTGTACAAAAAATGTCACTACATTAAAAAAATACAAAAAAAGGCTGAGGGGGAGAGAGAGAGAGAGATGGGAGGGAGGGAGGGAGGGAGGGAGAGAGGGGGAAGAGTGAGAGAATGATTGCATACAAAAGCAGAGTGAATTCTTTGGTGTGGAGGAGGGAGATGGGGAGAGGTCGGGGAGGAAGATGCACCCTCCCGATCTACCCTCATTGACACCCTCTCTACCCCTCTACACTCCCTCCCCCCACTCGATCATCTTCCCTATACCCCACCTCCCGTTCTCTCTACCATCATCCATCTGTGACCCTCTTCCCATCTACCCTCTCCCCCTCCTTCTCTACTCCCCTCCCACTCCCTCTACCCCATCACTCTACCCCCACCCCTCTATGCCCCCTCCCTCTCTAACCCAGTCCTCGCTACCCCCCTCCCTCCCTCCCTCTCTAGGGATTAAAGGATGGTGAAGAGAAGGAGGGGAATGTTCAGGGAAGTGGAGAAATGAGCCATGCCTGCGCAGATGGGGGTGAGTGGTGGAATATTGCTGTGGGGGAATGGCTTACGTTGGGGGAACGGGTGAGTGGTGGAATATTGCGTTGGGGGAGCAGACCCAACAGGTCAGCGCTTATCCTGCACAGTAATGCCTCCATCTCCTACGTCACAGTGGGAACCAGTCAGCTGGGAGCTATGGGTGAGTTGCATTCAGGGACCAGCCTTTCTGTGTGACGCCATGCCCTCCCCCATCCATGTTGGGGGACGAGACTCAACATGTCCCACTTGGTGTAGTAACCAGCCAAAGGTTTCTATCAGCAGAGATAAGCAACGTTCATCATTGAAGGCTGAAATGGCTTCAAATAGTGAGGATTGGTGAATAGCCTGAAACAAAATGTAACATTGTTTGCAATCAAAATAGTATATTGTGTACAGTATGTATAATAATTATTCATTTTCTTCTGCAACATCTGTGACTGCTGCATTAGAAAAAGGTGACAGTGTTCACTAGGATTTGAACATAATTGAATCAATGGATCTTATTTTGTACAGCTAATCCATTATTTGTCCGTCATACTTCGCTGTAGAAATCTTCAGCCTCTTCATAAAGGCAAGAGTGGGCATGTTGCTATAGAAGCACCTCAGAGGAAAGACCCTTGTAAGAAAGGAAACATTTCCTAATTTAATCAAATCCATTTAAACAAATAAAATACAACAGCGGCAAAACAATATTGCCAAGTGCAGGGACTATCTTTGATGTAACGGGGAGGTGTCCGACTGCCCTACGGCTACAGATATGCATGGAGGCGAGATTAATTTCTTAACATTTCTGGAGAAGGTTGCCATTTTCTTTCATTATTGATAGCACAACATGAATTCTGAAGAATTCCGAAGACACAGTCAGGTCAGGAAACTTTATTTGTTACGCAAGGCACAAATGCGTCAAGACTTTCTTTAAAAAAACACTTTAAAATGTTTTTAAGTTTTTGGGCCAGTGGCAGCCAGCTGGTACCGTGAGCCATCGGCTGTGTGCAGCTTGGCTCACTTTTGTATTTTCACTTGGGTACAGTATCAATGAGAAGATGCTGGTACTGTTGCTTGTCTGCTCCTATGTAGGGCCAAGGAGGGGTTATATTAGGAACACTTCTCCATCAGTTTCCCACCATGGATGGCTGACCTGCTGAGTTTTACCGACACCTTGGAGGGGAATGGTCAAGGGACATGTGGGGTGAGGGGGGTGGGGGGTGGGGGGAAAGCTGGAAAAATGAGTTGGGGTTGGGACAGACTCCAGGACTTCATTTGGAGGAGTGGAGAGTCTCCTCAAATTGGAGAATTCTGTGTTCATGTCATTGCACTGTAAGCTATGAGGTACTGCTCCTCCAATTTGCGTGTCACCTCACTCTGGCAATGGAGGAGGCCCAGGACAAAAAGATCAGTGTGGGAGTGGGAAGGGGAGTTAAAGTGGTTGGCAACTGGGAGATTCAACAAGCCTTGGCAGACCGAGCACAAGTATAGGGTGAAATGCATACCTAGTCTAGATACTAGGAACTGCAGATGCTGGTTTACAAAAAGAGACACAATCTCCTGGAGTAACTTGCACCTCTGGAGAGCATGGACAGGGAACATTCTAGTTCAGGACCCTTCTTCAGACTGCTTAGTGTGTGGGGTGGAGAAAGTTGGAGAGGTGGGAGTGGTCACTTTAGATTCCCTTCCCTCTACAGATGCAGCCTGACCCACTGAGTTCCTCCACCATATTAGAGGGAATGGACAGACAACATTTTGAGTCAGGACTCTTCTTCAGACTGAGTGGAGAGGGTGGGGGGGAGGAAGCTGGAAAAGAGAGATGGGGGCTGGACAAAGCCTGGCAAGTGACAGGTGGATACAAATGCTGGAGTAACTTAGTGGAACATGCAGCTTCCCTAGAGAGAAGGAATGGGTGATGTTTCAGGTTGAGACCCTTCTTCAGAAGTGATAGGTGGATATAGGTGTGGGAGGCAGAAGAAACTGCAGATGCTGGAATCTTGCATAGAACACAATTTAGTTAGATGCACAGAACCAAAGTGGGGGAATAGAGGACAAGAGTACATGGGTTCAAGGTGAAGGGGAAAAGATTGAATAGGAATCTGAGGGTAACTTTTCAACAGAGGATGGTGGGCGTATGGAACAAGCTGCCGAAGGAGGGAGTTGAGGCTGGGACTATCCCAACGTTTAAGAAACAGTTATAGACAGTTACATGGATAGAACATATATAGAGCTCTGGTGAGACCACATCTGGAGTATTGTGTACAGTTGTGGTCTCCTAATTTGAGGAAGGACATCCTTGTGATTGAGACAGTACAGCGTAGGTTCACAAGGTTGATCCCTGGGATGGCGGGACTGTCATATGGGGAAACATTGAAAAGACTAGGCTTGTATACACTGGAGTTTAGAAGGATGAGGGGGAATCTTATGGAAACATATAAACTTATAAAAGGACTGGACAAGCTAGATGCAGGAAAAATGTTCCCAAAGTTGGGCGAGTCCAGAACCAGGGTCCAAAGTCTTAGAATATAGGGGAGCCCATTTAAGACTGAGGTGAGAAAAAAACGTTTTCACGTTGTGAATTTGTGGAATTCCCTGCCTCAGAGGGCAGTGGAGGTCATGTCACTGGATGGATTTAAGAGTGAGTTAGATAAAGCTCTAGGGATATGGGGAGAAGGCAGGCATGGGTTATGGATAGAGGACGATCAGCCATGATCACAATGAATGGCAGTGGTGGATGGAAGGGCCAAATGACCTCCTCCTGCACCTATTTTCTATGTTTCTATGACATGTTCGGAGGGATATGGAACAAATGCAGGCAGGTGGGACAAGTGTAGCTGAGACATGTTGGCCGGTGTGGGCAAGTTGGGCCGAAAGTCCTGTTTCCACACTGTATCACACAATGACTCTAACACAAAGTGCTGCAGTAACTCAGCGGGTCAGGCAGCATCTGTGGAGAACATGGATAGGTGACATTTCGGGTCAGGACCCATCTTCAGACTAACACAATATTAACAGATGAGGGGGTGATCGGCAGATGAGTGAAGTAAGTGACAGAGGCGAGAGAAAATAAGGAGATAAAAGGATGTGAGTTAAGGAGAGAGGAATGTATATGTGCAGCTTTAATGGACATTGCTCAGGTAGCATTTGGAGTATTGTATACAGATCTGGTCACTCCATTACAGGACTGATGTGGAGGCTTTGGGGAAGGTGCAGAGATGGTTCACCAGAATGGTTTAAAAACAAGGCACTGCAGATGTTGGTTTACAAAAAAGGACACAAAATGCTGGTGTAACTCAGAGGGACAGGCAGCATCTCTGGAGAGAAGGACTGGGTGACATTTCAGGTTGAGACCGAGGAGGGTGGCGACCAGAAACGTTACCTATTCCTTCCAGCATTTTGTGTGTACCTAAACAGTGCCCATCCACGTGGCGGTGTGCCAGCAGGCTGGAAGAGCGGGCAAAGGCCTTGCCACAGAGTGGGCAGGTGAAGGCGCTGGCCGGTGTGGACTCGCCGGTGCTCCAGCCGGTGGTCAAGGTGGGTGAAGTCCTTACCACAGGACGGGCAGGGGAAGGGACGCTCACCGTTGTGGGTACACCGGTGCTGCCACAGGCTGGACATGCGGGAGAAACCCTTGTCACTCTCAGCGCACACAAAGGGTCTCTCTCTGCAGCGTATCCGTTGGTATTCCTGCAGCCCCCATGCTCTCTTGTCACAGTGGGAGCAGCTGCTCGCCGACGTGGGTCTGCCGGTGCTGCCGCAACCCCTGCGAGCTTTCAAACGACTCACAACAGCACGGGCAATCGTAGGGCTGGCCACTGGTGCGCACGTGCTGGTGAGACAGGGCATGGGAGGCCATGGCAAAGCGCTCTCCACACACCGGGCTGGGGACGGGACAGTCGCCGGCGTGCACCCACTAGTGGGACGGCAGCCGGGTGGAGCTGGTGAAGCCCTTGCCGCACTGGGCACAGGTGTAGAGACGCTCGCCAGTGTGGGTGCGCTGGTGCTCCAGCAGGTTTCCGGAGTGGGTGAAGCCCTTGCCGCACTGGGTACATGTGTAGGGGCGTTCGCCGGTGTGGGTTCGCTGGTGCACCAGCAGGCTGCTGGATTGGGTGAAGCCCTTGCCACACTGGGTGCAGGTGTAAGGGCGCTCGCCGGTGTGGGTGCGCTGGTGCAGTAGCAGGTTGCTGGATTGTGTGAAGCCCTTGCCACACTGGGCGCAGGTGTAGGGGCGCTCGCCGGTGTGGGTGCGTTGGTGCTTCAGCAGGTTGCCAGACTGGGTGAAGCCCTTGCCACACTGGGCGCAGGTGTAGGGGCGCTCACCGGTGTGGGTGCGCTGGTGCTTCAGAAGGTTGCCGGAGTGGGTGAAGTCCTTGCCGCACTGGGCACAGATGTAGGGGCGCTCGCCGGTGTGGGTGCGCTGGTGCTCCAGCAGGTTGCTGGATTGGGTGAAGCCCTTGCCACACTCGGCGCAGGTGTAGGGGCGCTCGCCGGTGTGGGTGCGTTGGTGCTTCAGCAGGTTGCCAGACTGGGTGAAGCCCTTGCCACACTGGGCGCAGGTGTAGGGGCGCTCACCGGTGTGGGTGCGCTGGTGCTTCAGAAGGTTGCCGGAGTGGGTGAAGTCCTTGCCGCACTGGGCACAGATGTAGGGGCGCTCGCCGGTGTGGGTGCGCTGGTGCTCCAGCAGGTTGCTGGATTGGGTGAAGCCCTTGCCACACTCGGCGCAGGTGTAGGGACACTCGCCGGTGTGGGTGCGCTGGTGCTTCAGCAGGTTGCTGGACTGGGTGAAGTGCTTGCCGCAGTCGCTGCAGGTGAAGGGCCGCTCCCCGGTGTGCAGGCGCCTGTGCACCTTCAGGTCCTTGGATGACTTGAAGCCTTTACTGCAGTTGGAAGTGAAGGGCCACTCACTGCTGTGCATCCGCTGTGCACCCGTCATGTGGTCCTCCATTGAAGATCAGCTCCTCAAAGCTCTGCCCGTATACCGAGCAGATGGGGGGCCTCACGGGCACCCTGGCTGCCCTCAATGGCTGCTCACGTCCCCATCTTTCCGTCCACAGCAAAGGCTCCTAAACTCTGCAGGAGGGGAACACAGATGGTCAACAAGCTGGCAAACAGGACATTACAAGCACATATTGAGTCCGTTTATGGCGGAAGAAACCGTTATATAATTCTGCGCGGCACACTGGCACACCAGAGACCTGGGGTCGATCATGACTACGGGTGCTGTCTGTGCGGAGATTGTACGTTCTCTCCTTGACCTGCTTGGATTTTACTCTGGGTGCTCCGGTTTCCTCCAACATTTCAAAGACGTTCAGGGTTGTAGATTAATCGGCATCCGCAAAATTGCAGAATTGTTCCTAATGTGCGTGGGATAGTGCTAGTGTACAGGCTGATCCCTGGTTGGCGTGGACTCCGTGGACCGAAAGACCTGTTGTTTCCGCACTGCATCTCTAAACTAAACTAAACCAAGGAAGGGTGTCGACCCAAACGTCACCCATTCCTCCCTTCACAGATGCTGCCTGACCCGCTGAGTTACACCAGCACTTTGTCACAGATTCAGAGAGTGATACAGTGTTGGAAAGAGGCCCTTCGGCCTAACTCGTACCCGCACTCCTAGATCCCTCGGCTTCACACATTCCGCAAGGCTCAGAGTTGTATACAGTCCTAGTGAGACCACACCTGGAGTATTGTATAGAAGAAACATAGAAACATAGAAAAATAGGTGCAGGAGTAGGCCATTCGGCCCTTCGAACCTGCACCGCTATTCAATATGATCATGGCTGATCATCCAACTCTGTATCCCGTACCTGCCTTCTCTCCATACCCCCTGATCCCTTTAGCCACAAGAGCCACATCCAACTCCCTCTTGAATATAGCCAATGAACTGGCCTCAACAACTTTCTGTGGCAGAGAATTCCAGAGACTTTGCAATTTTGGTCCCCTAATTTGAGGAAGGATATTCTTGCTATTGTGGGAGAGCAGCGTAGGTTTACAAGGTTTATTCCTGGGATGGCGGGAATGTCATATGCTCAGAGAATAGAGCGGCTGGGCTTGTACACTCTGGAGTTTAGAAGGATCTTATTGAAACATATAAGTTTGTTAAGGGATTGGACACGCTAGAGGCCGAAAACATGTTCCCGATGTTGGGGGAGACCAGCACCAGGGACCACAGTTTAAGAATTAGGAGTAAGCCATTTAAAACCGAGACGAGGAAATAGTTTTTCTCTCTGAGAGTTGTGAGTCTTTAGAATTCTCTGGCTCAGGGCGGTGGAGGCCGGTTCTCTGGATACTTTCAAGAGAGAGCTTGATAGGGCTCTCAAACATAGGGGCACTGATTGGAGATGATCAGACATGATCACATTGAATGGCGGTGCTGGATCAAAGGGCCGAATGGCCTACTCCTGCACCTATTGTCTATTGTCTATTGCCCCAGCACCCCGCCATTCACAGTGAAGATCCTGCCCTGGTTTAACTTCCTAAACTGCAACACCCTCCCCACCCCCAAACAATGTGACCTCCTCCCTGTGGCTCCCTGCCCCTTACCTCTGCCACCTCCTGCTCCTTACCCCTCTTTGCTCCCCCCCCTCCTCCCCACCCCACACAGTGTGAACCCCCACCTGGCTCCCTACCCCTTCCCTTGACCCCTCCACCACCCAGTTCCCTGCCCCCCCCCCCATTCATCCCCCTCGGAACCAGACCCACTCCCCCTCCCTTTGTTCCCTGCTTCCCCCCGCTACTCACTTCATCCCTTTCCCACCCCCAGACTCTCACTCCCTCCCTCCCACAGACTGTCTCCTCTCTCTCTCTCTGAACCGCTCCCCTTATTCCTGCCCCTCTCAGCCCCCCACCGCTCAGATAGAAACATAGAAAATAGGTGCATGAGTAGGCCATTCGGCCCTTCGAGCCTGCACCGCTATTCAATATAATAATGGCTGATCATCCAACTCAGTATCCTGTACCTGCCTTCTCTCCATATCCCCTGATCCCTTTAGCCACAAGGGCCACATCTAACTCCCTCTTAAATATAGCCAATGAACTGGCCTCAACTACCTTCTGTGGCAGAGAATTCCACAGATTCACCACTCTCTATGTGAAAAATGATTTTCTCATCTCGGTCCTAAAAGACTTCCCCCTTATCCTTAATCTGTGACCCCTTGTTCTGGAGTTCTCCAACATCAGGAACAATCTTCCTGCATCTAGCCTGTCTAACCCCGTAAGAATTTTGTAAGTCGCTATAAGATCCCCCCCCCCCCCCCCCCCCTCAATCTTCTAAATTCCAGCGAGTACAAGCCAAGTCTGTCCATTCTTTCTTCATATGGAAGTCCTGCCATCCCAGGAATCAGTCTGGTGAACCTTCTCTGTACTCCCTCTATGGCAAGAATGTCTTTCCTCAGATTAGGAGACCAAAACTGTACGCAATACTCCAGGTGTGGCCTCACCAAGACCCTGTACAACTGCAGAACCTACCTGCTCTTGTACTCAAATCCTTTTGCTATGAATGTCAACATACCATTCGCTTTCTTCACAGCCTGCTGCACCTGCATGCCTACTTTCGATGACTGGTGTACCATGACACCCAGGTCTCGTTGTATCTCCCCTTTTCCTAATCGGTCACCATTCAGATAATAGTCTACCCCCCTGTTTTTGCCACCAAAGTGGATATCCTCACATTTATCCACATTATACTGCATCTGCCATGCATTTGCCCACTCATCCAAGTCACCTTGCAGCCTCCTAGCAACCTCCTCACAGCCAACACTGCCCCCCAGCTTCGTGTCATCCGCAAACTTGGAGACGTTGCATTCAATTCCCTCATCCAGATCATTAATATATATTGTAAATAGCTGGGGTCCCAGCACTGAGCCTTGCTGTACCCCACTAGTCACTGCCTGCCATTCTGAAAATGACCTGTTTACTCCTACTCTTTGCTTCCTGTCTGCCAGCCCTCTATCCACATCAATACTGTGGAGAAGGTACACAGACACCTTAAAGTCCTCACTACTTTATTTAGCATACATTATATATAGCCCTGGCTGTACGTGGTCTGTCACGATCACTAGAGAGCGAGCTAGGGGCGTGTGGGTTACAATTATACTAACTGGTGGGGGAGTGGTTAGCATGGACATCGTTACTATCAATTAAAGGTGTACACACATATCATCTACATCCTTCGTCTACCAAAACAAACAGTGAGTGACAGGGCGACCACGTCTCATGCGCTAGGGTGAATGCAAACAGTAAAGCACGGGAATACAGGATCACACGTAATCGCCGTAACGGACCGGCGGCCTGATCAGGCGACCAGACCAGGTCCGCACCTCGCCATCACCTCCTTCCCTGACGGGAACAAGCGGGGATGCTGGGGCATGGTGGGGGCTACGGACAGGAGAACCCCTTGGCGACGAAGGCATCGGGGGGGGGGGGGGGGACGGCGAAGAGAAGGGCGAGGAAGCCGGAGAAAGCGGGACTGCAGCCGGGAGGCGTTCAGGAGGAGGACGAGGGGAGGTCGGCCCCAGAGGAACGGGCAAAACACAGGGCCGCGACAGTGGAAGCGGGGGGGGGCATACGGAACCGCTGGGGGAGGGAGAGGCTCGTTCATGAGCCGGAGATGCTGGCGGGATCGGCGGTACACCCTTCCGTCGTGGTTGACAAGGTACGAACGAGGGGAACCGGCAGAACCGACGACCACGGCCAGCTTGGAACGGCCAGAAGAGGACCACATACGGACGACCTGGCCGGGGAGAAGAGGGTGGAGGACACGGCAGGACCTGTCGTGGGAACGCTTCTGGATACTGTGTTTTTTGGCAATGCGTTTCCGGACCAAGGCAGGTTTAAAGACGGAGGGGGACAGGGACTGCTGAGACACCGGGACCGTGGGCCTCGTGACACGGGACATGAGTCGCTGAGCCGGGGAGCCCAGGGCATGGTCGCGGGAGATGTTGCGGAGGTTCAGCAGGGCCAGGTAGATGTCGGAGCGGGATAGGCGACAACGCTCCAACAATCCATGTTAGCATGGACATTGTTACTATCAATTAAAGGTGTACACACATATCATCTACAAATACTGAACCCCCAATACCATGTGCTTTAAGTTTGTATTCTAATCTCTTATGTGGGACCTTGTGGAAAGCCTTCTGAAAGTCCAGATATAACACATCTCTCTCTTCCTCTCCCTCCCGCTCTGTCCCTCCCTACTCTCTCCACCCCTCTATCTCTCTGCCCCCCCCCTCTCTCTCTACTCAATCCCTCTCTCCCTCCCCACACTCTCTCTATACCTTTTCCTTCCTCTCTCTCTCCCCCCACTATCTCTATCTCTCTTTCCCTCTCTCTTCCTCCCCCTCTCTCTCTCACACTCTTTCTCTTTCTGTCTCTCTCTCCCTCCCTGTCTCTCTCCTCACACTCTCCCCCTCTTTCTCTCCTCCCTATCGTTCTCTCTTTCTCCTTCACTTCCTCTTTCCCTCACTTTCTCTCTCTCTGTTTCTCTTTCTCTCACCCTATCTTCCTCCCTCTCCCTCTCTCTCACCATCCAGTGCGGGTCGGCTCCATCTTGGCCGTGGCGTCATTTCCGGGCTGAGGCCGCCCCGCAACCTGTGGGGCAACGACCGATGCAGTGACGTGTTTCCGGGCCGATGCCCCTCTCTCCCCCCTCCTTGCGCGTTCTCTCTGCCTGCGGGGCCGTGACGTCATTTCCGGGCTGAGGCCCTTGCGCCGCGCGGTCTCTGTCTCAGTCTCCGGGGCAACGGGCGGGATGAGCCGTGAGTACCCGGGCCGGGTCGGGCCGGACGCGGTGAGAGGCTCCGGTGGATCAGGGCGGGCGCACTGGCTGGGGATTCGGGGCGCGGGGGGGCGGGTCCAGTCTCCGGCCAGGCCGCGGCCTCGCACCCGGGAGACAGTGACTGGGCCTGGGGTTGGCGGAGCCTGCGCTCGGGGAGCCGGGCCTGGGCCTGGGGTCGGGCCTGCGCCGGATCCCGCCGCCGCCGCCGCAACACGGCCGTCAATCTCGGGTGCGGCTGATGGGTGGGCGCGTCGTGCGGCCGGGGCGATTGAGGAGTAATGTCGCGGCTGCGGGGAGTCGGGACAGAGTCTCTCTCTGTCTCTCTCTCTCTCTCTCTCTCTCTCTCTCTCCCCCCCCCCCCCCCCCCCGGCCGTTGGTTAATCTGGTTTTAAAGTCAAATAGTAAACAACGAATGCGGGATAATGTACACAGACATCTCTGTGTGTCTCTATCTCTGTCTGTCTGTCTGTCTGTCTCTCTCTCCCCCTCTCTCTGTATCTCTCTCTCTCTCTCTCTGTATCTCTCTCTCTCTCTATCTCTCTCTATCTCCCTCTCTACCTCTATCTCTACCTCTATCTCTATCTCTCTATGTCTTCGGGATGTACAAGACACAGTTAGATTTAGTTCTTAGGCTAAAGGAATCTAGGGATATGGGGAGAAAGTAGGAACGGGGTCCTGATTGTGGATGATCAGCCATGATCATATTGAATGGCGGTGCTAGCTTGAAGGGCTAAATGGCCTACTCCTGCACCTATTGTCTATGTTACCTTCTCCCAACTAACAATGATCTATTCCACATTTTCCTTGAACTCCATTCCATATGTCCTGTTTTCACTCCTTACACTTCCTTATACTCTCTACCTCCCATCACTGAAGAAGGGTCTCGACCTAAAACGTCACGGATTCCTTCTCTCCACAGACGCTGCCCGACCGGCTGAGTGACTCGAGCACTGTGTGATCTTCTTCCCATGATGCGTGCCTCCCATCACCTGACTGCGCAATGGCAGGGGCGGGGCCAGCAGTCCCCCTCACATGGGCAGTGACGCCAGGGCGCCGATTGTACACACCATCCGTGTGGCTGATGTCACTATGCAGGGCGGCGGATGTGCAGGAGGGCGGCTCGACGCGATTCACAAATGTTCAGAGTCCCCTCACCCTCCCAACTCAGCCCCCCCCCCCCCCCACTCATGCCATTCCCATGTGACTCAGCGCCAATCACCGGCGGGGAGGTCATGGCGCTGGGCGGGGAGACGTGCGGGCGGCTCGACGCATTGCCCAGATGCTCGGCACCCCCCAGGTCAGTGCCCCCCTTTCTCCCACTCCTCTCCCCCTCCTCTCCCCTCGCAACCCCTGTCCCTGCTCCCCCTCCCCTCACTTCCACTGTCTTCATCTCTGTCCCCATTTCCCCCCTTGCCCTCACCACCTCTCCCCTCCCTGTCACCCCTCTCACTCCCCCGTCCCCCCCAGTAATGTTCACGTGTTAGTAATATCCTGTTTGCCAGTTTGTTGACCCTCTGTGTTCCCCTCCTGCAATGTTTAGGAGCCGTTGCTATGGACGGAGAGACGGAGACGTGAGCAGCCATTGAAGGCGGCCTGGGTGCCGGTGAGCCGCCCCCCTCCCCCATATGCTCGGCGTGCGGGCTGAGCTTCGAGGGGCTGAGCTTTGGTGGAGGACCACATGGCAGGGCACAAAAAGGAGAAGCGTTATGAGTGCAATGTGTGTGGCAAGGCCTTCCGGTGGCCGAGCGAGCTGGAGGCTCACCGGCGAGTGCACACAGGAGAATGCCCCTTTGACTGCACGGAGTGCAGCAAGAGCTTCAAGACGACAAGTGAACAGAAGGTTCACCAGCGAGTGCACATGGGCGAGAGGCCCTATGCCTGCTCCACCTGTGGCAGGAGCTTTGCCCGGTTGTCGAGGCTGCGGGAGCACCAATGGGTGCACAGCAGTGAGCGTCCCTTCACCTGCTCCGACTGTGGCAAAGGCTTCACATCGTTGCCAAAACTGAAGGTGCACGGGCACAGGCACACTGGGGAGCGCCCCTACACCTGCACCAACTGCGGCAAGAGCTTCACCCAGTCCCAAAGCCTGCTGGAGCACCAGCGCACCCACACCGTCAAGGGCCCCTACACCTGTACGCAGTGCGGCAAGAACTTCACCCGCTCGTACAGCCTGCTGCAGCACCAGCGCACCCACACTGGTGAGCGTCCCTACACCTGCGCCCAGTGTGGTAAGGGCTTCGCCCAATGCAGGAACCTGCTGGTGCACCAGCACACCCACACCGACGAGCGTCCCCACACCTGTGCCCAGTGCGGCAAGGGCTTCACCAACTACAACAGGCTGCAGGTGCACCAGCGCACCCACACCGGCGAGCGCCCCTACACCTGCGCCCAGTGCGGCAAGGGCTTCACCCGCTCCGACAGCCTGCTGGAGCACCAGCGCACCCACACTGGTGAGTGCCCCTACACCTGCGCCCAGTGCGGCAAGGGCTTCACCCACTCCAGCAACCTGCTGAAGCATCAGCGCACCCACACCGGGGAGCGTTCCTACACCTGCGCCCAGTGCAGCAAGGGCTTCACCCGCTCCAGCAACCTGCTGAAGCACCAGCGTACCCACACCGGCGAGCGTCCCACACCTGCGCCCAGTGTGGCAAGGACTTCATCTGCTCCACCAAGCTGCTGTCCCACCAGCAGTTGCATGCCGGAGACCGTACCGTCCCCAACCCGGTGTGTGGAGAGCACTTTGTCATGGACTCCCACGCCCTGTCTCACCAGCATGTGCACACCAGTGGCCAGCCCTACGACTGCCAGTACTGTGGTGAGGCGTTTGACAGTTCACGGGGGTTGCGGCAGCACCGGCGTGCCCACGCCGGCAAGCAGCTGCTCCCACTGTGACAAGAGAGTAAGGGGGTTGCAGGAGCATCAGTGGATACACACCAGAGAGAGACCTTTAGTGTGCGCTGAGTGTGCAAGGGTTTCACCCGCATGTCCAGCCTGTGGCTGCACCAGCGGTGAGTGTCCCTTCCCCTGCCCGTCCTGTGGTAAGGGCTTCACCCACCTTGACCACCTGCTGGAGCACGTGGATAGGCTCTGTTTAGGTGAACACAAAATGCTGGAAGGGATGGATAACTTTTCTGGTCGATAACCCTCCTCAGTCTCGACCCGAAATGTCACCCACTCCTTTTCTCCAGAGATGCTGCCTGTCCCGCTGAGTTACTTCAGCATTTTGTATCCTTTTTTGTAAATCAGCATCTGCAGTTCCTTGTTTTTAAACCATTCTGGTTAACCATCTCTGCACCTTCCCCATTGCCTCCATATCAGTCCTGTAATGGAGTCACCAGAACTGCATATAATGCTACCTGACCAATGTCCCTTAAACAATGCACATATACATTCCTCTCTTCTTATCTCCTTAATTACCCTCGCCTGTGTCACTTACTTCAATCATCTGCCGATCACCGCCTCATCTGTTTAACGTAGTGTCAGTCTGAAGAAGGGTTCCGATCTGAAATGTCACATATCCATGTTCTTCAGAGATGCTATCTTACCCGCCAAGTTATTCCAGCACTCTGTGAAACGTCACCTATCCATGTTCTCCACAGATGCTGCCTGACCCGCTGAGTTACTCCACTACTGTGTGAAATGTCACCTATCCATGTTTTCCACAGATGCTGTCTGACCCACCGAGTTACTGCAGCACTTAGAGTGTTAGTCATAGTGATACAGTGTGTAAACAGGACCTTTGGCCCAACTTGCCCACACCGACCAACATGTCCCAGCTGCACTAGTCCCACCTGCCTGCATTTGGTCCATATCCCTCCAAACTTGTCCTATCCAAGTACCTGTCTATAACTGTTTCTTAAACGTTGGCATCGTCCCAGCCTCAACTACCTTCTCCGGCAGCTTGTTCCATACACCCACCACCCTGTGTATGGGGATGTTACTCCTCAGATTCCTATTAAATCTTTTCCCCTTCACCTTGAACCCATGTCCTCTGTCCTCGATTGCCCAACTCTGGGCAAAAGATTCTGTGCATCTAACTAAATTGTGTTCTGTGCAAGATTCCAGCATCTGTAGTTTCTTGTGTCTCCCTCACTTATATCCACCTATCACTTCTGAAGAAGGGTCTCAACCTGAAACATCACCCATTAAGGAATGTTTTCTAGAGATGCTGCCATGTCACGATGAGTTACTCCAGCATTTTGTATCCACATATCACTTGCCAGGCTTTGTCTAGCCCCCATCTCTCTTTTCCAGCTTCCTCCCCTCACCCTCTCCAATCAGTCTAAAGAAGGGTCCTGAGTCAAAATGCCATCTGACCATTCTCTCTAGAGCGGTGGAGGAACTCGGTGGGTCAGGCCGCATCTGTAGAGGGAAGGGAATCTAAGGCGACCACTCCCATCTCTCCTTTCCAACTTTCTCCACCCACCACACCAAGCAGTCTGAAGAACGTCCTGACCTAGAATGTTGCCTGTCCATGCTCTCCGGAGGTGCAAGTTAGTCCAGGAGATTGTGTCTCTTTTTGTAAACCAGCATCTGCTGTTCCTTGTATCTATACTAGGCGTGCATTTCACCCTACACTTGCATTCGGTCCACCAAGGTCTGCATGATCTCCCGGTTGCCAACTATTTCAATTCCCCTTCCTACTCCCACACTGGTCTTTCTGTCCTGGGCCTCCACCATTGCTAGAGTGAGGTGACACACAAACTGGAGGAACAGCACCTCAGAGCTTAAGCCCAATGACATGATAATTGAATTCTCCAAATTTAGGAGACATCTCCCATCGTGGGCCATCTCTTTGTCATTCCTCTGTCTTCTTCTCTCTGACGAAAGGCATCAGGATTAATCCGGAGTCACCGCTTCCTGTCAGCCGGCCATTCCCCCTCAACTCTGAACGTTGGGATCTCGCTCTCCGCCCTTGGACGTTGGCAAGACTCCGGCTGCAGTAAACAAGGACTTTTGCTCGTCAACCCGCTGGAGCCAAGTTGTATTCCAATGAAATAAATGTCTCTTTTTGTGGAAGAAATTTATTTAGAGGGAAATTAAAGGAAAATGAAAAGGACTTTGCAGATTTGCTTCTAGATTTTATTTCATGATATCACGGCGAGATTGCGGCAGAAAAATGCTCACAAATTCTCTGACTTCACAGCAGAATTAGCCGACAGTTATACTGCGCAGTAAACAACTTTTGTTTGTTAGGTACCGCTGTAAACAAATACACTTTCGACTACATGGGTAGCAATGATTTCATTAGTGGAATTGTGGAATCCATGGACTTTATTGCCACAGACGGCAGTGGAGGGCAAGTCATTGGGTATTGTTCAGATTTTAGAGATACTGCGCAGAAACCGGCCCTTCGGCCCATCGAATCCTGGCCGCCGTCTTTGTTCTCCTGTGGTCAGGGCACTTGAACCTTTCATTGTTGGGACGATCTTGGCTCCCGTAGCCAGCGGTCAGGCCCGCGTCGGGGGCGATCAAGAGCCCGCAGCGGAGGGGATCTCAGCTCCCTGCATCGGGCGATCGGACCACGTATCGGGGCTAGACGAACCTGTTGAAAAGAACGGGCCGCTGTTAGAGCGTCGATCCCAGGCAAGGGATCACAGGCTCCGACGATAAGTCCACGGCCCCGCGATGGGGCTACAAGTCAGTCTCAAGTAAGACCTCCAGCTCCATGGTGTTAGGCCTCCCATCTCTACCCTTCCTCCCGCCTCTCCCTCACCTCTTGCCCCTACCTCCCCTCCCTCCTGCCCCTCTCTCCCGTCCATCTTGATAATATCCTAGTTAATAATGGAATATTTTATGTATTTTATTAAGATTAATTTGGGTTCAGAGTAAATGAAAGCTTTGAAAGTTGGGTTCTGTAGAAGGGCTGGGTAATCAGGAACTTGGATACCAGCATTCAAAGTGCATCCAAGCTGTTTCCTGTTGTGCCCAAGCAAAAGACATTGACAATGGTGAGAGGGGATGTACTTCTTGTGAAGGTTCCGGCTTCTGTAAACACAAGCCTTGAGAAAGGACGAGCTTCTTGAGAAATTGGTATTCTCTACTAGCAGAACCTTCTGTGGGCAACTGATAAGGATCCTTACATTGTTTAAGAAGGTACTGCAGATAATAGACCTTTGACTAACTTCCTGTTATTTGGGGGTTTCATAACCAAAGTTTGTGATCGATATAACCATAGCATGAGCAGTATTGTATTAGTGACAAGCATGTTTTGAATGGGTAGAGCTGTGATTGATATGTTAGACGTCATTGCTGCAACTCTGTATGAACATGTGACTGTTTTCTGAAATACTATAAAAAGATGCTGTATGTCTTCATTCATTAGAGTGGTGGCCTGGGAAGAGTTAAGTATCTGCTGTATGCTTGACTTTGTATCTCCTAGCACTCTCTAGCTAAATGATCATTAAAGCTTGTATTGGTTTTACCTACCTTATTGTAAGTTGTCTGTCTTAAGAAAATGAACCTTAACATTGGCGTAGTCGGCAGGATTTCACTGGGACCATCAACAGACGACTGAGTAAGAGGCCATAGTTTGTCCGGAATCTGATGGGGAGGATAAAAGGTGCACTATTCGGACCCCTTTAGACTGACCTCCCAAAGAAGCTCCCGGGAAAACTTGCATCCTTCGTAGTAGGTTGATCTGGAGCCCTGCCGAAATCCTTGATACAGACAACGGTAAGACCAAATGTGTATGTATTTTTAAGAAGGGCTTGTGTATATTTTTAAAGAGGAATTGAGTGGTTTCTCTCTCTATATTTTTTTTCCTTTCTCTCTTTCTGTCTATCTCTCTCTTTGTTTTCTCTTTCTCTCTACAAAGGGCCCGTCGGCCTCGTTGAGACATCCGTGGTTTGTCAAGTTGAGATACCGGGGACAAGGTGTGCACCTGGCTTGTTGAGACATCCGAGGTTGTCGGGTTGAGAAATAAGCGGTTTTTTTTTTGGTTTTGTTTTTTGTTTTGTAAAGAGTTAAGAAGTTTGCCAAGTTGAGAAACTGGGGCTTGATTGGCGGGTCTGCTTGGTTGAGATACTTGGGGCATGGTTTCTTTAAAGAGAAGTCTGCTTTCTCTTTCTCTCGTTCTCTTTCTCTCTCTATATATCTCTATCTATCCATGGGGAATAATCTGGATAAAAGTGATGGGGGAACGCCCGTCCAATATATGTGTTATTTGAATCCTAAAAGTAACAAAGACTATTAAATATTAAGTTATAAGCTAACCAAATGTTTGGGAGATTAATCTTAGCCAGTCGAAGGAACATGAAATGTAGAAACTGTTAAAAAATGAAAAAAAGGGAAAAAGAAAATGGCGCTGAAACGATATAACCCCGGGGACCCTTTGTCTGACATAAGCAACCCTGTTTATAGAGGGGGGGATTAAGGAACAAATTTGATGGGGAAATGGGGAACAAAGTCGGGAATTGTGTAGACCACCTCCCCCATATAAGATCCTTTAGGGGTGGAGGGGTGGCTCCAGCACCCCTACAAGGAAGGGCACCCCCAGAAGAAACTGATAGCGACTTGGATACTGAAAAGGCAGATGAGAAAGAAGAAGGGAAAGGGCAGAGGTGGAAGAGGAATTAGAAGCAGTAATTGAATTCAGCAGTGAGAGAGTTAAACATCGCAGATGTTCAGAGAGAGAAAACAGCAGATACATTAAAGACGATTGGAAGAGAAAAAAGCACGAGAATTGAGGCTGCTTAAAAACTTTAACTCACAAGCCAACAACCTACAGCCTATACTGTTTAAAAACAAACTTGCCTTAGAACTTTGAATCGCTTTTGGCAAAGTGCTCGTCTCTGCTGGAGAGAAAGACGGAGAGAGAGATTGTGAGTGACCCAATGGTAGTGGGGTGTGGCAAGATCCTGATTGACAGGAGGTTTGGCTAATCACAATCTGGATCAATGTCCAATCACAGTGCCCAGGATCCTGATTGACAGGGAATTGGACCATCCCATTGTGAATCATACTAGCCTGCCCATTCCTAGCAGATGAAGGTTTTTGTGGGCTTGGTTAATTCTTATTCATTTTAACTCTCGTTCCAACAAGAAGAAGATTTTCACAACTTAAAGACAACGCTGACAACTACACTAGCCTCAGCCTTCCCAGTCCATCTAGCCATTATTAAGTGCAATACCCATATGAGTGGTCATGACAAAGGCTCCCAGGGGAATGCCTGAGCTAATATTACTGACCACATGGCAGTTTGTAAATACTGGTCCAAAAAGAATCTAATAAGCAGAACGGACTTGTCAGACAAGGAAAGGTTTAGAAATTGCAAAGGGACGCCGTTGAAAGGGAAAATATTATGGAAACGAAAGGGCAGTGCCATTGATTCCACTACGGGACTCTGGATCACACCGCTTTTGGACAAATTTGTGTAATTGATGTTTTTCTGTCTATTGTTTGATTTTATATGCACTCCCCCTTATGCATGCTGGTAAGAAGGAAAAACAATAGAGATACACCGTACAATTTAAAAACCTAATTGTGATGCCCATTTTCCTTTGTGAAAATTCCATGCAAATTTAGTAAATGTGTGAAAGCTTGTGAACTTCTTTGGGTGTGTAACAACGTTTTAAGAGTTAGAATGATTTCCTCGAGGTGTGTATTACTGTGTTTACTTTTGAGTGATAATTTTATTGTTTAAAGTGTGAATATCTGTGAAATGTAGCATATTGTATATGTGGCAACCTGTGGGTGAATGTCACAGGGAAAAAGGTATAAAATAAGTAAATTTAACGATTGTTATGTGTTTGTGGAAGCATTGGATGAATGCTGATGTAATCCTACACTTCAGATGAAATAGGATATCATTGAATGAGCTTGCTCTTTTATGTAGTATGTGTCACTTTAAGAAGTCAGTTGTTGTGTGAAGGTGGAGCCACACAACATTATTTGTTCTTTGAAAATATGTTAGCAATCTATGAAAATTAAGTTCATTCTTTATTTTCTCTTAACTTTCAATAGAGGAAAGATGAAACATGTAAGTTTGTTGTTTTGTTATTGGTATTTTAAGTGTTTTTTCCTATTTTCTTATATTTTGAATTAAGTTCAAAAGAAGACTTGGATGCCACACTCCATGTGTTAGATGAGATTGGATAAGCCAATATCTCAGTCCTAAATGGCCTATCCCTTAGTCTTAAAGGGACTGGCTTCACATTTCTAAAATGCCACTTGTGCCAAAAGAGAGAGTGCTAGCATATCAGTTATTGATCATCCATGTAATTAATTTGGATTTTAAAAAAAGGAGCAAGACTTTTTTTTTAGTCAAATTGGTTAGTGAGTGGTGATGACATAAAATTGCAGAGTGTAGGTTGACCGAGACAGAATTTGGCAGTTGGAGCATAATGTAGGAATATATATTTTCATTAAGGGAGGAAGAATAGAAAATAAGAGTATTTAATGTTTGGTATGTAACTCTGCAAAGAGATCTGGGTGTCCTTGTAGTTGAATAATGAAGCTAACGTGCTGGTTTTAAAAAAGTGGATTATTTGGCTGAAGATAGCCAGAGGCAAAGTGCATGTGAATGAAAAGTACAAGAGTACATAAATGTACAAAGTACATTCAGAATATATTAAATATTCTTTCCAATGTGGTGAAAATAACGATTTTGTTGTCTCTTAGAATGCAAATGAGGAGCCAGGTTTCCTGTTTCCTGTGTTAAATGTGTGGAAGGAAGCCAGTATATTTTGCTACTTGATTACCGTAGTTTGAGAGAAATCATTATGGGGAGTAAATGTTGAGAGATAGAGTAGATTGGGGAAGAAGAAATATATTTGGACAATTGATGAAAAAAAAGTATAAACTATCCCTGACCCCCTTCCCAGCATTGGGATTCTCATATTTGACTAAACTCTACCATTTGTGCTGTGGTAATGAGTGATTTCATATCTTCCACTAATTGCAGAGTTTTGGATTAGTGGAGGGAATGAATAGGACACTAAGAAGTGTGTGAAGTCTTGACTGAGACTGGATAGGAATGGGTTTAGGTGTTCAGCTATTCTGATGTTTCAGAACAACCCCTAGAGAGACAGGATTGAAACCTTTTGAATTGATAACAGGATAAGCTATGAAATTATGAACTTACCTACAGGTCCTCAGCGATGAATTAATTACGTATGCACAGCAATTGACCCATGCCTTGCCAGGTCTGCATTCCCAGGTATAAGAGTCACAGAAGCCACTATCCGTTGAACACAGGGACGAGTGCATACTATCAGACTACGTACTGATATAGTACTGGGATCAGAAGAAATTGGGACGGTGTTGAAAGGGATTGTGGCAGATGCTGCCAACGACTTCAATTGCAGTGTAGAGGATACATCTGATTGACTTTACGGAGAACCCAAGAAAGGACAATGGGGCTATTGACCCTCTTTTATATTCTGGGGTTGGCCCATATGGACTGGACTTGGGGAAAGAATCTGTATTTGAAATGCCTGAAGCCGTTACTATGTAACCAAGGACTGTAGTGTTATCATTCATATGATAAATAGGGGGGAATGATAATATCTTAGTTAATAATGGAATATTTTTTGTATTTTATTAAGTAAAGATGAATTTGGGGTCAGAGTAAATGCAAGCTTTGAAATTTGGGATCTGTAGAAGGGCTGGGTAATCAGGAACTTGGAGACTAGCATTCAAAGTGCATCCAAGCTGCTTCCTGTTGTGCCCAAGCAAAAGATATTGACAATGGTGAGAGAGGATGTATTTCTTGTGAAGGTTCAGGCTTCTGTAAACACAAGCCTTGGGAAAGGACAAGCTTCTTGAGAAATTGGTATTCTCTACTAGCAGAACCTTCTGTGGGCAACTGATAAGGATCCTTACATTGTTTAAGAAGGTACTGCAGATGATAAACCTTTGACTAACACCCTGTTATTTGGGGGTTTCGTAACTAAAGTTTGTGATCGATATAACCATAGCATGAGCAGTATAGTATTAGTGACAAGCATGCTTTGAATGGGTAGAGCTGTGATTGATATGTTAGACGTCATTGCTGCAAGTCTGTATGAACATGTGACTATGTTTCTGAAATACTATAAAAATATGCTGTATGTCTTCATTCATTAGAGTGGTGGCCTGGGAGGAGTTAAGTATCTGCTGTATGCTTGACTTTGTATCTCCTAGCACTCTCTAGCTAAATGATCATTAAACCTTGTATTGGTTTTACCTAACTTATTGTAAGTTGTCTGTCTTAAGAATATGAACCTTAACACTCTCTCCTCTCCAGTCCCTACCCTGCAACCCCTCTCACCCATCCTTTCCCTCCCAACCCTCCCCTCCTGCCCCTCTCCCCTCCCCTCTCACTCAGCCCTCCCCCCCAGCCCTCTCTCCCTTCCTGCCCCTCTCCCCTCCCCTCTCACTCATCCCTCCCCTCCTGACCATCTTTCCCCTCCCTCCCGGACTGCTGCACCCTCAATCGCAAAAGCCACCAGCCAGTGTAATCGGCCATCAATGGGGTGATGGGCCGAAGGGTCTGTCCTGTGCTGCACGTTTCGATAGGTCAGGATGGATACTTCGTGGTCACAATGAAACTGATGAGATGAAGGGCCGGTTTACCTGCTGTATTGCTCCATGTAAGGTTAGCCTTATGGGTCACTACCAACTGGATGGACCGAAGGGCCTGTTCCTGTCCTGTACAATCTCAATATTGGGATAGGTTATTGGCGGTCACCACAAACTCGAAGGGCCGAAGAGCCTATTTCCTTGTGGCATGGCTCAATGTTGGGTTAGCCTTATTGGTCACTACCATCTAGATGGGCTGAAGGTTTCCTGTCCGCATTGCACAACAGGAGTGGAGAGATGAGGGCTAGAATGGGGGGGGGGGGGGGGGGGTAAGGAGAGAACAAGCGAGGGAACAGAGCTGAGACGGAGAGGAGAGGGGGAGTGAAGGAGACGGGACGATGCAGAGTGATATCACTCCATGATGAGAGCCAACGGTTCTCCAGGTGGGCGAGCAGATCACAGGTGGTCGTACAGGCTAGGCGGTGGTCAGCTGAGCGCCGCAGGTTCCCCGGGCTGGTCCTCCAGACGGGGTGAGCCAAGCGGCGGCGGGTCGATGCCAGCCTGGGCTGGAGCGAGGCTCAACCAACCACCAGCGTGTGTCTGGGCCAAGATGGAGCTGAGCCGCACTGGACGGTGAGCAGAGGAGAAGGAGGCGGCGGTGAAAATTGGAACAGAGGGAGAGAGAGAGCAGCAATGTTACAAAATTTTGAGATTTTAAAAATCAAGTCTGCAATTTATCCCATCAGTTAAAGCATTAAAAAAAAGTTTAATTTGACACCTAATTCACTTTCATATCTTCAGTATTAAAAAAGTTATGGCCATTTTCATACTCGGAAATTAGCATCTTGTTCCCTATTGCTTTTCCATTGACTTAACACAAAAGCTGTGATCAAGGACAGTCAAAAGCCCATAACTTTCTTAAAAATTAACAGAACTGAATGACATTTTCAGTTATTATAGATTGAAGCATTCTGAAACAAATATGAAACAATCTTACTTGGATGACCTGAAATCTAAGCATATAATTAGTTAGTTACCTAATTGTAGCTAATTACAAAATTCAATTACTAGATCTAAACATCCATCCATTTCTTAAGAAAAGGTTAACATTTTGAAATAGCCTAAGTGTCCTAAATAACATGCACACAATAATTCACAATATAACATGATTTTTAAATCTCATTGTCATTAATGGAACAGGCCAAATGGAAGGAATTTAGTGTTTAATTCCCATAAATTAATGGCTATTTAAATCATCTTGCGAGTGAGATTTTCTGGAACACGAACGATTGGAACGCTGCGGTTGCGATGAATTTAAACCCCTTATCGGCAGGAAAAATACTGCCGGTTCGTATGGGGAATAAATCACCTTGCTTGCGAGTTAACGCACCAAACAGATCTAAGCTACATTTTAATAGTAAGATTAAACGAGAACTTACCAGTTCGAAGTTTGATCGTTATTTTATGAGGAGTAACGATGAGGGATTACGTGAAGAAGCCCCGCCTGGCGCTAGAACAGCATACTTCAAAGCAGCGGCATGAAAAACACAGAACACAATAGCGAGAGTAAGATAGTAAGGCTCATCATAGATTTAGAATTGCCAGATGATCATTTATTTTATGAGGGTGTGGAGTGGAGGGCACGTAATCCCTCATCGTTACTCCTCATAAAATAACGATCAAACTTTGAACTGGTAAGTACTCGTTTAATCTTACTATTTTACTTCGGAGTCACGTGAGTGACTACGTGAAGATTTTGAAGCTTCTGTGTTTTCCATGTCGTAGAATTCTTCCATACGACAGTCCGGCTAGGTCAAAACATACATGAGTAAAAAACCTTTTACCAGACTAGTTTTAGTTCTTTCCATAAATCTTTTAATGATAAAAGAACATATAATAACCCTCTTTTCACATCTGAGGGAAACCATTACAAAGTGATAAAAGATATAAGTGATAATATAATTGATAATATCAATCGATAGTGAAACAAAGCAGGTGATTATAGTGAACCCAACACCGCGTGTCCAAAGCCTGTCATTGTGTGAACAGGTTTATTGTAGAACTTTGAAAAAGTTTCTTCTTTACACCACCCTGCGGTTTCTAAAATATGTTCGAGTGGTACGTCCTGTAACTTCGCCGCGGATGTAGCTGCTGCCCTGGTGGAGTGAGATTTGAACACATCAGTGTCTACTCCTGCTAAAAGTAACACCTGTTTTAACCACCTTGAAATTGTTTGCACTGAAGCTTTTGTGTGTGGTTTCTTATGCGTAATCATTAATGTTTTTTCATCACCTCGAAGCGTTTTGGTAGCTTTTACATATTGATTGAAATGTTTAACTACACACAACGTTGGATCAATAGGGTAAGCTTGAAACATTACCTTTGCTCCAGTTCTCCCTGGTCTGCTTTGTTTGATCAGATCGTAAACATAGAAAACAATGTTATCTGCAGCCACATGCATACAGTCTAAACGTAGCATTTGTAATGTTTGCACCCTTTGAGCTGAAACCAATGCCATTAACATTGCTAATTTAAATGTTAACTTTTCCAATGACAAAACTTCGATTGGAGTCCATTGCCTAAGTAAAGTAAGTACAATGCAGCCATCCCAAATTTCTGTATATCTTGGTTTGGGTGGATTTTTGTTAAAGATTCCTTTCATAAATCTGGATATTAATGGATGTGATCCAATTGATTTCTGGTCAGAGATTTGTCCTAAATAAGATGATAAGGCACTACGTGCACTATTAATGGCACTATAACTTAAGTGCTGTTCAAAATGCAACTCGGCAAGGAACTCCAATATGTTTGCAATGTTCACAGCATGATAGGATATATTTGATTGTCTACAAAAATTTTTCCCATTTCTTTATATGTGTCATATATTGTCTCTGAGTGCTATAGAAACATAGAAACATAGAAATTAGGTGCAGGAGTAGGCCATTCAGCCCTTCGAGCCTGCACCGCCATTCAATATGATCATGGCTGATCATCTAACTCAGTATCCCGTACCTGCCTTCTCTCCATACCCTCTGATCCCCTTAGCCACAAGGGCCACATCCAACTCACTCTTAAATATAGCACTCACTCTTAAATATAGCCATGATGCGACTATAATATCCATAGTTCTATCCGACAATCCAAGCTCTTGTAGTGGTCTGGTCAAAACCTGCAGATTAACAAATTCATATAAGCATGTAATGGATGAATTTCTTTGGTTACTGGTTTTATCAATAAATCACTGCTGCTAGGAATTGACATATATGGTTCTTTAATCATGTTTAACATCAATGGGAACCATGGTTGTGTCGGCCAATTTGGAATCACCAATAATCCTGTGGCAGAATCCTGTTCTATTTTCTTCAGACATTGCTGAACCAGAGAAAATGGCAGAAAGGCATAAAAGAACATATTCCCCCCAATGTAGTGAAAAAGCATCTACTGCTACTGTTATTTTGAGTGCAGGTAGATGGAACTAGGGGAAAACAAATGGTCGGCACGGACTGGAAGGGCCGAGAGGGCCTGTTTCCGTGCTGTAATTGTTATATATGGTTATACTGCATCTGGATCTGGTTCCCAAGACACATATTTAGGCAATTGATGATTTAATCTTGATGCAAACAGATCAATGTCCGGTAACACATATTGAATCACAATTTTACTGAAAATTACTGGGTTCAACATCCATTCTGTGTTGTCTTTAAACATCCTTGATCTATTGTCTGCCACACATTGTCTTTACCTGGGATATAATTTGCCGAAATCCAAATTTGGTGCTTAATACACCACTGCCATATCTGATTGACCAAACAATCACATGATACCGATCTGACTCCACCCATGTGATTAATATATGCAACAGCTGTTTTATTGTCTAATTGTATCAGTACATGCAGATTCTTTTTTGTAGAACAATAGGCTTTTAACCCATAAAATGCTCCAAATAATTCTAAATAGTTAACACCATATGTTTGGAGAAACATTTCCTCTTGGACAGTCCATCTGCCCCCACAGCTGGTGAATGAATCTGTCGCCCCCCATCCGAGAGCACCAGCATCTATTTGTAAAATTACTTCAGGCTGTTGTATCAGAATGTTTTTAGCAGCTTGTGGGACATTGTCAATCCACCATTGTAATTCCAATAAAGCTTCTTTTGTTAATTGCATAGGCCTATCAAAATGGCCTGCTCTCTTTTTTAGAGCTCTTATTTTGTCCCTTTGAAGGTTTTGGTAATGTAATGGACCAAATTCTACTGCAGGAAATGCTGCCATTAATTTACCAATAACCTTTGCTACTTCTCGGATGGAGGGATAAGGTTTGTGAATGAGACCCCTACAGGTCATTAAAATATCATCAATCTTATCTGTTGGCAAAGTTACTAACATAGTAACTGAGTTAATCACAAACCCCAAATAGTTAATTGACTGTGCTAGCTGCAGCTGGGACTTAATTGGATGAATCAAGAAACCTAATTTCTCAAATAAAGTTTTAGTTGCTGAAACTGATTTTTCAGCTGATTCCTGATTACTATTGATGATTAAAATGTCATCCAGATAAGCCATAATATGTGCTTTTGTACTCTTAATTGTGCTAAAGCTGGTTTCAACAGCTTTGTAAAGAGCCTGGGAGCTGAACTTAACCCATTTGGTAAAGCTTTGAATTGCCACAGCTGTCCCAGCCAATTAAATTTTAAATACCTTCGAAAGAACTGATGTATCGGTACTGAATAGTACGCATCCTTTAAATCAATTGTAGCCATATAACAACCTGCTGATATCAAATGTCTTGTAGTGTTGAATGTTTCCATCTTAAAATGTTTATACTCGACAAATTTATTAAAGTTTGTAAGGTCCAGAATAATTCTGCAACCACCATCTTTTTTACTTCTTGGAAATATATTTGACACAAATTGATGTTTATGTTCAACAGTTTTTTCAATAACACCTTTTTTAAACAATTTGTCAATTTCCACATTAATTTCTGCCTCTTCAATTGCAGAAAACATGAACCCATAAGCAGGTTTATTTTGTACCGGAGAGTTAACACCTTCTTTGAATGTAATAGTAGCTCCTGAAACTGTTTGTAAAATAAACCGATCAGATGTGATGGCAAGCCATTCATCATAAAACATTTGCAATCTCCCTCCAACTGGAGATTTGTCCACAGTTTCTTTAAGAATAGAATAAATTTTTTGTACCTCTCCATATGAACGTGGTGGTCTCCTTCTCCCCGTATTTGGGTGAACATTAGGCTGTGTCGGATGGTAATATTTTCTTATCATATTCCTGCCTCTGTTTCCAAAATTAAATCCCCTTCTTGACGAAAAATACCTTTTTTGTGCAAAAACGAAAGGTCTCATGTGGCTAATAGATTTAGCCTCTTCATCCATTTCTCTTATTTGCTTAGGCAGGTTCTTTCCAAATAGATAACCAGGAGCTTGAACACCACTTGATCGACACATACCTGCAAACCTTGGATGAAATATGGGCCGAATCGCAATTTTCCTCATACAATTAATTTCATAGAAGGAATTGCACAATAAGCCCAAAGTATCTTTTTGGATTTTATCCATTTCCAACCCCTCCACTTGCCTTCCAAAAGCAGTAATGGCAGCTGAAATCAATTTGAGGATTCTTTGAAATCTTATTTCTTGTCCTCTCATGCCTGGAGTCATAGGCGTCCATATAGACGGATTAACCGTAGGTACCTTCAATGAGGTGCAATTTTCCGATGTTTTATATAATTCTGCTGTTTCAATCATCACAGAATCTTGAAGTTGGTGAGATACCATATAATTAATACAGGCAGCTAGGTTTTCTTCCATAGCCTCACCACTTCCTTCAGGTATAGCAAAATCTTTTGCCATATCAGGCACATCTGGCCTCATCGTTTTTATTCGTGGTGTGCACTCATACTCCACATCACCACTTGCAGGGTCTGTCTTTTGCAGCCCTGATACACTTGGAATTATATCCAATGAGACTTCCTCCGCCCTTAATCCTGGGTCTGGAGTTTCAAATTCCCAATTTGGCACATAGCCATATTCTGTATATTCAAACCTCTCAGGGTCATTTTGGGAAACCTCTGGGTACTGTGACCCTTGTCTCATTATATTTAGAAACATGGAAACATAGAAATTAGGTGCAGGAGTAGGCCATTCAGCCCTTAGAGCCTGCACCGCCATTCAATATGATCATGGCTGATCATCCAACTCAGTATCCCGTACCTGCCTTCTCTCCATACCCTCTGATCCCCTTAGCCACAAGGGCCACATCCAACTCACTCTTAAATATAGCCAATGAACTGGCCTCAACTACCCTCTGTGGCAGAGAGTTACAGAGACTCACCACTCTCTGTGTGAAAAAAGTCTTTCTCATCTCGGTCTTAAAGGATTTCCCCCTTATCCTTAAGCTGTGACCCCTTGTCCTGGACTTCCCCAACATCGGGAACAATCTTCCTGCATCTAGCCTGTCCAACCCCTTAAGAATTTTGTAAGTTTCTATAAGATCCCCTCTCAATCTCCTAAATTCCAGAGGAGGGGGGGGGGGGGAGGAAGAGAGGGGCGGTGCTGGGGCTGTGTGCGTGAAGCACAGCGACTGTAGGGGCGAGAGCGTTGCCCCGGGACTGTGAAGGACCTAAGTGCCCAAATAACATTTACACAATAATTCACAATATAACATGATTTTTAAATCTCATTTTCATGAATTTATAGGCCAAATTGAAGGATTTTAGTGTTTAATTCCCGTAAAGTAATGGCCATTTAAATCAACATGCAAGTGGGTTTATGTGGAATGCGAGGGATTGGAACGTTGCGGTTTGCAGTGAATTTCACCCCCATAACAGCAGGAAAAATACTGCCGGTTCGTATATTTTTAAGTCACCTTTTCGCAACATGAAAGTTTGATTAAAGGCTTCCTAAGAAACACGTTTTTATGTAAAAATAAACTGTGTACCTTCTTTTGTCCCCTACGTAAGATCCATCCCGTTGTCGGCGTTTACGGGTTTAGAAGAAGCTTTAAATTACTCATGTTAATACATTATTCAGTGTAGTTTAAAAATAACTTCATAAAACAAATGTTGGAGTGATTTCTCTTCAGCAATTAAATCCCCTGAGATTAATCGATTTGAATGGTCTGGAGAAAAACGGCATTTTAAACCCACCCCTCTCAAAGGCGCCAAAGTCGCGCACACGGGCAGTGGCAGAACTGCAGCGTCGCTAAAAGTAAGTTTTGTACCATACCTAGTTTAGGTGCTCATTTAAGACGACTTCCATGACGCATGCAATAATGTGCTCGGACGAAGTGCGTAGTTACCAGTCAGAATTATGCTCAATGAAGCATTTACATATTATTATTTCTGCTTGAAATAAAGTCACAAACTAAATATCTTCACCAATCAAGACATGACATTAACCATAATGATAATGTAGCAATATTATAATACAGTATCTCAACTCTTTCTCCACATTGCAATTAATGCAATTTCTACTATTTCTGTCCTCTTCCAAACAAAAATTCAGCATATGATCAACCTGTGTCAATAAATCCTGGACCATGGTAACATATATGCTTATCCATGCACACTACGGATGATGCAAGCATGTTTTCTGTGAAGGACCGAAAATTACCATGACATGGCATAGCATGGGTCGTTATTGCTATTGGTACAGAAACACTCTCGCTTCCCAGATAATTTATCCACAACAAAATATACAGGTTGCAAAGAAGTTTCTAAAGGCATTTATGATAATAGCTGTTAAAACCGACTATACCCATCTGACAGGTTAAACATTACACTAACTGACAAGAGATGGTCAAAGGACATAACTGCAGCAAATGTTCTTTTGGTAATATGTTTAAAGGTGTCAAATGCCACATTACCGGACATTCAGATTAAATGTATGTGCTGTGAACAGCAATGAAGAAACCCAGTTTGTATGCACCAGATTTTAAAAAAAATTGATAAATGCTGTTTCCATCATTCCCATTTCAGAATTAATGTTAAAATTTCAACTGAAGTATCTCCTGACCAAATTTGTGATGTACATGACCGACTGTAGAAATAAAACCTGGATAAATCCAATGTACAGTTTTGAATGTTGCTCATTAAATAACTACAGTACTCATACTCCATATTAAGAGCATTGATTTGCCATTAAAATGAATTCTGTAATAACGTGTCAAGCAGTGACAATCGAAAACTGTGGTTTTAATGTTTCACAAGTTCACTATTTAATTAATACATCGTTATGGATTAAAACAAATAATAACATTGGGAATTAAAACACATTTGATTGCATTCCATTATCAAAATAGTGAATGTTCACTCTGAAGACATTTCGAGCACAGTAGGGTGGGGGGGGGGGGGGGGTGCTGTGAATCAATGTGTGATGGATAGATGGCGGGGGGGGGGGGGGGGGGTGAGAAGGCAAGGTGCAGGGTGGATGGATTGAGGCAGGGGAATTAGTGTGTGTTGATTGGAATAGGTAAAATTGTGAGTGGAGAGCACGGAGGATGTCAGTGGGGTTGAATGGGGTGGATCAGTATGGGATTGACGGGGGGCATCAGTATAGGATGAATGGGTGGATCAGTAAAAGATGCATGAGGGAATCAGTACAGGATGGACCAGGGGGGGGGATCAGTACAGGATGAATGAGGGGGATCAGTGCAGGATGACTAAGGGGATCAGGACTGGATGAATGAGGGGATCAGTACAGGATGAATGGGAAAGGGTGTGAGTACGGGATGAAATGGGGGACCAGTGTAGCGATGGATGGATGGGGGGGGGGGGGGGTGGCAGGAGAATCAATGCGAGGTGGATAGGGAGATCAGTGCAGGATGACTAGATGGGAGGGGTAAATGGTGAAGGGATCACATGGGGATGTCAGTGAGGACTGAATAGAGGCGGGAATGGGGATCAGTGGAGAGGAGGGGTCCCAGGATAAGGGCGGCATACAAGAGAGGGGGGGGGGGCAGGTGGGGAGGAAGGAAGGTCAGTGCTTATCGGGCACGGACGGTATCATCGCCCCGCTGCCTCGGCCGTCCCAGTCCACCACCAAGTGCCGCCACCAAAGGGGGAGGCAGTTGGATCTCCTTGCCACTGCCTCTCCTCCTCCGCCAGCCAACAGAAGGTGCGGGGTCGAGCGGTGCAGCTGCTTCAGACAGCGGAAGGGGGCCTCCGCCTCCCGCCTTGGCCTGCGGGAGGGTTTGTTTTGAAAGCGGGTATGGCGGAGTGGCAAGCAGTGGCTGCTATCTGGGTGCAGGAGGAGGGGGATCCGCTGCCACTGTGCGGAGCCCGTCATTCACTCCGACCGTCCGTCACGCCGCACCCAGTATCTTTGCCCCGCACTACAGCTTGTTACCAAAGACACTAAAGGAACTCCTCTAGCATCTTTGCTTGTTACCTCTGCCAACACGAAACGTCATGTTCTTTTTCTCTGGAGTTGCTGCCTGACCCGCTGAGTTAATCCAGTCTTTTGTGTCTATCTTCGGTATAAACCAGTATCTGCAGTGCCAAGCCAGGCAAAATGATGAGGTGTTTAGGTTGCCCGGCGGCACTTTGGGTGGTCATTGGCACCCGGGCAACCACTAATTTCGAGCCCTGGGTCTGATTTATTGATAAGACAAGCATGTATTTGAGGGACTGAATGAGACTGAAGGTCTTGACCCGAAACGTCACCCATTTTTTTAAAAAAACCTAGAGATGCTGCCTGTCTCGATGAGTTATTCCAGCTTTTTGTGATTACCTGCAATTTAAACCAACATCTGCAGTTCTTTCCTACACGGTTGGAACGAATTTGATGTAATCAGCCGAAAGTGTTATCCTGCTCCTTGCAATTGTGGAAGAAGCAAATAAGTTGTTTGTGAGCCTTATGCCCCTGTCCCACTTAGGAAACCAGAACGGAAACCTCTGGTGACCTTGAACGCAACCCAAGGGTTCCATGAGTCGCCAGAGGTTTTGGTCACTCGCCTGGAAAGCCTCAATCGAAGTGTGAGCTGCATCTACCGACCAAAGATCCTTTTGTTAAATATCTTTTTTATTATAGAAACATATTTATGAAAATTACAATGTTTTACATAAATGAAAATACATCATTATATACTTTCATGATATTAATAATATTGATATTATTATTAATATTAAAATTTAAGACTATATGCTTCTATACGCTTTTTTAATTTTTTTATAAAGTAGTAGAAGATAGAGATAAATAATGAAGAAAATATGAAAGCGAATGGAGTGTTAATCATTAATCCGTCATTGGAGATATAGGCATGATTTATTATATATATTTCTTCATCCATTCTAATATTCAGGCCTCAGTCAAGCCCTCGTACCGAGCCGTTATGACTCTGTAAATATTCAATATATGGAGACCATATCCCTCTGAAGAGATCTAACTTGTCCATTAGGACAAGCCTCAATCACTCCAGATGAAGAGTCTCCGACATTTCTGTATTCCGCATTTTGATTGTAGGGGATGTAGGGCCTTTCCAAAGTTTTAATATTAATTTTTTCCCAATTATTAACCCACAATCAATAAAAATTCTTTGATTCATTGTTATTAATTGGTCTGTTTCCAGTATTCCTAGTATTATTAACTTTGAATCGGGTGTCAAAATTATATTAACAACATTCGAAATTATCCTAAATATTTCTATCCAGAATTTTGTAATTTTTATACAGTTTGTAAATGAGTGTGACAAGTTAGTTTCTAAATGTTGACATTTATCACATATAGGAGATACTTTTGGAAAAATGTTATGTAATTTAGATTTTGAATAATATAGTCTATGTAGTATTTTAAACTGTATAAGAGAGTGTTTAGCATTTAGCGAATTCATTTTCCCAAGATTGTCTATGTATTTCTGTTGATGGAACATCACCTTCCAATAAGATGCTATATATATATATGAAATCATTTTTTCTGTATTCAGATGTTTATTTAAGCATTCATCTAAAATTTCTGTCTTTCTATTTCTGAGTTCCTGCGTATTTGCTTTAACATAATCTCTAATTTGTAAATATCTAAAATAATCTTTAGAGTGTAGTCCATAAATTTGTTGTAGATCTTGAAATGAAAGGAAGGAGTTTTCCTAATAGAGATCACCGACCTTAATAATACAATTATTTTTCCATTGTAAAAAAGCTTTATCCATCATTGAAGGTTTAAATGTAACATTATTTACAATGCTAAGAGATAGTGGTATAGATTTTAGTTTTAATGTTTTCTTTATTTGTTTCCAAATACGTATTCCACTTTCTATTATCGGGTTTTCACTATAAGTTTTGTTAGCTAGATAAATATTAGCAAATATTATATAACTAATTTCAAAAGGAGAACAATCTTCTTTTTCCATATTTAACCAAGTTGGTTGGTTATCTATTTCTTCTAACCAAAAATTCATATTTTTAATGTTGACTGCCCAATAATAAAACATAAAATGTGGTATTCCTAGACCTCCATTTATTTTTGATTTACATAAATGTTTTTTATTTATTGTATGGCTCTTATCATCCCAAATGAAATTAGTGACTAGGGAGTCCACCTTTTTAAAGAATTTTTTAGGGAGATATATCGGAATTAATTGGAAAAGGTATAATAATTGTGGAAGAAAAACCATTTTTATTATATTAATTTTACTTAACATTGAAATAGCTAAAGTTTTCCAATATAAGATATTCTTATTTAATTAATGAGTCAAATCTTTTTGTTATGAAAATTCCAAGATATTTAATTTTTTCATTTGTTATCTTAAAAGGGAATTGTTGTAATATGTGTAAGTTATTTACCGTTATTGGCATAAGTTCACTTTGATTCAAATTGATACTATATCCTGAGTAGGATCCAAATTCAGTTATTAATTTTAACAAATTCAGAATACTAGTTTCTGGTTTTGTGATGTAAAGTAATACATCATCCGCATATAAAGAAATTTTATTTTTAGTGTCTCTAGTATCGTATCCATATATTTCCGGATGTGATCTCACCCTCTGAGCTAGCGGTTCTATTGCCAGTGCAAACAGTAAAGGGGATAAAGGGCAACCTTGTCTACAACCTCGAGATAGATTGAATTTAGGTGATAACATTCGGTTTGCTATTACTCTAGCTGTCGGATTAGTATATAGCAATTTGATCCAGGTAATAAACTTTCTCCCAGTTTGAAAGCTTCCATAACCGAGAACAAATAAGGCCATTCCACTTGATCAAAGGCTTTCTCTGCATCTAACAAAATAACTACTAGATCTTTATTAATACCTCTTTTCGAGTATATAATATTAAATAACCGTCTCAAATTATATGAAGAGTATCGTTTTGGTATAAATCCTGTTTGATCGGGATGAATTAATTTATTAACAACTGAGCTTAACCTTTGTGCTAATATTTTAGTTAATATCTTTTGGTCAGTATTTAAAAGAGCTATTGCTCTAAATGAGGGTACACAAAAAGCTGGAGAAACTCAGCGGGTGCAGCAGCATCTAAGGAGCGAAGGAGATAGGCGACGTTTCGGGTCGAGACCCTTCTTCAGACTGGTCAGGGATCAGGGAAACGAGAGATATAGACGGTGATGTGGAGAGATAAGGAACAATAAGTGAAAGATATGCAAAAAGGTATCGGTGATAAAGGGAACAAGCCATTGTAAGCTGTTTGTGGTGTTGAGAAGCTGGTGCGACTGGGGTGGGGGGAGATAGAGATAGAGGGAATGTCAGGGCCCGAGGGCTGAGGGAGGTGGGAAGGGGAGGAGACAGCAAGGGTTAACAGAATTGAGAAAATTCAATATTCAAGCCCAAAGGATGCAGACTCCCAAGCGGAATATGAGGTAGCTTGCGTGTTGCTCACTCTGGCCGTGGAGGAGGCCCAGGACCGAGAGGTCGGATACGGAATGGGAGGGGAGTTGAAGTGCTGAGCACCGGGAGGTCGGGTTGGTTATTGCGGACGAGCGGAGGTGTTCGGCGAAGCGATCGCCAAGCCTCCGCTTGGTCTCACCGATATAGATCATCTGGCATCTGGAGCAGCGGATGCAGTAGATGAGGTTGGAGGAGGTGCAGGTGAACCTCTGTCGGACCTGGAAGGACTGCTTGGGTAGTGTTGCATTTCTTGCGGTTGGAAAGTTGGGAGGGGAGGGAAGAATGGGGGAGTTGCGGAGGGAGCGGGTTCTTTGCGGAAGCAGGGGGGGAGATGGGAAGATTGGCGGGTGGAGGGGTCACGTTGGTGGAGGTGGCGAAATGGCGGAGGACTATATGTTGTATTTGCCGGCTGGTGGGGTGAAAGGTGAGGACCAGGGGGACTCTGCCCTGTTTGCGAGTGGGGGAATGGGGAGCGAGGGCAGTGTTGCGGGGTATGGAGGAGACCCTGGTGCGAGCCTCATCAATAGTTGGGGAGGGGAATCCCCGTTCTCTGAAGAATGAGGCCATTTGTGATGACCTGGTGTGGAACACCTCATCCTGGGAGCAGATGCGGCGTAGACGGAGGAATTGGGAATAGGGAATGGAGTCACTCTAAATTACCCTGGTTCATCCAAGTATTTGTTTATTTTAGGTAAAAGTGTTATAGTAGATTCATTTAATGTTGCTGGTAGTTTTTACTGTGTATATATATGTTCATATAATGATTTCAGATGTGGTACAATCTGATCATAGAATATTTTATAAAATTCCGAGCCAATGTCATCTGGTCCCGGTGTTTTACCGTTTTGTAATGATCTGATTGATTCTTGGATTTCTTTTATCGAAATATCAGCATTCAGTAACTCTATATTTTGTAAATCCAACCCTTTCAGGTTACATTTTTTTTTAATGCTTCTATTCCTATTTTATTTTCTGTTGTTTTAGCAGTGTATAAGTTTTTATAATATTGCATAAATCTTTCATTAATATATTTAGGTTGTGTTAACAATTCGCCATTATGTGATTTAATCCTATGGATTATTTTTTCAGCTTCCATTTTCCTTAGTTGGCGAGCCAATAATTTTTGAGGTTTATCACCGAATTCAAACTGTAATTGTTTAGTATGTTGATAAAGTTTAACAACTTGATCTGTATATATTTTATTTAATTTATATTTCAATGCTGCAATTTTATTATGTAGTATTGTAGTTGGATTTGCTGCATTCTGTATATCTAATTGTTTAATCTCCTTTTCCAAATCTTGTTGATCCTTACGATTCTTTTTATTATAAAATGCTTGGGAGGAAATCATGATTCCCCGGAGGTATGCTTTAAATGTTTCCCATAATAAGGAACAAGATATTTCCGGTTTATCATTTATTTCGAAAAAAATCTTAATTTGTTCTGTGATATATTCTTGAGTAATTTTATTTTCTAAAGTTTGTGGGTTAAATCTCCACTGTTTTGATTTTTGTATTTTACCATTTATTTTGATCTTAAATGTTAATGGTGCATGATCTGAAATTATAATATTATGATATTTGGATTCATAAGTGAGTGAGATAAGTTTAGCATCCACCAAAAAATAATCTATTCTTGAATAAGTTTTATGTACTGACGAGTAAAAAGAGTATTCTTGTCTGGTAGGGTTTTCTATTCTCCAAACATCTTTGATATTAGTAGTTTCCATATATGCATTTAATAAGTCACTAGAATGTGATTTAGTTTTCCTTTGCCTTGTAGATCTATCTAAGTATGGGTCTAGTGTACAATTAAAATCTCCTCCAATTATTAGATTGTATTGTGTTAATTCCGGGATATTGTTAAATATTTTCTTGAAAAACAATGGGCTATCAAAATTTGGTCCATATACCTTAACAAAAATCATTTTTTGTGTATTTAATTCTCCTATAACGATAATGTATCTTCCATCTTTATTAGTTATAGTTGATGTATGTTTAAATAAAATACCTTTACGAAATAATATTGCTATGCCTCTTGATTTATGCGTAAAAGAAGAGTGATACATTTTATCTATCCATTTAGCTTTCAATCTATGTTCAGCATCTTTTTTAAAATGGGTTTCTTGAATAAAAATTACGTCAGCTTTATTTGCCTTTAAATGTGCAACAACTTTTCCTCTCTTGATCGGTTCATTAATACCTTTAACATTCCAACTACAAAACGTTATTCCCTCATTCCCCATATTCATTTTTGAGTCTTGCATCTTTTGACTATGGAAGTCTACGATAGAGTCTATGGTTCAGCACGTCAGACCCGACTTTACACCCGAACATCGAATAGATGAATTTTAAGTATTGTGCATGTCTCTCACGTATATATCTCCATTGATCCAATATATAACTCCATTCAAATTGAGAAAAACAATAATAGATTATATAAAAGAAGAGCAAAGGATAGATTAAGAGGTTAGTATTGTGCATAAAGAAGGGAAAAACTACATCTAGAATTGTTGCAGTTAGTGCTAGCCATACTAACATGGCTAACCATCTACCGACTTCCGTCATTGATGTTAGTAACTTAACCAGCTCCCAGGTTTTTGAAATTGTTATTCCATAATAATATTTTACCGGGTGTATAACATTAGAAAAAAAAAGAAAGGGAAAAAAAAAGGGTAAAAATAAACTTATTTAAATTATAACAATTAAAGATATAAAAATACATATATTTAAGACTTATTTAAAAATCTGATTATTATAAACAAAAGAAACAAAAAAAGATATCTAAATACATATATTTAAAACTTAATTAAAAATCTAATTATTATAAAGAAAAGAAACAAAAAAAAAGGAAAGAGAAAAAAAACTCCATCCAACAAAAAGAAGATAAGAATTAAAAATGAAAATGAAAATTGCTGGTGTAAAAGAAAAATCTCCAAATGAAATCAATCCCTAAATTTAACTCTATTCATTCCAACATAGATAATCATTAATTATTAGTAATAGTGATTAATCTTAATTAGTAAAAATGATGATAATAAAGATACCGCGGTGTGTCTATAATATGTGTTAGTTATTTATATTAGTAGTGTAATTATACTAATTATTAGTATCCAGGTGAAGCTTTCCAATCCACTTCTTGCTCCAACTTCCATCCAATGTTGTCCAGTTCGGTCCAGTCCTGCGTTGTTTTGTGAAGTCTTGCAAAGTCTTGGGGATTTTTGTAGAGTTCTTAAAAGTCAATATATTTGGAAGTAGCTGCTTCTCAGGTCTGGATCTGGCGAGCAAAGTCCAGTGCTGCTGCTGGGTTGGAAAAGAGATGTTCCTTGTTGTGGAAAGTAACTCTTAGAATAGCTGGATAATTCAAACCGTATCTCAAATTTTCCACTCCCCTCATAAGACTTTTAGCCTCATTGAATGCTTTCCGTTTCCTGGAAACTTCTGCTGGATAATCTCGGTAGATACTCTAGTGAACCCGAGGAGGCCCACAGGAGCCGTTGGAAGAGAAGGAGGGGGAGGAGCGACACCCGACCGGTAAGCTGAAAAATCCAGCGCGGGGCTTGTTTTTTCAGAGGCTTACCAAAATCCATAACATTCCATTTGGAGAAGTGGGTTTTTTTTTTTTTGAGGAAACCGCTGATTGGTGGGAAGTGGACTAGGGTAAGCAGCTGATTGGTGGGAAGTGGACTAGGGAAAGCAGCTGATTGGCAGTCAGATTCCAGCAGTTTGTTGTGTACTTTGTATTGTGTTGCTATTGTATCCTGTGTAAGGGGGGCAGTATGAAGGCCAGGGCAGTGTACTGTTCTGGATGTCAGATGTGGGAGGTCAGTGAATCTGAAAGCCCTCCAGACGTCCACATCTGCGCCAGGTGTGTCGAGATGGGGCTCCTAAAGGACTGTGTTAGGAACCTGGAGCAGCAGCTCGATGACCTCCGTCTCCTCAGGGAGAGTGAGGAGGTAATAGAGAGGAGCTACAGGGAGGTAGTCACTCCCAGACCACAGGAGGCAGACAAGTGGGTCACGGTTAGGAAGGGCAAGGGGCAGATGCAGGGGCTAGAGAGTACCCCTGTGACCATACACCTGGAAATATAGGTACTCGGAGGTACCTATTTGAGTACGATTGGAGGGGACAGCCCAGCTGGGGGCAGCAACAGCGGCCGGGCCTCCGGCACAGAGACCGGCCCTGATGCTCAGAAGGGTAGCAAAAAGAGGAGGGCAATTGTAATAGGGGACTCTATAGTTAGGGGGTCGGATAGGCGATTCTGTAGACGCAGTCGGGAGACCCGGATGGTAGTTTGCCTCCCTGGTGCCAGGGTCTCGCATGTGTCAGAACGTGTCCAAAAGATTCTGATAAGGGAGGGAGAG
Source organism: Okamejei kenojei (assembly GCA_035221665.1). Lineage (NCBI taxonomy): Eukaryota > Metazoa > Chordata > Chondrichthyes > Rajiformes > Rajidae > Okamejei > Okamejei kenojei. Next base: position 13,186,183 of record CM069170.1, read on the forward strand.
GAGCCTGATGTTGTGGTACAAATAGGTACCAATGACATAGGCAGAAAAAGTGACGAGGTCCTGAAGGGAGAATTTAGGAAGTTGGGGGGAAAGTTAAGGAGAAGGATCAAAAGGGTAACGATTTCAGGATTACTGCCTGTGCAGCGTGACAGTGATAGTAGGAATGAAATGAGGTGGAGGATAAATGCGTGGCTCAGGGACTGTTGCAGTGGGCAGGGATTAAAGTTTCTTGATCGCTGGGACCTCTTTTGGGGAAGGCATGATCTGTACACAAAGGACGGGTTGCACTTGAACCCGAGGGAGACCAATATCCTGGCAGGGAGATTTGCAAAGGCTACTGGGGAGACTTTAAACTAGAAAGGCTGGGGGGAGGGACTCGGCTAGAGGGGGCTAGGGGTCAGGGTGTGGGGCAAGAGGCAGAGAAGGGAAGCACTCAGATCCAAAATGTAGGCGAGAAAGATAAAAAAGATAATAGACAGAGAATAAGGGATGGTGGGTTTCTAAAATGTGTATATTTTAATGCTAGGAGCATTGTAAGTAAGGTGGATGAACTTAGAGCCTGGATTGACACCTGGAAATATGATGTTGTGGCAATCAGTGGAACATGGTTGCAGAAGGGCTGTGATTGGAAACTAAATATTCCAGGATTTCGTTGCTTCAGGTGTAATAGAATTGGAGGGTCCAGAGGGGGAGGTGTTGCAATGCTTGTGAGAGAAGATATTACAGCAGTGCTTTGGCAGGATGGATTAGAGGGCTCGTCTAGGGAGGCTATTTGGGTGGAACTGAGAAGTGGGAACGGTGTAGCAACACTTTTAGGGGTGTATTATAGACGGCCAAATGGGGAGCGAGAATTGGAAGAGCAAATATGTAAGGAGATAGCAGATATTAGTAGTAAGCACAAGGTAGTGATTGTGGGAGATTTCAATTTTCCAAAAATAGACTGGGAAACACATTCTGCAAATGGGCTGGATGGTTTGGAGTTTGTTAAATGTGAGCAGGATAGTTTTTTGCAGCAGCACATAGAGGTATCGACCAGAGAAGGAGCAGTGCTGGACCTCCTGTTAGGAAATGAGGCAGGTCAGGTGACGGAGGTATGCGTTGGTCAGCACTTCGGGACCAGTGATCACAATACCATTAGTTTCAATATAATTATGGAGAGAGTCAGAACTGGACCTAGGGTGGAGATTTTTGACTGGAGAAAAGCTAACTGAGGGAATGCGTAAGGATTTTAAAGGAGTGATTTGGGACACTTTGTTTCATGGGAAGGATGTAGAAGAGAAATGGAGGACGTTTAAAGGGGAAATTGTAAGAGTACAGAATCTTTATGTCCCTGTTAGGTTGAAAGGAAATAGTAAAAATTGGAAAGAGCTATGGTTTTCAAGGGAAATTGGACACTTGTTTCGAAAAAAGAGAGATATCTACAATAATTATAGGAGGCATGGAGTAAATGAGGTGCTAGAGTATAAAGAATGTAAAAAGAATCTTAAGAAAGAAATTAGGAAGGCTAAAAGAAGATATGAGGTTGCTTTGGCAAGAAAGGTGAAAGTAAACCCAAAGGGTTTCTACAGCTATATTAATAGCAAAAGGATAACGAGGGATAAAATTGGACCATTAGAGAACCAGAATGGACAGCTATGTGCAGAGCCAAAAGAGATGGGGGAGATATTGAACAATTTATTTTCTTCGGTATTCACCAAGGAGAAGGATATTGAACTCGGTGAGTTAAGGGGAAAAAGTAGAGTAGCTATGGAAACAATGAGATTCAAAGAGGAGGAAGTACTGACACTTTTGAAAAATATAAAAGTGGATAAGTCTCCAGGTCCTGACAGGATATTCCCTAGGACATTGAGGGAAGTTAGTGTAGAAATAGCAGGAGCTATGACAGATATATTTCAAATGTCATTAGAAACGGGAATAGTGCTGGAGGATTGGCGTACTGCGCATGTTGTTCCATTGTTTAAAAAGGGTTCAAAGAATAAACCTAGCAATTATAGACCTATTAGTTTGACGTCAGTGGTGGGCAAAATTAATGGAAAGGATACTTAGAGATAATATATATAAGCATCTGGATAAACAGGGTCTGATCAGGAACAGTCAACATGGATTTGTGCCTGGAAGGTCATGTTTGACAAACCTTCTTGAATTTTTTGAAGCGGTAACTAGGGAAATTGATGAGGGTAAAGCAGTGGATGTTGCCTATATGGATTTCAGTAAGGCCTTTGACAAGGTTCCCCATGGAAGGTTGGTTAAGAAGGTTCAATCTTTGGGTGTTAATGGCGGAGTAGCAAGATGGATTCAACAGTGGCTGAATGGGAGATGTCAGAGAGTAATGGTGGATGGCTGTTTGTCAGGTTGGAAGCCGGTGACCAGTGGGGTGCCTCAGGGATCTGTGTTGGGTCCACTGTTGTTTGTCATGTACATCAATGATCTGGATGATTGGGGTGGAAAATTGGATAAGTAAGTATGCAGATGATACTAAGATAGGTGGTGTTGTGGATAATGAAGTAGATTTTCAAAGTCTACAGAGAGATTTGGGCCATTTGGAAAAGTGGGCTGAAAGATGGCAGATGGAGTTTAATGCTGTTAAGTGTGAAGTGCTACATCTTGGCAGGACAAATCAAAATAGGAAGTACATGGTAAATGGTAGGGAATTGAGGAATGCTGTGGAACAGAGGGATCTAGGAATAACTGTGCATAGTTCCCTGAAGGTGGAATCGCATGTAGATAGGGTGGTAAAGAAAGCCTTTGGTGTGCTGGCCTTTATAAATCAGAGCATTGAATATTGGAGTAGGGAAGTAATGTTAAAATTGTACAAGGCATTGGTAAGACCAATTCTGGAGTATTGTGTACAATTTTGGTCGCCTAGTTATAGGAAGGATGTCAACAAAATAGAGGAGTACAGAGGAGATTTACTAGAATGTTGCCAGGGTTCCAGCAACTATGTTACAGAGAAAGGTTGAACAAGTTAGGTCTTTATTCTTTGGAGCGCAGAAGGTTAAGGGGGGACTTGATTGAGGTCTTTAAAATGATGAAAGGGATAGACAGAGTTGACGTGGATACGTTTTTCCCATTGAGGGTAGGGAAGATTCAAACAAGAGGGCATGACATGAGAATTCAGGGACAGAGGTTTAGGGGTAACATGAGGGGGAACTTCTTTACTCAGAGGGTGGTGGCTGTGTGGAATGAGCTTCCAGCAGAAGTGGTGGAGGCAGGATCGATTTTAACATTTAAGAGTAAAGTGGATAGGTATATGGACGTGAAGGGAATGGAGGGGTATGGTCTGAGTGCAGGTAGATGGGACTAGGGGAAAACAAATGGTCGGCACGTACTGGAAGGGCCGAGAGGGCCTGTTTCCATGCTGTAATTGTTATATGGTTATATGGTTATACTGATCCTTTGTCCTTCGAATTCCAGGTTTCTGTTTCTCGAGGATTTTCGCATTATCTCGTCTAAGACAAAGTCATATTGTAGCTTTATAATCATTTGTCTTGGAGGGGCGTTTGCTCTTGTCTGACGTCTCCTGACTCTGTGAGCATGGGCTAATAAAGGCTTTTGTTCCAGAGATAAAACATGTTGCAATAAATTCGCAGTAAATTCTCGAGGATCTTCATCTTTCTCTCGTCCTTCGGGAATACCTGCAATTCTTAGGTTTTGTCTTCTCTGGCGACCTTCTAGCTCAGTACATTTCACAGTTATTTTAGTCAGTAAGTCCGTTAGACGTTCGTTTTCTGTAATCAACTTTGCTGTCGTCACAGCACTTGTATCAGCTAGTTCTTCAAGGCCTTTTATACCGACCGTCTGTTGTTCCAGTACCTTTTCCATAGGATTCAGCCTTTTTTCAAAGTCTTTTTTGACCTTTTCAATTTTATTATCCATCTCCTTTGTCATTTCGTTCATCATTTCTGTAATTTCTTTCTTCAAATCTTCCGATATTTTCTTGGTCTTATTATTAATATTTGAATTTGTTTCCTGTTGAAATTCTTTCATTTGAGTATTCATTTGAGTATTCATCTGGTTTATTTCTTCCCTTAAACCAGCAATCTCACGAGAAATGAAAGTTTTCAATTCTTCACTTTCAGTTTTTTTCCCTGTTCTTTTCGATACATTTTCCTGGGATGAGGCCCTACTTGAGTCCGAGGCTTCAGTTGGGCCTTCTGCCGGTTTCTGCCCAGTTGGTCGACTTTTCTCTCTTTCGGGTGGGCTGCGTGTTGTAGACATAACTAGTCGCACGCCTGATGACGTCACTCACAAGAATCGGTGCAGAAACGGCAGGCAGCAAGCAGCAGGTAGGTCCGTTAATCCCCCGTTTTTTGCCGTTTTTTTCACAGAGCTGGCTGGCGTTATCCTCTAGCCCTCCATAGCGCCAACGACCAAAGATCCTATGGGATCTCTGCTACCAACCGCGCGCGCACGCAGGCACGCAGGGACAGTGGAGGAGCACGGTAAGTCCTTTAGAGTGTGCGGGAGCGAGGAGAGAAGGAGGAGAGAATGAGTGGAGACAGTTTTAAGAAGTTTAATAAAGTAAGCGGGCAATTTACCTTCCGGTGGGTCTTCTAGGTCCTGAAAACTCCAATGAGCCAATCAAAATGGGCGGTCAGCAAAGGAGATTGCCTTCGACTGCCTGTAAGTAAATAGCGACCCCAGTCCACTGGCTTCGACCAAACGACAACCTATTTTTAGTCGAGGCCGGTTTTGATTTTGTTGAAATAATCAAAGGAATATTGAAGAAGCCTGCCTCGACCACGTGGAAACCACTTTCGACCATTAGGGAGAGTGATCAAAACCTCCGGGAACCTCATGGAAAGCTTGGGTGGGGCGCAAGATCACCAGACGTTTCTGTTCAGGTTTCTTAAGTGGGACAGGGGCATTAGTTAACGAAGGATGTTGAAGGTCTGATTACAGAAAATAAGTGAACTTTTGTAACGGATGGGAAGCTACTCTCTGAGTCATTTGAGGTTTACTGAGGAAATGAGGGCAAACAAAGGAATTAGGAAGGTCAAAAGAGGCCTGAACCCAAAAGGATTGATTGTAGTTGAGGAGAGAACGCGGATAAAGGGATGGGAGCCTGGCAAGTGAAAGATGGGCTGAAGGGCCTGTTTCCATGTTGTGTTTCTGAATACTGTACTCGAAACCAAAAGCAAAAGTGCAAGAATAAGTCGAGTTTAATGTCGCAACGGTGAATTCAGCCAAAAGGTGTCGACATTGTGTCCATCCAGAATCAAGATGAGAATGCACCCGTGTGATTGAACAGTGGGATGGGGACAATTGTTGTGAGTTAGCACATTGTTTGGATGCCGCAGGGAATAAGTTACTGCAACAGCCTGGGGACCATTGTCAGGGCAAGCCGAGGATCGCAGCCGGGTCTCCCTCCATGCAGGGTGTGGGTAGACAGCGGCACATGGCCTGACAGCAACCCGCTGATCGGAGCGCCTCATCTCCGTCATGTGGTCTGCCTTTTAGCAGAGTGGGGTGGTGACACTCCAAGTGCAGCTATCGGTGTAGGAAAACAGACAACCCTTGATAATTCCATTCTTTTTATTCATCACAGCTCCTCCAATGTCTTCGATGACGGAGCTCCTGGAAAGGTGGGATGATTTGCAGCTGCTCCAATTGACAAATCATTACCGCCAGAGGCTGAAAGAGGCGATTCAAGAGGCGTTGGAAAATGTAATCTTCGTTCTAGCATACAAGAGATATTTCAGTGAGCAAGAGTACAAGGTAGGGAGAGGAATGGATGAGTGAGTTATTTCAGCCGATACTCAAATGTTTTCATGCACAAATATGTGTGCTGAAGGGTCCATTCTTATGACAAAATAGACAATAGGTGCAGGAGTAGGTAATTCGGCCCTTCGAGCCAGCACCACCATTCAATGTGATCATGGCTGATGTGATCATGCGCTGTACTGCTCTCTATAATTACAGCTCAGTCACAGAGAATATCCCGCACAATGGTGGTGAGTTTCTCAAACACGCCATTATATTCAGGATATGGTGCAATACACTGACACAACCCAAGCATTTCAATGATTCACATCGCGAGCAAATTTTCAAAACACTCGCGACACAATAGTTCTATATGCATTTTACATTTTTGGGATAATTAATAGGTGATCAACTTCTCTTTGCAGTCTTGCTTCCTTGTTTTTCCCCAGAATCATTTTTAACCTTCTCTGCCAAATGGATACAATTAAAGGCCTTCTGTTATTTTCTGGTGCGTCTTATTAGCCCCAGCCTGGTTTACAAACTCCTATATTTATTGTTACTTCGGCCAGCGATGCTTTACAATGTATACACTTTCTGAATCTATAATTGCCTTTCCCAGTATGACCCAGTGTAATTTACTTTCTACATGTTGACCTTTTTTCGCCAACATGCTTCCTGAGTATGTGAACTCTTGGGTTTAACATGCAGCTAACTTACTCCCATGAATTTCAGAATGTCTTACATCAACCACTGAGCAATTTCATTTAAGATCTATTGTTAGCAAGATGATAGGCTGAATAATAAAAAAAATTTGAGAAAGCAGTAACTGATCAGACCATGTTAACATGCTTTAATGAAGGCAAATCACGTCTGACAAATGTATTTGAGTTGGTTGCAGATTTAACATGCATAGTACATGGAGTGGTACAGTGGGAACTGCAGATGCAGCGATCTTAAGCAAGAAACAAAGTGGTGGATTAACTCAGCGGGCCTTGGCAACTTCCGTGGAAGGAAACAGACAGACTACATATCCAGTTTGGACCCTTCTTCAGAGTAAATTGTGCGGATGCTGTGGCGTTCACTCGATGTTTGAATAGCATTTGATAATGAGCCCTGTAAAATGCAAGTGTTGGGATCTGAGTTTGTTCTTGTCACATGGACCGGGGTAGAGTGAAAATCTTTTTGTGTGCTATCCGTTCAAAGAAAAGATTATTCATGATTACAATCCAGTCATCCACAATGTAGAGGTTCAAGGATCAAGGGTACAAAAATTATTGCAAAATAAAGACCAATAAATTTCAATTAAAGATATTTCAAGGGTCTGCAATGTCATTGCTAGAAGGTCTGGATCGGACTCGAACTGGTGAGAGGACGGTAGAGTTGTCTTGTAAGAGCTGGAAAGAAACTGTCCCTAAATCTGGAGGTGTACGTTTTCACACTTCTGTAACTCTTGCTTGATGGGAGAGGGGAGAGGAGGAGGTAACTGATGTGAGACTGGTCCTTTGTTATTCTGATGCCCGCAACTATGCAATTTCATGCAGCCTTGGATGGAGCTGTCCCCAAACCATTCTGTGCTGGATCCCATGTAATGCTTTCCACAGCGCATCTGCAGAGGTTTGTTGTGGTCACAGTAAACTTCCTCAGTGCTCTAAGGAAGTAGAGGCGTTGGTGTGCTTTGGTGGCCATTGTTTCGATGTCTCTGGTTCTGGACAAATTGCTTGTGATATCTATTCGTCAGAATCTGAAACTATCGGCCATCTCTACTTCAACGCCATCAGGGTAAACCAGGGTTTGTGCATAAGCGAGATCGGTATTCCGAAAAACGCAAGGAATCATGGGATTTGTCAAAGGTCAAAAGTGATAAAGGCTCTCGGCAGCTGTGCTGCGGCATGGACCTGCGTCTCATCTGCAGCCAGGATTGATCCCGGGTCTCCAGCGCCACAATCGCTGCCGAACTGCCACTGGACTATCCCAGCACCCTTCCCATCTGGGGGCGACCAGAGACATCGGGAGTCAGGCAGGAATGGCGCCCACAGCCTGTGCGGAGAAGCATCGCTAAATCCAGCTCAAATCTGCCAGTTAACCTACCTGCCTTGCCTGGATTTGCGGGAATGATTGCCCAGGCCCACAGCCAACGTGGAGAAGCAGTGTTAAACCCAGCTCAACTCTGCCTGTTTTGCCGGTTCAACCTACAGCTTTGGTGCCGTGGAGTTAGCGCCGGTTCTCTGTGCCGGCTGTAAGCCTGGGCCATCGTTCCTTTAAGGCAGAGTTGAGCTGGATTTAGCGATGCTTCACCGCGCTGGCTGTGGGCCGGGTGGCGCCATTCCCTTCAGATTCCCGAAGTCTCTGGCCCCCTGGGACGGCGGAGGGGGGGAGCACTTGGGAGGGGATAGGGATGGTCCGGTGGAGGTTCAGCAGCGATTGCAGTGACGGAGACCTGCGATCGAACCTGGCTGCAGATGAGGCACAGGTCTATGTCCATGACACGGCATGGCTGCCAAGAGTGGTTTTCGCTTGTGACCTATGACCTGAACATGCGCAGTCAGAATACTGAACTTGCTTATTGCTTTGCTCACTGAAATCACTCCAACCTCATTTGGGATTTGAATGTGTGGCTGAGGGGCTGGAGCAGGGAGCAAGGATTTAGATTTATCGACCACTGGGATCTCTTCTGGGGTAGGGGTGACCTGTACAAAAGGGACGGGTTACACCTTAACTGGAGAGGGACCGACATTCTGGCAGGCAGGTTTGCTAGCCAAGAGCGGAACTCTCTATCAAAACATGGAGGGGATGGGGGGACACAATTTTTGGCGGCCGCGCGTGCATGCGCACACTCATACACATATTCGGAGCAAGGATACTAGAGGAGTATCTTTATTATCTTTATAGATACTCTAGTATCTTTGCTTCGGAGGCTCAATCCAGCGCTAAATGCAGCTCAACGCTGCCTGTCTCGCCGGGTTATATAATATAATATAACAATTACAGCAGGGAAACAGGCCCTCTCGGCCCTTCCAGTCCGTGCCGACCATTTGTTTTCCCCTAGTCCCATCTACCTGCACTCAGACCATACCCCTCCATTCCCTTCACGTCCATATACCTATCCACTTTACTCTTAAATGTTAAAATCGATCCTCCCTCCACCACTTCTGCTGGAAGCTCATTCCACACAGCCACCACCCTCTGAGTAAAGAAGTTCCCCCTCACGTTACCCCTAAAGCTTCTGTCCCTGAATTCTCATGTCATGCCCTCTTGTTTGAATCTTCCCTACCCTCAATGGGAAAAACGTATCCACGTCATGGCGTGCAGGCTCTCTATCCTAATTTCTTTCTATCATTTTAAAGACCTCAATCAAGTCCCCCCTTAACCTTCTGCGCTCCAAAGAATAAAGACCTAACTTGTTCAACCTTTCTCTGTAACATAGTTGCTGGAACCCTGGCAACATTCTAGTAAATCTCCTCTGTACTCTCTCTAATTTGTTAGACATCCTTCCTATAACTAGGCAACCAAAATTGTACACCATACTCCAGAATTGGTCTTACCAATGCCTTGTACAATTTTAACATTACTTCCCTACTCCTATATTCAATGCTCTGATTTATAAAGGCCAGCACACCAAAGGCTTTCTTTACCACCCTATCTACATGCGATTCCACCTTCAGGGAACTATGCACAGTTATTCCTAGATCCCTCTGTTCCACTGCATTCCTCAATTCCCTACCATTTACCATGTACGTCCTATTTTGATTTGTCCTGCCAAGATGTAGAACTTCACACTTATCAGCATTAAACTCCATCTGCCATCTTTCAGCCACTTTTTCCAAATGGCCCAAATCTCTCTGTAGACTTTGAAAATCTACTTCATTATCCACAACACCACCTATCTTAGTATCATCTGCATACTTACTTATCCAATTTTCCACCCCATCATCCAGATCATTCATGTACATACAAACAACAGTGGACCCAACACAGATCCCTGAGGCACCCCACTGGTCACTGGCTTTCAACCTGACAAACAGCCATCCACCATTACTCTCTGACATCTCCCATTCAGCCACTGTTGAATCCATCTTGCTACTCCGCCATTAACACCCAAAGATTGAACCTTCTTAACCAACCTTCCATGGGGAACCTTGTCAAAGGCCTTACTGAAATCCATATAGGCAACATCCACTGCTTTACCCTCATCAATTTCCCTAGTTACCGCTTCAAAAAATTCAAGAAGGTTTGTCAAACATAGACCTTCCAGGCACAAATCCATGTTGACTGTTCCTGATCAGACCCTGGTTATCCAGATGCTTATATATATTATCTCTAAGTATCCTTTCCATTAATTTGCCCACCACTGACGTCAAACTAATAGGTCTATAATTGCTAGGTTTATTCTTTGAACCCTTTTTAAACAATGGAACAACATGCGCAGTACGCCAATCCTCCGGCACTATTCCCGTTTCTAATGACATTTGAAATATTTCTGTCATAGCTCCTGCTATTTCTACACTAACTTCCCTCAATGTCCTAGGGAATATCCTGTCAGGACCTGGAGACTTATCCACTTTTATATTTTTCAAAAGTGTCAGTACTTCCTCCTCTTTGAATCTCATAGTTTCCATAGCTGCTCTACTTTTTCCCCTTAACTCACCGAGTTCAATATCCTTCTCCTTGGTGAATACCGAAGAAAAGAAATTGTTCAATATCTTCCCCATCTCTTTTGGCTCTGCAGATAGCTGTCCATTCTGGTTCTCTAATGGTCCAATTTTATCCCTCGTTATCCTTTTGCTATTAATATAGCTGTAGAAACCCTTTGGGTTTACTTTCACCTTTCTTGCCAAAGCAACTTCATATCTTCTTTTAGCCTTCCTAATTTCTTTCTTAAGATTCTTTTTACATTCTTTATACTCCTCTAGCACCTCATTTACTCCATGCCTCCTATAATTATTGTAGATATCTCTCTTTTTTCGAAACAAGTGTCCAATTTCCCTTGAAAACCATGGCTCTTTCCAATTTTTACTATTTCCTTTTAACCTAACAGGGACATAAAGATTCTGTACTCTTACAATTTCACTTTTAAATGTCCTCCATTCTCTTCTACATCCTTCCCATGAAACAAAGTGTCCCAATTCACTCCTTTAAAATCCTTACGCATTCCCTCAAAGTTAGCCTTTCTCCAATCAAAAATCTCCACCCTAGGTCCAGTTCTGACTCTCTCCATAATTGTATTGAAACTAATGGTATTGTGATCACTGGTCCCGAAGTGCTCACCAACGCATACCTCCGTCACCTGACCTGCCTCGCCTCATTTCCTAACAGGAGGTCCAGCACTGCCCCTTCTCTGGTCGATACCTCTATGTACTGCTGCAAAAAACTATCCTGCACACATTTTATAAACTCCAAACCATCCAGCCCATTTACAGAATGTGTTTCCCAGTCTATTTTTGGAAAATTGAAATCTCCCACAATCACTACCTTGCGCTTACTACTAATATCTGCTATCTCCTTACATATTTGCTCTTCCAATTAACGCTCCCCATTTGGCGGTCTATAATACACCCCTAAAAGTGTTGCTACACCGTTCCCACTTCTCAGTTCCACCCAAATAGCCTCCCTAGACGAGCCCTCTAATCTATCCTGCCAAAGCACTGCTGTAATATCTTCTCTGACAAGCAATGCAACACCTCCCCCTCTGGTCCCTCCAATTCTATCACACCTGAAGCAACGAAATCCTGGAATATTTAGTTTCCAATCACAGCCCTCCTGCAACCATGTTTCACTGATTGCCACAACATCATATTTCCAGGTGTCAATCCAGGCTCTAAGTTCGTCCACCTTACTTACAATGCTCCTGGCATTAAAATATACACATTTTAGAAACCCACCATCCCTTATTCTCTGTCTATTATCTTTTTCATCTTTCTCGCCTACATTTTGGATCCGAGTGCTTCCCTTCTCTGCCTCTTGCCCCACACACTGATCCCTAGCCCCCTATACCTGAGTCCCTCCCCCCAGCCTTTCTAGTTTAAAGTCTCCCCAGTAGCCTTTGCAAATCTCCCTGCCAGGATATTGGTCCCCCTCGGGCTCAAATGCAACCCGTCCTTTGTGTACAGATCATGCCTTCCCCAAAAGAGGTCCCAGTGATCAAGAAACTTGAATCCCTGCCCACTGCACCAGTCCCTCAGCCACGCATTTATCCTCCACCTCATTTCATTCCTACTCTCACTGTCACGCGGCACAGGCAGTAATCCTGAAATTGTTACCCTTTTGGTCCTTCTCCTTAACTTTCCCCCCAACTCCCTAAATTCTCCCTTCAGGACCTCATCACTTTTTCTGCCTATGTCATTGGTACCTATGTGTACCACAACATCAGGCTCCTCTCCCTCCCTTATCAGAATCTTTTGTACACGTTCTGACACATGCGAGACCCTGGAACCAGGGAGGCAAACTACCATCCGGGTCTCCCGACTGCGTCTACAGAATCGCCTATCTGACCCCCTAACTATAGAGTCCCTTATTACAATTGCCCTCCTCTTTTTGCTACCCTTCTGAGCATCAGGGTTAACCTACAGCCCTGATAGGACTGACTGAACACCAGCACTGCTTCTCCGCGTTGGCCATATTCCCTGCAAGCCCAGGCAGGTTGACCCGCCGGGACAGGCAGAGTTGAGCTCGGTTTATCGCTGATTCTCGGCGCTGGCTGTGGGTCTGGGGGCGGCTCGCGACCTCTCTGGCCACCCGTGGGAGGGGCACTCAGGTGGGGACGGGACAGCTTGGGAGACCCGGCCGGGATCGATCCTCTAATATCTTTGCGCAGGTCTGTGCCACGTCTCCCTCCTCCAATCATCGCACTCCCATGTCCCGCCCCCATTGCTTGCTGACCGACGTCTCTCTCGACCAAATGGCGCCCTTGGTTTACAGAAACTTGGGGGGGGGGATGTCCCCCACCTCTCAAAACATGGGGGACGTATCCCCTCTGGCCCCCTCAGTGTTTTCCGCCACTGGCTAGGGCTACATGTGTGGGTTTAAACTAAATAGTGGGGGGGGGGGGGAGGGATTGACAAATTGGGAGTTCAAAGATGTAGTTGAAGAGGTAGTGACTACAGGAAAAATTACAAAAGATTCTCAAATTAATGGGAAGGAAAGCTAGAGAGTGGACAACAGAGTAAGGTCAGGGTCAATTGCGAGCGGTGCGAGGGGGAAGTGAATATGGAGGTCAAAGTGCTGTATATGAATGTGCGAAATATAAGAAATAAAGTGGATGAGCTTGAGGCTCAGTTAGAAACTGGCAAGTATACTGCTGTGGGAATTAATGAGACATTGCTGCAAAAGGGCCTGGGCTGGGAACTGAATAATCAAGGGTATACCTATCGAAAAGACAGACTGGTGGGCAGAGAGGATGGGGTAGTTCTGTTGGTGAGGAATGAAATTCAGTCCCTTGCATGGGGTGACATTGAAACAGGAGATGTGGAGCCAGTATGGATAGAACTAAGGAATTGTAAGGGTAAAAATATCCTAATGGGACTAATCTACAGGCCCCCAAACAGTAGCTTGGACATAGGGCGCAAGTTGAATCAGGAGTTAAAATTGTCAAGTAGTAAAAGTAATGCTGTGGTTGTTATGGGAGATTTCAACATGCAGGTAGACTAGGAAAATCAGGTTGGTACTGGACCCCAAGAAAGGGACTTTATAGAGTGTCTTCGTGACGGATTCTTAGAACAGCTTGTATTGGAGCCTACCAGGGAAAAGATAGTTCTGGATTTAGTGTTATGTAATGAACCAGATTTGATAAAGGACCTTGAGGTTAATGAGCCATTAGGAGGCAGTGACCATAACATGGTCAGATTTAATCTGCAATTGGAGAGGGAGAAGGGTAGATCAGAGGTGTCAGTGTTGCAGTTGAATAAAGGGGACTATGGGACCGTGAGGGAGGAGCTGGCCAAAGGTGACTGGAAAGATACACTAGCAGGGATGACAGTTGAACAACAAAAACCAGGTATTTCTAGGAATAATACAGAGGGTGCAGGATCAGTTCATTCCTAGGAGGAAGAAAGATTCCAAGGGGAGAAAGGGACGACCATGGCTGACAAGGGACGTCATGGACAGTATAAAAATTAAAGCGAAGAAGTACAATGTAGCAAAGATGAGCGGGAAGGCAAGAGGATTGGGTAATGTTTAAAGATTTACTTAATTCCTTTCTACCCCTTCCCTCCCAAACCTTTCTCTGCTGCTTTCTGTTTACCTCTCCCGTATTCTCCCCCCTCTTTAACACCCGATTAACCATCAGTCTCATCCATCATCCTGCTCACCCCCCTTGCTTCCCCCCTGCACCCCCCTCCTGCTTTCCCACCCCCTCCTGCTGCCCCGTCCGTCTCACCCCCCCCCCCCCTGGTCCCCCCCTGCTCCCCCTCCTGTCTCCCCCCCTCTTTCTTTCTCCCCTCCTCCTTTCTCCCCCAATCTGGCTACCTCCCATCCCTTACTCCCCCAAGCTGGTTACCTCCCATCCCTTACTCCCCAAGCTGGCTACCTCCCATTCCCCTTTACTCCCACAAGCTGGCTACCGGGGCATCTGAGAGGAATTTTATCAGAGGGTACAAAGTTTATTTCGGCCTCCGTTTCCTTATCCATTACTAATCCTGTTTTGATCCACTACGGTTTTATGCCATGAGCCAAAAAGGGTATGGAAGATGAGAGAAGGGTGGAATGGAGCGCTCTCTTGATTTTCTCCATTTGAGGCCTTATGCTCCTGTACTCCCTCCATGATAAATATAAATAAATATAAATAAAATTTAAAAAATCAGAGATAAGAAAGCACATTTGTATTGATCATCTTTGTTTGTGCTACAATACAGATAAGAAGAAAGAAGTCTCATTGAAAACATCCTTTTATATTTCAATGCAGATCAGATCATCAGATGACATAATTATTAGTAAAAAGTGAAACAAGGTAGATAAGCTTAGTATTATACTTTAAATACAGTGCTTTCCAAGCCTGTTTTTGTGAAAAACTTCGAATCACAGCATGAAAAATGTATTGTTCTGGCAATGTTTGACTCAATACTTAGACTGGCCAAATCCACAAGATGTTCCTGAGACATTGTAGACTTTAAATAATTCTTAATCAGCTTGAGTTTTCCAAATGACCTCTCTGCAGAAGCTACTGTTGCTGGAATTGTTAATTGTATTCTTAAGCTAACACAAACATTTGGAAACAGGTTACCAAATTGCCGCCACTATTATCTATTTCATCCTTTTGTTATTTTATGTTGCACGGTGAGCCAGATGCAACAACGTTTCATTCAGACTTTCATTTATTGGTATATTTTTGAATGACAATAAAGTCTTTGATTGCAGTCTGTACTCTGTTTACAAGTTCAACAGATCTAATGGCTTTAACTGCATTTACAACATTTGCTTTATGTACCGAGGGTAAATGTTGCATTTCTTATGCAAAATTATCACCGTTACGGTCAGCAGGATATTGCTTTAATAAAGATAAAGCGTTTCTCTCCACATCACTTTGACATGGTGAGATATTTCCACAAGAAATCAAGTTTTTTTTGCCCAACTGCCTAACAGCATTGAAGCAGACAGTTAATCCTGCTGCAATCATTGTCTACCAAAACGTAAATCACACACTTTCTGAAGTAGGCCTCTTCTGATGTATCATCTGTCTCATTCATTTCCTTCAAGATAGCATCAGGTGTGCTGTCATCGTGCGGCCTTGCCCTCTTGCCCCTAACTCCACACATCTGAGGGAGAATTTTATTTCTATCTTTAGGTTTGACGCAACCAATTTAGCTTCATTCCACATGGACTTCCAGTTGTTTCCAAGTTTTGTCAGATCTGTGAGGAGTTTGCTGCTTCAACATCAAGTGTGGCATCTCTGCACCCCCTGCAGGACCTACACCAGGTGGTGCAGAACCAGAGCCAGCTAGAACATGAAAGACCCTTACCATGCCAGCAACGGACTGTTCCAGCGGCTACGGTCAAAAAAGAACCTCCACTGTCATCCTGCAAAAACAGAGAGGATGAGACAGAGTTTCTTCCCACAGGCCATGAGGACTGGAAACTCTAATCTCACCAGGGAATAATTTACTGTTGCGTCTTTTTTTTTTAAATGTAAATTCTGGTTCTGATCTGTTCTGTTGTTTTGCACAATCCCGCAGGCATTGACATTTTCATTTTACTGCACATCTTGTGTGTGTATGTGACAAATAAAGTTGACTTGACTTGACTCGAGCGTGATGACCTTGTTGCAAATATCTATGCCAGCTAATATTTTGTACTACACACTGACATTAACACACAGGCAAAAGATGTCACATATAATAAAATTCCATGGACTTCCTTTCTTGTTTTGCCTGTCAAATTTAGTTCTAGGTGTTCCAGTGCTAATTTAATATCAGCTGCAAAAGGCTTTACATATCATACGATTTGACCATCATGTTTCAGACCGACCATGAAGAGAACAACCAACACAGTTTTGTTGTAATTTTCACCGCTTAGGAATGGAACTGAACAGGTGGTACACAGTTTGAATTGGGTTATTGCTTCAGGTATTCATTCAGGAGCATCATTTCCACATATGTTGAGTGTGTGACATCCGTAAGGTGAGAAAATTGCTTTTGAGAATTGTTCTTGTATTTTTGCTTGTGCCCCGTTGTATTTTCCAGCCACACCTGGAGTATTTTGTGTAGTTTTGGTCTCTAAATTTGAGGAAGGACATTCTTGCTGTAGAGGGAGTGCAGCGTAGGTTCACAAGGTTAATTACTGGGATGGCGGGACTGCCATATGCTGAGAGAATAGAGTGGCTGGGCTTGTATACTCTGGAATTTAGAAGGATGTGAGGGGATCTTATTGAAACATATATGATTATTAAGGATTTGGACATGTTAGAGGCAGGAAACATGTTGGGGAAGTCCAGAACCAGAGTTTAAGAATAAGGGGTAAGCCATTTAGAATGGAGATGGGAAAACACTTTTTCACACAGGTTTTAGAGTCTAGAATTCTCTGCCTGGGCGGTGGAGGCCAGTTCCCTTGATACTATCAAGAGAGTGCTAGATAGGGCACTTAAAGATAGCGGAGTCAGGGGATATGGGGAGATGGTAGGAATGGGGTACTGATTGGACATGATCACAGTGAATGGTGGTGCTGGCTCGAAGGGCCGAATGGCCTACACCTGCACCTATTGTCTATTTGCCCCACTATCGTAGGTGAGCTCTACAATCACTGAGAGGAATAGCATGTTCTTTCAATGTATCAATTATCAACTGAGCAATGTCTTCCCCTCTTGTTGCTGCTGTCTGCAAACTTGAGAAATCTTTCTTTAATCTCATGCTGCATTTCCTTTAAAAGTAAGTTTCTCAAAATAAATGTTTGTTCAATATGGGAGGAATCTGATATAGCATCTACTATTACTGCAAAGTACTTTGCAGATTACCTCTCAAGCAAAATGTGTTGTTTCATAAGATTCAAACATTCTGCAATAAATTCATTTTGCGAGTCGGGACAGATAATGAACTTGAAGCCACTCACTCCTATTCTGTGACTCCTCTACACTTAGCACATATTCCTGAAGGATGGGGTCCCACCTGGAGAGCAGTTCAATGAGCCCTAAAAAGTTTCCATTGTTTGAATCACCAATTCGATGGGATGAACCAGGAAATGCCAAACCACGTTCTCCCAAGAAGAATACAACATCAATGATGCACTTTAAAAGATTGTACCATTTCACAGCTTCTGTTTTGATCGACGCTTCTAAGATGGCATTGTGAGGGATAAAGTGATTAAACCCTATTAAAGAAAGGAGTTTTAAAGAGAATTCAAACAGAGTGGGGCTGGAGAGAGGATTCTGACACAGCAGTGTCTGAAGGTTGCCAGACCCATCCTTGAGTCCTTGAGTAAGGAGAGATGCATTGTACAAGCTAGAGAAGGGAGTGATGTAGAGAGATCCCTATCAGTGGAAAGGAGTGATGGATGGGACCCTTGTCACTATAGCTTAGCTTTAGTACTGATATAGGAAAACTGAGAGGGTTCACTAGGAGGTGAGTAAAAACTGGGCCAGGTCATGAGCAATTGAGCATGCTTAATAGAATAAATGAATATTACAACACACCCCTGGTCAAGAAATTGCTCATTACCATGAACATGTTTGAACATGCAATGTATGATATGGGAGGTGCGAGGGGATGTACGGTGGGAGGTACCTACAGATTGTGCACCTCCGACCCTGATTGGAGAAAGGTCCGGAGGGGAGATTGAATGTAAGATTTTGGGTATAAAGGGGGATGATCTCTCTGGCTTCGGTGTGTCTCGAGTTGGAGAGGCACCCGGTCTGCAGACTCGTAAAATAAAGAAATCTCTTGCTTCCAGGATTTAGTCTTTGAGTATTAATTGTGAGCATAAAGGGTATCTCACAATTTGGGGGCTCGTCCGGGATCGCCACTCCGGCTGCTTGGTGGAGGCAAGGAAGGAGGGGAAGGTGCACCCTGCTGATTTCAGCAGTCTCTGATCTCCCTGCTTACCATTAGCAGTTTGAGCGAGTGATATCCGCTGGAAAAGACTCGGGAAGCAAGAGGGGGTGTAAGGTAAATACGTACGGGACGGTCGAGTGATTCTTGTGCACAGCACCCAGGTAAGAAAAACGACTATTAAGTATTACCTGGGCGACCGGGGTTTGTCGGACGGGAATAGTCCGACAAGGTAATGGGAAACCGGAACGGGAGAAGTAAGGGTCCGGGGAACCGGGATGAGGCTCATACTGATATGGAGCATAACATTCCGCCCGATAGTCCGTTGGGGCGAACGTTGGATGGGGTGAAGGGAACACCCGGGGTAAGAGTAAGGAAACTATGTGCCTCTCACAAGTATGGGGGTGAGGAACTTTAAAAAGGAGATGAAAAGTTTATTGGAAGACCCCTTGGGACTGGCTGAACAAATAGATCAGTTCCTAGGGCCAAAAATGTTTTTATGAAAAATATTGAGTTGTTTCAAACAATCTCATTGAAGTAAGAATGGAACTAATGTAATGTGTGTGTAAAAACCAGTTTTGTATGAATGAGAAAGTTTGTATATGTGATAGGTTTGTTTGCTGTGGGCCACATGTTGTAAGGGTTGTGTGTGTGTTCCTTTAAGGAATTGTAAGCAATGGGGGAGGTTATTGTAAGGTAACGGACAACGCTTTGTATCATCGCAACTTAAAAAGGGGAAGTTGGAAAATGTAGCTTGCTTGGCTTCTATAGATTTCTTTTCAGTAAAGTTAATTTGGAAAATTGTTAGTCGTATGTATTTAAACTAGGAATTGGAATTTGGGAATTGTAGGGGGAATGGTTTGAACAAAATTAGAAATAAGTTAATTGCTGAACAACAAGCAGCTTTTATGGTTTGTTTAGATAAACATTCTGGTTGGAGAAGGGTAATAAATTAATGGGGCCCAGAAATAAAAGGAGTTTGCAGACAATTATGTTAATAAGGGGAAGTTTGTTTACTTCAGAAGAAAGACAGATGGTCAGACAGGCAGGAGAAGGGGTTACAGGATTAAAGCGGAAGCAGTAAAATATCCCATTACTGCACGAATTGGAGTAACCAAACAAGAAGTGTGAGAGATCTCAGGGAGATAACAATCAAGGGAATTAGAGAAGCCGTTCCCAAGGGACAGAATTTCGAACGGGCTTTTGAAAATCAGCAGAACAAGGACGAACTTCCGACAGTGTTTTTACAAAGATTAAGGAAGAATGTCCAGCAGTATTCGGGGATAGACCCTGATACGACCGCACGTCAGCAGTTGTTGAAGGTTAATTTTGTAACAAAATCATGGCCAGATATTAGAAAGAAATTGGAAAAATTGGAAGATTGGAATGAAAAACCATTGAATCAGTTGTTAACAGAGGCTCAAAAGGTATATGTAAGACGGGATGAGGAGAAACAGAAGGGAAAGGCAAAAATGATGTTGCAAGCAGTACAGCAAGTAGTATTAGAGGACGAGGAAGAGGTGAATGGAGGGACCGAAGTTGGGGTCCCCGGGAAAACAAGGAACAAGGATCAGGAGGGTGGTATACGGGGCCACCCCGGTGTTATTATTGTAAAGAGCCGGGTCATTTCAAAAGGGAATGTCCTAAGCTACGACGGGAGGTGCAGTCGTACGCACTCATGGAGGAAGAATAGGGGAGTCAGGGGTTCCGCTCCCTGGGGTGTATGGGATACACACGGGAACCTCTGGTAAACTTGAAATTAGGACCCCAGGGAGGGGATGTGATATTTATGGTAGATTCGGGAGCAGAAAGATCGAGTATAACTAAGGTACCAGAAGGAATGAGATTGGGTAAAAAACAGGTTAGAATCTTAGGGGTATAAGGGAAAGTGATGACATTACCCGAGGTAGAATATGAGGATCGAGAAGTCAGTGGAAGATTTTAAAAGGAAGGTGAATAAATTTGCAAAGGAGGATAAACTATCTGAGAAGTAAGACATTGAGTTTAGAATGAGAAAGAAGGCAGATCAGAAAGGATTAAAGTGGGAAGCAGAGGGATGAATTGATGAGACTGCTTTAGAAAGAAAGAGCGTGAAAAAGGAAAGACAATGTTGTCAGTAACAACAGACCTGGTTGAAAAGTCTGAAATAAGTGATGCACCGACACACAGTGAGTCCTATGACAGAGCCAAACAGGGGCCAGAGATTCCATGCCAATAATAAATGTATTTGGGAAAGTGTTTTCTCAAATGCCCTATCGGGAGTGAAATAAATCTGGATCTAAGCCCAGACAAGGCTAGTAAGGAGATAGGTAATGGATAAGGTGTGTTGGGGATGTGAACAGGTACGATAATCAGGAAATAATAATAATAATAATAATAATAATATTAATAATAAGATAATGGTGAACATAGCTATGGTAAGAACATTAAGAAGAGGTATTAAATACACCTAGGCTAGGATGCGGCAGCGTTTTAAATACTAGCGCCGTGTTTTTAATCAGATGTTGTAGGCAGATTTGGAAGGTGTTGATATAGTATGTGGATGATTTGTTGGTTTGTTCCACAAGTGAGGAGCAACGTGAGAAAGAGACATTGTAATTATCTTGGAAAAGATGGCACAGGAGGTCATGAGGTCAAGGAAGAAGTTTTTGTTTTGTCAGCAGCAGGTAGAATATTTTGGACGAGTAATATCTAAATACGTAAAAGCTATAGCGCAGGATCAAATTGGAAGCTTGCCTGCAATCTTGCTTAGCTCAATTGGCAGAAATTAAGGCTTTAAGAGCAGCATATGTACATGGAGTCTGGCATATGTTTGGAGCAGTAGGGAAACAGAAAGGCTTTGAGAAAAGCAACGGAGACCCCATGCAAAGTTAGCAGTGTACCCCTATGGAATGTTGTTTGGGTTACCTTATTTGGGAAAGATTGAAGGAATACCCACCATAGAGGGCAGTGATGTATTCTTAAGGAACTATTTACTGGCAGTATCTCGTTCCCTTACAGAATTAAAAGCTAAAGGATTATTGGCTTAAAGCCCACCACTTGACTTTCCAATACATGCTGTAAAGGCCGGCGACTGGGTACTGGTCAAGAATTGGAAGGAGGAGAAACCCCAGCCCAGGTGGACCGGCCCATACCTAGTATTACTGACAACCGAGACAGCAATACGAACAAAAGAAAAAGGGTGGACCCACGCGATCCGGGTTAAAGGACCCGTCGATCCACCCGTTCCTGAGGAGGAGGAACAGTGGACGGTGAAGCCGGGAAGTAAACCCCTAACAGTAATTTTTTTTTAAAAAGCATTGAATGTATAACTGACAGTATGAAAGGAGCAGTCGTGGTATTGTTTGCTTTGTATGTAATTGTGGTAAAAGGTATTAATAATTGTGATAAATGTCATCATCCTATTCAATACAGAGGGGTAATAACCAGATCATTTACCTATCATTCCCATGTGAACAAAGTATGCCATGACCGAAAGACTAGAATCATTTGTAAAGAGGGGGGAAAGGAGTATTTGATGGCAGGCAATAGGGGGTATATAGGGAAGTTTGGGGCCGTTACCTGCCCAAGGGGAGAGAGATGGGTTTGTGTGCAGTTAGTTTTCCCTTCTCAGATCGTAAAAGGGGCAATAGATAAGACGAAGGAGGAAGTAATAAAAGAGGTTACTAAGGTAGTAGTCACTAAGCCTCCCCCTCCCCCACATACTCAGCCTCAAGTGCACCAGACACTGTACGAAGAAATCAAGAAGCAGATCGAAATCCCTGAAGGAGAAAAAACCTGTTTGTGGACTTGGCCACCCGGATAGCTGGGACCCTGAATGTGACTAACTGTTGGGTCTGCGGAGGACCGCTGATGAATTCACGCTGGCCGTGGAGAGGATCCATTGTTGAAATATGGGACCTGATGGGGTGGAACCTGGACAGTTGGACAAGACGAGATCCCCAGGTATGGGTCCTGACAGACGCATCCGGTTGGGACTGAGTGTATCGCTAGGCCCTGGGCAAAGGATGCCGTCCTAGTAGGCAGCAGCCCCTGCCAGCGCATCGTCACCCAGTGGCCAAATCAGTCCCGAGTGTGGTGGCCAGAGGAGCCTAAATGGTATCTAACTAAGAAATGGGAAAAACTGCGCTATCCGGATGGAGATTGATGGAGTGGAATCAGCCGGACTATGGAACTGCACCGGGAATAACCCTTATCAGGGGATCCCAGTATTGCGAGATATATGGAACAAGGTTGCCTCTAGTGGACCGGCCCCTGAAGGACTGTTGTGGATATGCGGATACAAGGCATACTCGGTGTTACCGATGAATTGGAGTGGGACTTGTTTTATTGGACTGGTACAACCTGGATTCTTCCTCTTAAACCCCAAAGAAGGCCGGTCGTTAGGAACACCTGTATTTGATGACCTATATCGGAAAAAGAGGAAAATAGACATTGGAGAATGGAAGATGATGAATGGCCACCAGCAAGAATCATCTCATACTACGGGCCAGCCACTTGGGCACAGGATGGATCCTGGGGCTACCGAACACCAGTATACATGTTAAACCGGATCATAAGGCTACAGGCAGTACTGGAGGTAATTACCAACCAAACTGCGGGGGCGCTGGAGATGCTGGCAAAGCAGCAGACGCAGATGAGAGCAGCGATATACCAGAACAGGTTAGCCCTAGATTACCTCCTGGCAGAAGAAGGAGGGGTATGCGGGAAATTCAACCTCTCTAATTGCTGTTTGAACATCGATGATAATGGACAGGCAGTGATGGACATATCAGAAGGGATCCGGAAGTTGGCGCATGTTGCCAGGGTTCCAGCAACTATGTTACAGAGAAAGGTTGAACAAGTTAGGTCTTTATTCTTTGGAGCGCAGAAGGTTAAGGGGGGACTTGATTGAGGTCTTTAAAATGATGAAAGGGATAGACAGAGTTGACGTGGATAAGCTTTTCCCATTGAGGGTAGGGAAGATTCAAACAAGAGGGCATGACATGAGAATTAAGGGACAGAAGTTTAGGGGTAACGTGAGGGGGAACTTCTTTAATCAGAGGGTGGTGGCTGTGTGGAATGAGCTTCCAGCAGAGGTGGTGGAGGCAGGATCGATTTTAACATTTAAAAGTAAAGTGGATAGGTATATGGACGTGAAGGGAATGGAGGGGTATGGTCTGAGTGCAGGTAGATGGGACTAGGGGAAAACAAATGGTCGGCACGGACTGGAAGGGCCGAGAGGGCCTGTCTCCGTGCTGTAATTGTTATATGGTTATATGGTTAAAAGTGGAATTCGATTATGGGAGCCCAATGGTGGGATTCCATCCTCGGAGGAACATGGTGGAGAACGGTGGGACTTGTGTTTCTATGTGCAGTGGCTGGACTGATCTTTATCCCCTGTTGTATCCCTTGTTTTAGGGAACTTATTACCAGAAGTATAAGTCAGATGCAGGCTGTAGTCATGCCTATGGGAGAGAAAGGGGAAATACAGAAAATAATGATAATGCGGCCAGGGGAAGTTTATGATTTACAGGAGGAGAAGGTTAGGACGATGTTACGTCAGTTCGAATTGAAGGAACTTAAAATGAGGGTTTAATCAGTGTATGCGTAGAAAAAGAATAAGGGAGGATTGTGAGGGATAAAGTGATTAAACCCTATTAAAGAAAGGAGTTTTAAAGAGAATTCAAACAGAGAGGGGCTGGAGAGAGGATTCTGACACAGCAGTGTCTGAAGGTTGCCAGACCCATCCTTGAGTAAGGAGAGATGCATTGTACAAGCTAGAGAAGGGAGTGATGTAGAGAGATCCCTATCAGTGGAAAGGAGTGATGGATGGGACCCTTGTCACTATAGCTTAGCTTTAGTACTGATATAGGAAAACTGAGAGGGTTCACTAGGAGGTGAGTAAAACTGGGCCAGGTCACGAGCAATTGAGCATGCTTAATAGAATAAATGAATATTACAACACACCCCTGGTCAAGAAATTGCTCATTACCATGAACATGTTTGAACATGCAATGTATGATATGGGAGGTGCGAGGGGATGTACGGTGGGAGGTACCTACAGATTGTGCACCTCCGACCCTGATTGGAGAAAGGTCCGGAGGGGAGATTGAATGTAAGATTTTGGGTATAAAGGGGGATGATCTCTCTGGCTTCGGTGCGTCTCGAGTTGGAGAGGCACCCGGTCTGCAGACTCGTAAAATAAAGAAATCTCTTGCTTCCAGGATTTAGTCTTTGAGTATTAATTGTGAGCATAAAGGGTATCTCACAGCATCAACTCCCATCCCAGACAGCAGACGCCTTTCCAGTTCTCACCAAGCCAGGGAGCATTCTTTGTGACTATTGACTTTTTCATGTTTTAGGATTGTGATGTCTTTGTAATGTTCTATATATAATATATGTAATGTAATATATAATGTAAATGCCAGTGCCCCTTGAGGCTAAAACCAGAAGCTGGCAAATGTACCTGTGCCTCGTGACTGAGGTCGTGACCTTCTGGAAGTTTCAGTCATGGCAGATTAAAACATATCTTACTCGATGGCAGACGTGTTTTCTTTGTGCTAGTCACAACATGGCCTTACGTGGTCTCAAACATTACATGGTGTCAGAATAAAACAAAAATAATAATAATATAGAGGGTCTCAAGCCTCAAGCCTCCATGCAAAGAAAAAGGAAAAGAAAGGTCAACTTACCAGGAACGTTTTCCAGGGCTGTGTAGCCGCCATCGACGTCGGGTGAGGGCCTAGTACCGTGTAGGCCACGGACAGGTCCGGAGAAACCACCGATGAAAACTGAGTAAGCCCGGCCGGAAGAAGACTCAGCCCGGTCGTGAGAGAAAGCCCGGCCGCGTGAGTGAAGCCGACCGGCAGAGTGAAGGGTCCGGCCGCGTGAGTGAAGCCGACCGGCAGAGTGAAGGGTCCGGCCACGTGAGTGAAGCGGACCAGCAGAGTGAAAAAGCCGGCTGCGTGAGTGAAGCCGACCGGCTGAGGGAGAAAGGCGGACCGGCCGAGGGAGAAACCAATGAGCCGAGCAGCGGGACCAGCAGCAGGGACGAGTCATAGTGCCAGCGAAGAGCCGAGCAGCGGAGGCAGCGAAGAGTCTAGCAGCTGCCGGGTGGGCTGTGGAGCCAGCAACGGGCGGTGCACCGGGAGACAAAGAGAAGGTAGTCTCTCCCAGAGGGAGTAATGGCCGCAGCCGTGCTGCCCCGGACTATCACCTGCGCCCAAAGATTGGAGCCCCGTCCGCGCGGGGCCACCGAAAAGAGAGAGAAAAAAAGGAACAGTCGGGAAACTGAGAAGGAGATGGGAAAGAAGCAAAGAAAAAAAGAAAAAGAAAACTCACCCAGCAGGTCTAAAAGACCCGTTCGGAGGGTCGGGAGAGAAATTCGCCTTATGTGACGGCCAGAGGAATCGACGGCTTCTCCCAGAGGACGTAATGGCCGCCGCCATGTTCGAGAAATTCAAGGAGCCCCGCGGAGCGCACAGCACGACAGTTTAAAGACACAAAAAAACAAAAAAAAATTCAAATCGAAAGAAATAAAAGTTGATAAGAGAAAACAAGTACATTGTAGAACTGCAGTTGTATTGCATTATGGAAAATGTTATCACATGGTATGTAGGAAGTTTTAAAGATGGCGATATTTGCCTTGTTATTTCACTCAATATAAATGCATAACTTGCTAGGTCCCATTTTGATCCGAATGTAGGAATTATTTTGTTAGCATGCAGCACGTTGAGAGAAGGAGAATAATTTGTATTGACTGAAGGAGAGTAAGTTAGTAGGACATAATCCAGATAGGACCTGTAGTCCAGAAAAGATCCCTGTATAGCCATGTATAGACCACCTGTAGCCAGACGCCCAGAGGGGAGAAACCTGGACAGAGGAGCCAGTCTCCCAGAAGCCAGAAGTAGTCTCCCAGAAGGGTCTTTAAGAGTGTGAGAAACCTAGACACAGGAGCCAGTCTCCCAGGGGTGAGAAACCTGGACAGAGGAGCCCAGATGCCAAAAAAAGTCCCCAGAAGCACCGAGATGCAGGAGCCAGTCTCCCAGTCATAGCAAAAGGCGATGAGACAGGCCCTTTCTAGAGTTTGAGGTTGAAGTGGATATTAGGGGGATATGAGATGCAATTAAAAGTGAAGGGGAAGATGTGATGTCTTTAAAGTGAAGGAGGAGATGTGATGTCTTTGTAATGTACTATATGTAATATATGCAATGGAATATATAATGTAAATGCCAGTGCCCTTGAGGCCAAAAGAGAAGCTGGCAAATGTAATTAAAGTGAAGGGGAAGATGTGATGTCTTTAAAGTGAAGGAGCAGATGTGATGTCTTTTTAATGTTCTATATATAATATATGTAATGTAATATATAATGTAAATGCCAGTGCTCCTTGAGGCCAGAAGCAGAAGCTGGCAAATGTACCTGTGCCGCGTGACTGAGGTCAAGTGACCTTCTGGAAGTTTCAGTCATGGCAGATTAAAACATATCTTACTCGATGGCGGACGTGTTGTCTTTGTGCTATGACTGGGAGACTGGCTCCACATATATTATATATAGAACATTACAGGGATCCTGTAGGAAAGTTTCCTCCACTTCCCATTAGAATCCCAACCTTCAGCAGATACCAGTGCAGACTTAAGATGCAGAGGTGCTAGTCTTGACTGTCTTGTGCCAAAATAATCGACATGGAAAGCAATATAACGCTTGTGTCTGTTGACTCCAGGCAAGCCAGTCTCGTACATGTAGTTCTCCATTGGTGCTTTGAAATTTCCGTATGCTTTCTGGGAAAACTTGATTGTAGGTGACTTTTGGGAATGTTTTAGGCAGAGGGATGTAGCCATTCATAACATACTTTTCTATTTCCTTTTGAGTTGGAAACTCGGTTGTGATATATCCAATGTCAGGGCCTACATTATGATTACTCCTATCCGCTTCCAAATTCACTTCCACATGCGCCTGCATGTCTGTTTCTTTCTGTTTTCCATTTTCATTTTTGCATCTGGCCCTTCATCAAAATCCTGTACATGATGACCCAAATGATTACTCCTTGTTTGGGGACGAGATTTTCAGCAGTTTCTTCTTGCTCCAATTCTATAGGCAGGTTCAATTAAAACATTTTTGAAGCTGCACTTAATCTAGATTGAAAGAGCGTGTGTTCACCCCTTTGTTCATTTCCCTCTCGTTCTTTCTTGTGCTTTCTTTTCTGGGCTCCTGATTTGTGAGAATACATTTTCAAGGGATTATAATTTATACTTTTATATCTGAAAAAAAAAAGACGAAGCGCCTTTCGTCTTTTCCTATAATCTAAATCCTATAGGCCTGTCTTATTTTGTGGTAATCAAAGGCTACTACGCTAAGTTGCAAGGTGAAACGACCATCGCCATACTGCCCACCCTGTGGGGCAAACAGGCACTTGGAATTATGTCGGCACTAAAACATACATTTACAAAAGGCCAGGACTGTCAAGTCTGGCACTCACCCACACACCTACTCACTCACCCGCATACACTCACACACCCTCACTTACACACGCCCACTTACATATGCCCGCCCACCCACCCACCCACACACACACACACACACACACTCCCATACCCACACACCTCCACCCACTCCAGACTGGTCCCTCCACCGACACTGTTTGACTCGACCACCCGCAGGCCTAGAGTTCCACCGCGGCGCCGCCTGCCCGACCACCACGAGGCCGAGATGGCCACCACAAGGAATAGCAGCAACAACAACATCCACGACCTCTCCCACCCTCACCGCCTTCCCGGCCAAACCCAGGCCTGGAATCCGAAACTGCTCCCCTCCTACACGGAAGACCCATCAGTAGTGATAGGTATTCCCCTTCCCCCACTTTTAATCAGGGGAGTGATGGGGAGGGGGAAGTGAGGGGGAGGGGACAGTGAAGGGGAGTGGGGAGTGAGGGGGAGAGGGGATTGAGGGGGAGGGGGGAGTGAGGGGGAGAGGGGGTGATTGAGGGGAGGGTGGGAGTGAAGGGGAGGGGGATTGAGGGGGAAGGGGGGGGTGAAGGGGAGGGGGTGTGAAAGGGAGGGAGCGTGAGGGGGAGTGAATGGGAGGGGGGAGTGAGGGGGTGGGGGAGGGGGAGTGAGGTGAGGGGGAGTGAAGGCGAGGGGGGAGTGAGGAGGAGGGGGTGTGCGGGGAGTGAAGGGGAGGGGGCAGTGAAGGGAGGGGAGAGTGAAGGGGAGGGGGGGAGTGAAGGGGAGGGGGGGGAGGGGTGAAGGGGAGGGGGGGAGTGAAGGGGAGGGGGGGGAGTGAGGGGAGGGGAGGGGGGGAGTGAAGGGTGGGGGAGGGGGGGGAGTGAGGGGAGGGGGGAGGGGGGGGTGGGGGGGGGGAGTGAAGGGGGGGGGGGGAGGGGAGGAGGAGGGGGAGTGAAGGGAAGGGGGGGGAGTGAAGGGGAGGAAGGAGTGAAGGCGAGGGGGGAATGAATGGGAGGGGGAATGAATGGGAGGGGGATTGAGGGGAGGGGGTATGAAGGGGGAGGGGGGGGGAGTGAGGGGGAGGGGGAGTTGAGGAGTGCAAGGGAGGGGGAGTGAAGAGGAGGGGGAGTGAAGGGGAGGGGAGTGAGGGGATCTTGTTGGGGAGATGACTCGAGGGGGGTAGTGAAAGAGGGGGATTGAGGGGATTGAGGGCATCTGAAGAAGGGTGGGAGGTGGGAGTGAGGAAGGGGAGTGGGAGGGGAGTGAGGGGGAGGGGGGCCTGGAGGGAGTGTGATGTCTGTGGTGGGGGGGAGTGAGGGGGAAGAGGGGAGGGGGAGTGAGGGGGTTAGGGACGATGTGAAGGGAGGGAGTGAGTGGGAGTCGGAGGGGGCAGGGGGAGTGAGAGGGGGAGGGGATGTGCTATGCGAAGGGGAATGGGATAGTGAAAGGAGGGGTTGGTGAAGGGGAGGGGGAGCACGGAACGGGTGAGGGGAGTAGTAGTGAAGGGGAGGGGAGGGGATGAAGGGGGTGGGGGGGGAGTGGGGAGGGGAGGGGGAGTGAAGGGGAGGAGGGGATGGGGGAGTGAAAGGAGGGGGGAGGTGGGGGAGGGGGGAGTGAAGGGGGAATGGAGGGGGGAGGGGGGGGGAGGGGAGGGGGAGGAGGGGGGGTGGAGGGGGGGGGGGGAGTGAAGGGGGGGGGGGGGAGTGAGGGGGAGTGGGAGGGAGGGGGGGGGGTGGGGGGGGAGGGGGGGTGAGGGGGGGGGGGGGATGGGGTGGAGGGGGAGGGGGAGTGGAGGGGGGGGGAGTGGAGGGGGGAGTGGGGGATGTGAGGGGGAGGGGGGAGTGGAGGGTGGAGGGGGAGTGAGGGGGGTGGGGGAAGTGAGAGGGGGGAGTGAGTGAAGGGGAAGGGGGAGTGAAGGGGAGGGGGGGGAGTGAAGGGGAGGGGGGGTTGAGGGGGGGAGTGAAGGGAGGGGGAAAGAGAAGGGGAGGGGGAGAGTGGGGGAGGGGGGTAGGGGGGAGTGAGGGGGGGGGGGGGTGGGGGGGAGTGAAGTGAAGGGGAGTGAGGGGAGTGAGGGGAGGGGGGAGTGAAGTGAAGGGGAGTGAGGGAGGGGGGGGGGAGTGAAGGGGAGGGGGGGTGTGAAGGGGAGGGGGGGAGGTGGAGGGGGAGGGGGGAGGTGAGGGGGAGTGATGGGGGAGTGAAGGGGAGGCCGAGTGAGGGGGAGGGGACAGGTGGGGGGAAGGGAGAGAGGGATTGAGGAAAGGTTTGGGATGGGAGTGAGGGATGTGCCAGGTAGAGAGAGGAGTGGACAGAGCTGGGAGCGAGAGGGAGAGAGGGAAGGGCGGGAAGAGGTAGAGTGAAGGACGACACAGAGCGATATCCGTGCGAGATGGGAGCCAGCGGCCCTCCAGGCTGGGCTGCTCAAAGACGGAGAGAGGGAGAGACAGAGAGAGCGCGTGCGCGGGGCTGGCGGTTGGAGCGCGAGCGCGGGGTTGGCGGTTGGAGCGCGTGCGTGCGCGGGGCTGGCGGTTGGCGGAGCGCGTGCGCGCGCGGGGCTGGCGGTTGGAGCGCGTGCGCGCGCGGGGCTGGCGGTTGGTGACGTGGAGCAGGAACAAGATGAAGATGACCCGGCGCCGAGACCCCGGACCCTGGTGAGAGAAAGGGAGCGGGAGAGAGTGACAGAGAGAGTGAGAGACAGAGAGAGACACACAGATAGAGACATACAGAGAGGGAGGGAAACAGCGAGAGAGAGAGAGATGCGGAGAGGAAGGGAAAAGGAGACAGACGGAGAGTGAGAGGGAGATAAAGATGCAGAGAGAGAGAGAAAGTGACAGACAGAGATACACACACAGGCGAGAGAGAGACAGGGAGGGAAAGGGAGAGAGACAGAGAGATGAAGAGGACAGAGAGAGAGAGAAAAAGAGAGAGGCAGACAGACAGATGCAGAGAGGGAGACACGAGAGAGACGGAGAAAGACAGAGAGACACTGAGAGACAGAGAGAGAGAGAGAGAGAGACAGACAGAAAGTGGGAGACAACCATTACTATTTGCTCTTGTAATAGAACCATTAGCTGAAATGATTAGATCAGAACCAGAAATATATGGATATAATACCAAAACTGCAACGAATGAAATATCTCTATACGCAGATGACATCTTAATTTATATTACAAAACTGGAGATTAGTATTCCCAATCTATTTAATGTTATAACTAAGTTTAGTACATTTTCTGGGTATAGAATTAATTGAAGTAAAAGTGAAATTATGCCTATAACAGGAATAAAATTAAATATATTAGAACAATTCCCACTTAAAATAGTCACGGACAAACTCAAATATCTAGGAATTAATGTACCTAAATCGTATAACTGTCTATTTAAATATAATTACCCTCAATTATTAAATAAACTAAAAAAATATATATATTGGAAAACACTATCTATATCAATGATCGGTAGAATAAATGCTATAAAAATGATTTTTTTACCACAATTGTTATATTTATTTCAAGCCATCCCTTTATATCTCCCTAAAATGTTTTTTTTTTTTTAAATAGATACTTTGGTTAATAGTTTTATTTGGGACTATAAAAACCATCGAATAAGTAAAAAACATCTATGTAAATCTAAAATAAATGGTGGACTAGCACTACCAAATTTCTTATATTATTTCTGGGCAGTTCAGATTAAGAATATGAATTTTTGGTTGGTAAATTTAGATCATGAACCAAGCTGGCTAAAGATGGAAAAGGAAGACTGTTTGCCTTTTGATGTAGGTTCGATTCTTTTTGCACCAAGGGAAGTACAAAAAACACTTATGGTGATAACCCTATAATTCATAGCAATAGACGTATTGGGAAACAAATAGTTAAGATCCTACATATGGATAATTTGTCACTTTGTTTGCCAATTATGAATAATCCCTTGTTTAGGCCCTCTGTATCGGACAAGGGGTTTAAACACTGGAATGATTTAGGAATTAAAAGGATAGAACACCTTTACAAGAAAGGAAAATTTCTTTCATTTCAAGAGTTACAGGATATCTATGGATTGCAGTCAAATAACATATTTAGGTATTTACAAATTAGAAACTATATTAAGTCAAATACACAAGACTATAAAAATAGAAAACCAGGATTATTAGATGAATTGTTTAATAAACACCCAAATACAGAAAAATTAATAACGTATATATATAATACTATTTTGGATATGGAAATCCCAACTTCGGAAATATATAGACAAACATGGGAAAATGAAATAGGTTTATCTACAACGAAGGAAACTTGGGAAGAAAGCCTACAACGTATACATCGCTGCTCATTAAATGCTACACATATATTGATACAATTTAAGGTATTACACAGATTACATTATTCAAAAACGAAATTAAATAGAATTTATTCTAACATTTCTCCTATTTGTGATCAATGTCAGGACTTGGAAGCTAATTTAACGCATAGTTTTGTAACATGTACAAAACTTAATTATTATTGGACAGAAATCTTTAGAGTTATCTCTGAAGTTCTTAAAATTAAACTGGACCCAGATCCAAAATTAATAATATTAGGAGTTCCGGATTCAAATCTAATATTAACAGTAAACCAAAGAAATTTCTTGGATTACTGTTTGATAATAGGGAAAAAAATTAATATTGAAATTTTGGAGGGAACATTATCCCCCACAATTAAAATTGTGGACAGTGGAAATGTTGGAGACGTTGCATTTGGAAAGAATCAGATTTGTCCTAATGGACAAATACGAACTCTTTGAACAGATATGGTCTCCATATACAGAATATTTGAAGGGGTAGCTGTTCTTGGCATCACAACTCAATGGGTACCCGGCAGGATCAGATGAAAATAACTTTCCGTTTTTCTTTTTGATTTGTATACATGTCTCTATTGATATCGCTATTTGAAATTGTGTTATTCACTATTAAGATGTATACTATAATCTCTCTTTTTTTAATATATATATAATACTTTGTTTTAATTAAATACATATAACAAGAATATATACATTTTTTTTCCTCTCTTCTCTTTCTATATGATCAAAATTATTATTTAATCACTATTCTTATTGATTAAAATCTATTCTTTTCTTTTTCTACTTTCTAAAAAAATAGAAGTTTATAAGAATTAGTCGTAACATTCGCATACTTATTGAAATAAGTTGGTTGTGTATTTGAAAAGTTGTTATACCGTTGTTATGATGGATTTCTTCTAATAAAAATATTATTACAAAAAAAAACTTTAACCCCAGATTTATTGGAGGAAGGAGTGAATAGAAAGGAAGAATCAAGCAATTTGATATCTTACTTATATAATACAATTCTAAATATAGAAACACCAATGACAGAGGCAATTAGAAGGGACTGGGAGCAAGAGTTATTGATAAAAATTCCGAACGATAGATGGGAAAAAAAAAATGCAAATAAATGTTCAATTAATGTAAGACATAACCTAATTCAATTTAAAAAAATACATAGACTATATTATTTGAAAACTAGACTGAATAAAATATTTTCAAATGTTTTCCTCATCTGTGACAAATGTCTAACTCAAAATGCCACTATTGCACATTCCTTTGTCTCTTGTACAAAACTGTATACATTTTGGAATGAATTTTTTGGAATTTTTACAAAACTTTAACACAAAATTGAACCCCAATACAGAACTGATTATCTTTGGATCAATGGAAGGGGGAATTAACTAACTATATTCCAAGAAGCTTTTCTTAATTACGGTCTAATGACAGCAAAAAAACATAATCAAATTTTGGAAAAACGCAACCACGCCAACATTCAAAATGTAGATCTCAAGCATGTCTGAAATGCTACATCTTGAAGAAATGAGATTCCTCCTACCAGGCAAAGTAGACCTATTCTTAAAGACTTGGTCTCCTTTTATCAACTTTTTACAAGCATATGGTGCAACATAACATAACCTTAGAAATTAAATGATTTAGAACCAGGTGACGGATGGGCAAAAATACAAAATAGGTAGATCTCTCCTAATCTCTCTTTTCTTTACTTTCTCCTTTTTGTGAGATATGCGATGTGCTCACAATCACTGCTCAGAAACTAAATCGTGGAAGCAAGAGATTCTTTATTTGGGAGTCTGCAGAGTCAGGTGTCTCTCCAAGTTGAGACATGCCAAAGTCAGAAAGGTAAACCCCTTTATACACACAATTCTACATTCAACCTCCCCTTCTTTGACCCTCTCCAATCAGGCACTGAGGTGCACAATCTGTAGGTACGTCCCCCCCAGTACCTCCCACATCATACATTGCATGTCCAGACATGTGCATGGTAATGGGCATTTTCTTGACCAGGGGTGTGTTGTAATATTCATTTATTTTATTAAGCATGCTCAGTTGTCTATGACCTGCCCTAGTTTTGCTCACCTCCAACTGAACTCTCTCAATTTTCCTATATCAGCACTAAAGCTAAGCTATAGTGACAAGGGTCCCATCTATCACTCCCTTCTACTGATAGGTGTCTCTCTACATCACTCCCTTCTACCGCTATACAATGCGATCACTTCTTACTCAAGGATGGCTCTGGTAACTTTTATACACAGCTGTGTCAGAATCCTCTCCCTGGCCTCTATC
This sequence comes from Okamejei kenojei, assembly GCA_035221665.1. Taxonomy (NCBI): domain Eukaryota; kingdom Metazoa; phylum Chordata; class Chondrichthyes; order Rajiformes; family Rajidae; genus Okamejei; species Okamejei kenojei. The sequence goes on from CM069170.1 coordinate 13,220,387, forward strand.
GGTTTGAATCCTCTTTAAATCCCCTTACAATAGTGGGGTTTAATCACTTAATCCCTCACAATCCTCCCTTTTTCTTTTGCTACGCATCTATTGATTAAACCTAAATTTCAAGCTCCTTCAGTTCGAATTGACGTAACATTGTCCTAATCTCCTTTTCCTGTGGATCCTGGACCTTCCCTGGCCGCATTATCATTATTTTCTGTATTACCCCTTTCTCCCCCATAGACACGACTACAGCCTGCATCTGACATACTCCTTGTAATAAGTTCCCTAAAACAAGGGATGCAACAGGGGATAAAGATCAGTCCAGCCACTGCACATAGAAACACGAGTCCCACCATTCTCCACCAGGTTCCTCCGAGGATGGAATCTCACCATCGGGTGCCCATAATCGAATTCCACTTTTGTATTGGAATATGTGCCAACTTACGGATTCCTTCTGATGTGTCCATCACTGCCTGTCCATTGTCATCGATATTTAAACAGCAATTAGAGAGGTTGATTTTCCCGCATACCTCTCCTTCTGCCAGGAGGTAATCTAGGGCCAACCGGTTCTGGTATATTGCTGCTATCAGTGTGTCTGCTGCTTTGCCAGCATCTCCAGTGCCACCGCAGTTTGGTTGGTAATTACTTCCAGTACTGCCTGAAATCTTATGATCTGGTTTAACATGTATACCGGGGTTCGATAGCCCCAGGATCCATCCTGTGCCCAAGTGGCTGGTCCATAGTATGAGATGATTCTTGCGGGTGGCCATTCATCATCTTTCCATTCTCCAATGTCTATTTTCCTCTTCTTCCGATATAGGTCGTCAAATATAGGTGTTCCTAGCGACCGCCCTTCTTCGGTGTTTAACAGGAAAAATCCCGGTTCTACCAGTCCAATAAAGCAAGTCCCGCTCCAATTTGTTGGTAACACCGAGTATGCCTTGTGTCCGCATATCCATAACAGTCCTTCAGGGGCCGGTCCACTAGAGGTAACCTTGTTCCATATATCTCGCAACACCGGGATTCCTTGATAAGGGTTGTTCCCAGTGCAGTTCCATAGTCCAGTTGATTCCATTCCATCGGTCTTCATCCAGATAGTGCAGTTTCTCCCGTCTCTCTTAGTTGGATACCATTTAGGCTCCTCTGGCTACCACACTCGGGACTGATTTGGCCACTGGGTGATGATGCGCTGGCAGGGGCTGTTGCCTACTAGGACGGCATCCTTTGCCCAGGGCCTAGCTATACACTCAGTCCCAACCGGGGCATCTGTCAGGACCCGTGCCTGTTGATCTCGGTCTTGTCCAACTGTCAGGTTCCACTCCATCAGGTCCCATACTTCAACAATGGATCCTCTCCACGGTCAACGTGAGCTCATCAGTGGTCCGCTACAGACCCAACAGTTTCACAATCAGGGTTCCAGCTATCCGGAGGGCCAAGTCCACAAACAGGTTTTTTCCTCCTTCAGGAATCTCAATCTGCTTCTTTATTTATTCGTACAGTGCCTGGTGCAATTGAGGCTGAGTAGGTGGGGAGGGGGAGGCTTGGTGACTACTACTTTCGTTAACTTTGTTATTACTTCCTCCTTTATTTTGTCTAATGTCCATCTTAAGGCATGGAAAGGGAGACCTAACTGCCTGTTCTAGGCATACAAACCCATCTCTCCCCCTTTGGGCAGGTTAACGTACCCAAACCTCCCTACATATGCTATTCTCTACCCTATAAAATACTTCTTTCCCCCGTCCTCACAAATAGTTCTAGTCCTCAGGTTATAGCAAGCATCGTTCACATGGGAATAATAGGTAAATGATCTGGTTGTCCGCCCTCCATAGCTGATAGGATGATAACATTTATCACAGTTATTAACACTTTCTACCGTTAATTACATGCAGAGCAAGCAGTACCATGACTGCTCCTTTCATACTGTATACATTTATTTTTTTCTAAAAGTTAATGTTAGGGGCTTATTTCCTGGCTTCACCATCCACTGTTCCTCCTATCAGGAGCGGGTGAAATCAACGGGTCCCTTAACCCCGATGATTGCGTGGGTCCACCTTTTTCTTTTGTTCGTACTGCTGTCTCCGGTTGTCAGTAATATAGTATGGGCCGGCCCACCTGGGGATGGGGTTTCTCCTCCTTCCAATCTTGACTGTACCCAGTGCCGGCCTTTACAGCATGTATTGCAAAGTCGAGAGTTGGTGGGGCTTCTTTGAGCCCATAATCCTTTAGCTTTAATTCTGTATAGGGAAGGAGATTATGCCAGGTAAATAGTACTTAAGAAATCCATCACTGGCCCTCTATGGTGGGTATTCCTTTATTCTTTTCCCAATAAGGTTAAACCAAACAACATTTCATAGGGGGACACTGCTAACTTTGAGTGGGTGTCTCCGTTGCTTTTCTCAAAAAGCCTTTCTGTTTCCCTACTGCCTCCAAAACCTGATGCCAGACTTCATGTACATATGCTGCCTCTTTAAGCCTTAATTTCTGCAATTGAGCTAAGCACGATTGCAGGCAAGGTTCCATTTTATGCCCTTAAAGTCTAATTCATCTTGATCAATTACTTCAAGCCCTGCATACTTGCTATTTGATCCCCTTTAACAAGAAACAACCACAACAAAAACCCTTTTTGTCCCCTTCATTCAAAGGTCTGACTGTAAAACATTTTTTTCAGACTTGTGTGTCCTTCTTCCTTTCATTAGTTTTCTTAATGGCATCACAATTTCAAAATACCTTCCCAATCTAGTCTGAACTATATCCTGCCATTCCCAAGATCATCTTGCATCTGTTCTATTGTCTGAGGTTTGGGAACTTCAATTATTGCTTCAATTTGATCCTGTGCTATAGCTTTTACTTCTTTAGCTATTACTCGTCCAAAATATTCTACCTGCTGCTGACAAAACAACAACTTCTTCCTTGATACATTATGACCTCCTATGCCATCTTTTCCAAGATAATTACAATGACTCTCACATTGCTTCTCAATTGTGGAACAAACCAACAAATCATCCACATACTATCATCCAACTTAATATCCTGTACCTGCCTTCTCTCCATACCCCCTGATCCCTTCAGCCACAAGGGCCACATCCAACTCCCTCTTAAATATGGCCAACGAACTGGCGTCAACTACCTTCTGTGGTGGAGAATTACTCAGATTCACCACTCTCTGTGTGAAAAACGATTTTCTCATCTCGGTCCTAAAAGACTGCCCCCTTATCCTTAAACTGTGACCCCTTGTCCTGGACTTCCCCAACATCGGGAACAATCTTCCTGCATCCAGCCTGTCCAACCCCTTAAGCATTTTGTTAGTCTTATGGAGATCACCCCTTTCAATTCTTCTAAATTCCAGGGAGTAAAGCCAAGGTCTACCAGTCTTTCTTCATTATGGAAGTCGTTGCCATCCCAGGATCAGTCTGGTGAACCTTCTCTGTATCCCTCTATGGCAAAGAATGTCTTTCCTCAGATTAGGAGACCCCAAAAACTGTACGCAATACTCCAGGGTGTGGCCTCACCAAGACCCTGTACATTTGCAATTAGAACCTCCCCCTGCTCTTGTAATCAAAATCCCTTTGTATGAATGCAACGTACATTCGTTTTCTTCACAGCTGCTGCCACCTGCATGCCTATTTCAAGACTGCTGTACCATGGCTACCAGGTCTCGCTGCATCTCCACTTTTCTAATCGGTCACCATTCAAAACTTATAGTCGACCTTCGGTTTTTGCCACCAAAGTGGATTAGCTTTACATTTATCCACCATTATACTGCATCTGCCATGCATTTGCCCACTCACCCCAGTCTATCCATCATCCTGCAGCTCCTTGCATCTCCTAACTCACAGCTAACACTGCCCCCTAGCTTCGTTGTCATCCGCAAACTTCGAGATGTTGCATTTAATTCCCTCGTCCAATATTAATGTATATTGTAAATAGGCTAGGGTCCCAGCACGGAGCCTTGAGGGCACCCCACCCAGTAGGTCATTTCTGCCATCTGAAAAGGACCCGTTCACTCCTACTCTTTGCTTCCTGTCTGCCAGCCAGTTCTCTATCCACATCACTACTGAACCACCAATTACCGTGATGTGGCTTTAGTTTGTTTACAACGCTTGCGTGGACATTGTAGGAAAGCCTTTGAAAGGTTCCAGAATATAACACATCCACTGCTTCTTCCCTTATCCACTCTACTAGTTAATCTCAAAAAAATTCATAAGATATTCGTCAGACATGATTTAACCCTTCGTACATCCATGGCTGACTTTGTCCAATGATTTCTCCACCTTTCCAAATGTGCTGCTATCCCATCTTTAATAATTGACTCTTGCAGTGGCCCCACTAACGAGTTAGACTAACTGGTCTGTTAATTCCCCGTTTTCTCCTCCTCCCTTTTTAAAATTTGGGGTTCATTTGCTACCCTCCAATCCTCAGGAACTACTCCGGAATCTAAAGAGTTTGAATAAGTACCCCTGGGCATGCAGCCTAATCTTCTCGGCCCTGGGGATTCATTTATCGGCCTTTAATCCATTCAATTTTACCAAACACCACTTATTTCCGGCTACCCTGGATTTTCACTCATTTCCTCCATCTCATATGACCCGCGATCCCCTGCTATTTCCGGTAAATTATTTATGTTCTTCCTTAGTGAAGACAGAACCAACGTAGTTATTCAATTGGTCTGCCATGTCCTTGTTCCCATGATTATTCACCCGTTTCTGACTGCAAGGGGACCTACATTTGTTTGAACTAATCTTTGGCTTCACAATAACGATTTAAAAACTTTTGCAGTCAGTTTTTATATGTGTTCCTGGACAGTTTTCTTTCGACGCCATTTTCCCTTTCCTAATTTAAGCCTTTGTCCTCCTTGTTGTGTCTCTGATTTCTCCCAGTCCTCTGGTAGGCTGCTTTTTCTGGCCTAATGTGTACCGTTCATCTTATTTCTTTGATACTATCCCTGACGTTCCCTCGGTTAGCCATGGATGCGCCACCTCCTGGAATTTATTCTTTTTGCCAAACTGGGAATGAACTATTGTTGTAGTTTCATCATGCAGTCTTTAAATACCTTCCTTTGCCATCCACTGGTCAACCCGTTAAGAATCACTTGACAGTCTATCTTGGACAATTCACGTCTCTACCTTCAGTTACTTTGTTTAAAGTTAGAGAACCCTTGTTTAACTGGACTTAATTATGTCACTCTCCATCCTAATGAAGAAATCAACCCATTATTATGGTCACTCTTGCCCAAGGGGACCCACGTACAACAAGGCTGCTAAATTAACCCTTCTTCATTTCAATAATGTAGTTGATTTTAAAAGCCCTGCGCATCCTAGCTCGGTGTATTTAATACCTCTTCTTAATGTTCTTAATGTATGTTCACCATTATTCTTAATATTATTATTATTTCCTGATTACCCGTACCGGTTCACATCCCAACACACCTTACCCATTACCTATCTATTACTAGCCGTCCTTGATCTCTTCCTTGAGATCCCTTTCTCCCTTGGGGATCCCCAGTTCCTGTTGGGCTTTATCAGATGATTTCACTCCTGATAGGGCATGTGAGGGAGGAAAAACACTCTCCCAAATACATATTTTATTGGCCATGGAATCTCTGGTCCCATGTTTGGCTCTGTCATGGACTCTCTGTGTGTCGGTGCATCACGGCTTACAGACTTTTTCAGAACCAGGATGTTGTTAACTGACAACAGTGACTTTCATTTGTCACCTCTCTTCCTTTTTGAGCTCTTAAGTACATTTGGCAACATTTTTCTCTGCACCTCTTTCCTTGCTGGTCTGCAAGTCTTTTTCTATCTTTGCGTATTTCTCAACCTCATTGACCAAATGATTACTGATTTCAGGGGTGAGAAATAGGATTACAAATCCCACACCTCCTCCAATCTAGACTTGATTTTAGGAAGATGACATCCCACCACAGTGGGTTTCAAAAATATGTGTTCATTAACTGGTTTTGCCTTCTATTTTTGTTCCGTTTCCAGTCTCACCTTTTTCCGCTTATTCTCCAGATAGGCTGCTGGATTTCTTTGTCTCTGAAACCTGCCATACCCTCTGCCGGACTGTCAAACAGCCAAGCCATTGTTTAGTGATTGATTCACAGCATTTTTTATACAGCCATCTCGGGAGTTCTGTCAGTTTAGTGGTTCCTATCACCTTCACCAACAGGGGCTTCAAATCTCCCATAGCCAATAATCCATTTCCTGCCCCATCAGGAATATTGGGTAAGGTATTTCTTAGCCCTCTCAGTTTTTATGGTGCCCCAAAGGAATAAATCTGTGTTCTGTCCTTCTCTTATCTGTTTAAAGCAAGTCTCATCAATTTATCCCTCTGCTTCCCACTTAATCCTTTCTGATCTGCCTTCTTTCTCATTCTAAACTCAATTTCTTACTTTAAGTAGTTTAAAGTTAAGTAGTTTATTGTTTATCCTCCTTTGCAAATTTATTCACCTTCGTGTGAAAAAACTTACACTGACTTTCGATTCTCTATTTTATCCCACCACCACTTCTACCTTGGGGGGCAGTCATCACTTTCCCCCCTCTACCCGAGATTTGACTTGTTTTTCACCCAATCCCATTCCTTCTGTACTGAGTTACGCTTGATCTCTCCGCTCTGAAATCTACCATAAATTACCAATCCTCTCCCTGGGGGTCCTAATTTCAAGTTTACCAGAGGTTCCGTGTGTGTATCCTATACACCCCAGGGAGGCAGGACCCCCGCTTCCCTATTCTTCCCTCCATGAGTGCGTACGACTGCACCTCCCGTCGTAGCCTGGAACATTCCCTCTTTGAAATGACCCTCCTCGTTACAATGGTAACCCACTACACGGCATACGGCCCCGATGTACACATCCTGATCCTTGGTTCCTTGTTTTCACCGGGGACCCCTACTTCAAGACCCTCCATTCACCGTCTTCCTCTGTCTCTGCCGCGTCCCCTTCCGGTCTCCTGAGCGCCCGCCGGGCCTTCTATCACCTTCATCTCCTTCTTCTTTACCCCTCTTGCTGTACTGCCTGCAACATCATTTTTGCCTTTCCCTTCTGGTTTTTCTCATCCGTCGTACCATACTTTCTGAGCCTCTTTTAACAATTGATTTAATGGTTTGTTATTCCAATCCTCCAATTTTTCCAGTTTCTTTCTAATATCTGGCCATGACTTGGTTCCGAAATTAACCTTAGTAACTGCTGACCTGCGTCTGCTGCTACCCCCGGTGCCTGCAACCCCTTTTCCCAGATCTTTATTCCTGCTTGTCTGCCCAAATAAACTTCCCATTATTGACATCATTGTCTGCCAACTCCTTTTATTTTTTTTCCCCTGGGCCCCATTAATTTATTACCCTTCCCCAACCAGAATGTTTATTTAAACAAACCATAAAAGCTGCTTGTTGTTCAGCAATTAACTTATTTCTAATTTTGTTCAAACCATTTTCCTTACAATTCCCAAATTCCAATTCCTAGTTTAAATACATATGACTAACAATTTTCCAAATTAACTTTACTGAAAAGAAATCTATAGAAGCCAAGCAACCTACATTTTCCAACTTTCCCTTTCTAAGTTGTGATGATACAAAGCATTGTCCGTTACCTTACAGCTGTTCGTAACTTCCCCATTGCTTATAATTTCTTAAAGGAACACACACACACATACCTTTACAGCATGTGGCCTACAGCAAACAAACTTATCACATATATAAGTTCCTGATTCATACAAAACCGGTTTTTACACACAAATCACATTAGTTCCATTCTTATTTCAATGAGATTGTGTGAAACAACTCAATATTTCTTTCATGTGCTGCTCCTTTCTTTTTTAACTTTTCGTACTCAAAACATTTGGCACTGTGATTTTCCTTAGATTTTTGCAATGTCTGAGTGATTCTCTGAATATTCTGTACAGCCCAGTGCCACCCGACTGAACTCCCCCTTATTGGTTCCTTTGGTTAATCAAAATAACAGAACTTAATCATAGTCTCCTTATGTTTACCCCCGGGGCTTCCTTCTCTCCAAGATTGCCACATTCGCCCCAATGGACTATCAGTCGGAATGTGCAGCTCTTCACCAGTGTGAGCCTTTGTCCTGTTTTCCCCGACTTTTCCCGTTCTGTGTTACCCACGTTTGGTTATGTCCATTGTCTATCTTACTATTTTCCCGGTCCGCTCACCCTCGGTTCGCCCAGGCACTACTTAATAGTTCAGACCCTTTTCCCTTACCCGGGTCCTGTTGTTCTGAACGTTACCCATTGTCCCTCTATGCTCGTGCTTCCTGGTCTCTCGGTCCGAATATCCCGTCAATCGCAAGCAAAGGAGATCAGAACTGGCTGAAATCAGCAGGGTGCACCTTCCCTTCCTTCTGTGTTTCCACCGAGCAGCCGGACTGGCGATCCCGGACGAGCCCCCACTTTGTGAGATATGCGATGTGCTCACAATCACTACTCAGAGACTAAATCGTGGAAGCAAGAGATTCTTTATTTGCGAGTCTGCAGAGTCGGGTGTCTCTCCACGTTGAGACACACCAAAGTCAGAAAGGTAAACCCCTTTATACACACAATTCTACATTCAACTTCCCCTTCTTTGACCCTCTCCAATCAGGCACTGAGGTGCACAATCTGTAGGTATGTCCCCCCAGTACCTCCCACATCATACATCGCATGTCCAGACATGTGCATGGTAATGAGCAGTTTCTTGACCAGGGGTGTGTTGTAATATTCATTTATTTTATTAAGCATGCTCAGTTGTCTATGACCTGCCCTAGTTTTGCTCACCTCCAACTGAACTCTCTCAGTTCTCCTATATCAGCACTAAAGCTAAGCTATAGTGACAAGGGTCCCATCTATCACTCCCTTCTACTGTTGGGGGTCTCTCTACATCACTCCCTTCTACCGCTATACAATGCTATCACTTCTTACTCAAGGATGGCTCTGGTAACTTTTATACACACCTGTGTCAGAATCCTCTCCCTGGCCTCTATCGTTTTGAATCCTCTTTAAATCCCCTTACAATAGTGTGGTTTAATCACTTTGTCCCTCACATTTTCTTTTAATCTTTTTAGCTTCTCATCTCTGTCCTTTATTCCTTTTGCTATCTGTTTCTACTCGCTTGTCTATCTATTCCGACACTCTTTATTTATTTTTTCTCTCACTGTTCTTTTATTATTAAATCAAAAGTGCGAAGTTGTACAAGAATGGAAATATGTATATATGTATTCGGTACACAAGTACCACACTATTGTACTTATAACAAAAATAAACAAAAACAAAAAAAAAGAGAGGGTGATAAAGAGAGAGAAAGATTGAGAGGCCTGGAGAGAGATATGCAGAGAGAGAGAGAGAGAGAGATGCAGAGGGAGACAGAGGGAGAGAGAGAGGGAGAGATACACACAGAGAGAGACAGAGAGTGAGAGACATAGAGTGAGAGAAAGAGACAGAGAGAAGCAGAGTGAGAGACAGAGAGAGAGAGAGAGAGAGAGATGCAGAGAGGGAGAGACACAGGAGAGAGGGAGAGAGACAGACAGTGAGAGAGACAGAGAGAGAGAGATAGTGTTGGAGAGAGGGACAGACAGACCGACAGAGAAATATGCAGAAAGAGAGAGAGATGCAGAGAGAGACCACACATAAGAGACAGACAGAGAGCAAGAGAGAGACAGAGAGACAGAGATACACAGAGACAGAGAGAGATGGTGAGAGAAAGAGAGAGAGGCAGAGAGACAGAGACAGGGTGAGAGAGAGAGACGGAGTGAAAGAGCGAGAGAGCAGCAGAGAGAGAGACAGTCAGAGTGGGAGGCAAAGAGAGATAGAGACAGAGAGAGACACACAGAGCGAGAGAGGGAAACAGACGGAGAAAGAAAACGAGAGAGGGAGAAAGAGAAACAGAGGCAGACAGACAGAGAGATGCAGAGAGAGAGACAGTCACACAGAGAGGAGAGAGAGACAGGCAGAGACAGAGCTCTTTCTTACAGTCTGGCGTTCTTCCCAACCTATTGTTCAACCCATTTTGATTGCAACATGCGCCTTAATTTAGTTTAACAAAGAAACTGACAAGTTACTAAAGAGCCTTTTACATGGAGAGAGAGAGAGACAGAGCGTCAGGGAAAGAGAGGGAGAAAAAGAGAGAGGAAGATTGAGAGAGGCCTGGAGAGAGATTTGCACAGAGAGAGAGAGAGAGAGAGAGAGAGAGAGAGAGACACAGAGAGACAGAGATAGAGATTGAGATACAGAGATTGAGAGAAAAAGACAGAGAGAAGCAGAGTGAGAGATGGAGAGAGAGAGATGCAGAGAGAGAGAGGGAGAGACACAGGAGAGAGAAAGACAGACAGACAGACAGTGAGAAAGATAGAGCGACAGAGAGAGATAATGTTGGAGAGAGAGAGACAGACCGACAGAGAAATATGCAGAAAGAGAGATGCAGAGACACATAAGAGAGACAGAGAGAGAGAGAAAGTCTAGGAGATAGAGAGACAGAGAGAGATGGTGAGAAAGAGAGATAGAGAGAGTGAGAGAGAGACGGAAGGAAAGCGCGAGAGAGCGGCAGAGAGAGAGAGAGACAGTGAGAGAGGCAAAGAGAGAGAGATATATAGATGGAGGGAAAGAGCGAGAGAGAGGGAGGGAAAGAGAGAGTGAGAAAGGGAGAGAGAGAGACAGTGAGAGAGGCAAAGGGAGACAGAGAGACACACAGAGCGAGAGACAGAGAGAGGGTGGGAAAGAGAGACAGAGAAAGAGGGACAGAGAGAGAGAGAGACAGGCAGAGTTAGCGAGAGAGAGAGACAGAGAGAGGGAGGGAAAGAGAGGGAGAGTGAGAAAGAGACAGAGAGAGACACACACAGAGCGAGTGAGAGAGAGACAGAGAGAGAGGGTGGGAAAGAGAGACAGACAGAGAGAGAGATAGAGGGGAGACACGGAAACAGACAGAGAGAGAGAGACAGACACAGAGAGAGAAAAGGAGAGAGAGAGAGATAAAGAAAGAAACAGGCAAAGAGCGAGACAGTGAGAAAGAGTGAGAGACAGTGAGAGAGACAAACAGGACAGAGAGAGAAAAAGAGAGGGAGGGAGAGAGACTGGGGAGAGGCAGAGAGAGAGAGAGAGACAGAAAGAGATACAGAGAGACAGAGAGAGAGACAGACAGACAGAGAGAGATGCAGAGAGAGAGACAGTGAGAGGCAGGGACAGAGAGAGAGACAGAGAGGCAGAGAGAAAGAGAGATATAGACAAGAGAGAGAGAGAGAGAGAGAGAGAGAGAGAGAGAAAGATGCAGAGAGAGTGTGATGCAGAGAGAGACACACATAGGAGAGACATACAGAGAATGGGAGAGGCAGAGAGAGAGACAGACCGACAGAAATGCAGAGAGAGAGATGCAGAGAGGGAGAGACACTGGAGAGGGAGAAAGAGAGAGAGACGGACAGAGAGGCAGACAGACAGACAGACAGAGAGAGAGTGACACAGACTGAGAAGAGACAGAAAGAGATACAGAGAGAGACAGAGAGAGAGAGAGACAGTGAGAGAGAGACACACACACAGAAGAGACAGAGAGAGACAATGAGCAAGAGGAAGAGAGAGAGAGACAGACACAGAGAGACAGGGACAGGGTCAGAGAGAGAGAGAGTGGGACAGAGTGAGAGAGAAACAGAGAGAGACAGAAAGAGATACAGAGAGAGAGACAGAAGAGATTGAAAGAGAGAGACATAGTGAGAGAGGGAGAGAGACTGGGGGAGAGACAGAGAGAGAGAGAAAGTCTAGGAGAGAGAGAGAGAGAGACAGAGAGAGATGGTGAGAGAAAGAGAGATAGAGAGAGTGAGGGAGAGACGGAATGAAAGAGCGAGAGAGCGGCAGAGAGAGAGAGACAGTCAGAGAGAGTGAGAAAGGGAGAGAGAGAGAGACAGTGAGAGAGGCAAAGAGAGAGAGATATATAGATGGAGGGAAAGAGCGAGAGAGAGGGAGGGAAAGAGAGAGTGAGAAAGGGAGAGAGAGACAGTGAGAGAGGCAAAGGGAGACAGAGAGACACAGAGCGAGAGACAGAGAGAGGGTGGGAAAGAGAGACAGAGAAAGAGGGACAGAGAGAGAGAGAGACAGGCAGTTAGCGAGAGAGAGAGACAGTCAGGGAGAGGGAGGGAAAGAGAGGGAGAGTGAGAAAGAGACAGAGAGAGAGACACACAGAGCGAGTGAGAGAGAGACAGAGAGAGAGGGTGGGAAAGAGAGACAGACAGAGAGAGAGAGAGAGAGAGAGGGGAGACACGGAAACAGACAGAGAGAGAGAGACAGACACAGAGAGAGAAGAGAGAGAGAGATAAAGAAAGAAACAGGCAGAGAGAGAGACAGAGAAAGAGAGACAGTGAGAGAGACAAACAGGACAGAGAGAGAGAGAGTTGCAGAGCGAGAAAAAGAGAGGGAGGGAGAGAGACTGGGGAGAGACAGAGAGAGAGAGAGACAGAAAGAGAGAGATGCAGAGAGAGAGACAGACCCAGAGAGAGAGACAGTGAGAGGCAGGGACAGAGAGAGAGACAGACAGACAGAAATGCAGAGAGAGAGATGCAGAGAGGGAGAGACACTGGAGAGGCAGAAAGAGAGAGAGACGGACAGAGAGACGGACAGACAGAGAGAGAGTGACACAGACGGAGAAGAGACAGAAAGAGATACACAGAGAGACAGAGAGAGAGAAAGAGAGAGAGAGAGACAGTGAGAGAGAGATGCAGAGAGAGAGAGACACACACACACACAGAAGAGACAGAGAGAGAGACAGCGAGCAAGAGGAAGAGAGAGAGAGAGAGACAGACAGACAGAGAGACAGGGACAGGGTTAGAGAGAGAGAGTGGGACAGAGTGAGAGAGAGAAACAGAGAGAGACAGAAAGAGATACAGAGAGAGAGACAGTAGAGATTGAAAGAGAGAGACATAGTGAGAGAGGGAGAGAGACTGGGGGAGAGACAGAGAGAGAGAGAGAGAGAGACAGACAGAAAGGGATACAGAGAGAGAGAGAGAGAGAGAGAGAGAGAGAGAGAGAAACAGAGAGAGAGACAGACAGAGAGAGATGCAGAGAGAGAGACAGACCCAGAGAGAGACAGTGAGAGGCAACTGCAACTCTCTCTCCCTACTCTTTCCCACTGTATGCGGTAATTCAGGAGTTCTCCTGAGTTCTCCCCTGTTTCGAGCTCATGCAATGTACTTAGCGGGTATATTTTTTTTCATCACAAGTATTTTTTCACTCGTCATTTTTCATAGTTGAAAAAACGTCACGAGTTTACCGGATTTCCCGAGTACCTACCGTTACTCATAGAGAGAGGCAGACAGACAGAGAGAGGTAGGGAAAGAGAGAGACAGAGAGAGAGAGACAGACAGAGAGAGAGAGGTGCAGAGAGAGAGAGAGAGATGCAGAGAGAGAGAGAGAGAGACAGGACAGAGAAAGAGTGAGAGAAAGGGAGAGATAGGCAGAGAGATACAGAGAGGGAAAGACAGGAGAGAGTTAGAGTGAGAGAAAGAGAGAGATAGAGAGAGGCAGGGAAAGACAGATGCAGAGACAGAGAGAGAGAAATGCAGAGAGACAGAGAGGGAGGGAAAGAGTGAGAGAGAGACAGAGAGTGAGAGTGAGGCAGAGAGAGGGAGAGAGACAGAGGTAGAGAGAGGGGGAGACAGAGACAGCAGACAGAAAGATGCAGAGAGAGAGAGATGGAGAGAGGGTGACAGAGAATGAGAGACAGACGCAGAAAGAGAAAGAGACAGACAGAGAGAGAGAGAGAGGAAGAGACAGAGAGACAGACAGAGAGAGAGAGATACAGACAGAGAGGGGGGAAGAGAGAGAGACAGATAAAGGGAGAGAGACAGAGTGAGTGAGGCAGAGAGAGCGACAGACAGTTAGAAAAAGACAGACAGAGAGACAAAAAGGGACAGAAAGTGAGAGAAACTGAGAGAGACAGAAAGAGATAGAGAGAGAGAGAGAGAGTGACATGGGAGAGAGAGAGAGAGACAGGGAGAGGAAGAGAGAGCGTCTGAGGGAGAGAGACGATGACAGACAGAGAGGGGGGATAGAGAAAGAGAGATGGAAAGAGATACATACAGAGAGAGAGACAGAAACACAGGAGAGAGAGAGAGAGACATAGAAAGAGAGAGAGACAGAGAAAGAACAGAGAAGAGAGAGAAGAGAGAGAGAGAGAGAGAGAGAGAGGCAGAGAGAGACAGACAGACAGAGAAATGCAGAGAGAGAGATGCAGGAGACAAGTGAGAGAGAGACAGAAAGATTGAGAGATGCAGCGAGAGAGAGATGCAGAGAGAAAAAGAGAGGCAGAGAAAGACAGTTACAGACAGAGAGAGAGAGAGAGAGAGAGAGAGAGAAGAGAGAGAGAGAGAGAGAGAGAGAGAGAGAGAGAGATGCAGAGAGAGAGACACAGGAGAGAGAGAAAGAGACAGCCAGAGTGAGAGAATGGGAGAGACAAGCAGAGGGAGAAAAAAAAGAGACAGATTGAGAGAGGCAGGGAGAGAGAGATGCAGAGAGACAGAGACAGGTGCAATGAGACACAGAGACAGAGAGAGAGAGAGAGAGTCTATAGACAATAGGTGCAGGAGTAGGCCATTCGCCCCTTCGAGCCAGCACCACCATTCAGTGTGATCATGGCATCATCGCCAATCAGTACCCCGTTCCTGCCTTCTCCCCATATCCCCTGACAGCTTTTTTTATGAGCCCTATCTAGCTCTCTCTTGAAAGCATCCAGAGAACCCGCCTCCACTGCCCTCTGAGGCAGAGAATTCCACAGGCTCACCACTCTCTGTGAGAAAAAGTGTTTCCTCCTAAATGGCTTACTCCTTATTCTTAAACTGTGGCCCCTAGTTCTGGACCCCCAACATTGGGAACATGTTCCCTGCCTCTAGTGTGTCCAAACCCTTAACAATCTTATCTGTTTCAATGAGATATCCTCTCATCCTTCTAAACTCTAGAGTATACAAGCCCATCTGCTCCATTCTCTCAGCATATGACAGTCCCACCATCCCGGGAATTAACCTTGTAAACCTACGCTGCACTCCTTCAATAACAAGAATGTCCTTCATCAAATTAGGGGACCAAAACTGTACACAATACTCCAGGTGTGGTCTCACTAGGGCTCTGTACAACTGCAGAAGGACCTCTTTGCTCCTATATTCATGTGAGACACACAGGGGAGACAGAGAGAGAGAGAGGGGGAATGAAAGAGAGAGCGAGGCAGAGAAAGGGCGAGAGAAAAAGAGAGAAATACAGACAGAGAGATGCGGAGAGACAGAGGGAAAGAGGCGGAGGGAGAGAGAGAAAGAGAGAGAGAGAGAGGGGCAGAGAGAGAGAGCGAGAGAAAAAAGAAAAGAGAGAGATTGAGAGGCCGGGAGAGAGATGCAGCGACAGAGAGAGAGAGATGCCGAGAGAGAGGGAGACGGAGAGAGAAAGAGAGACAGAGAGAGGGAGGGGAAGAGAGAGAGTGAGAGAGGCAAAGAGAGAGAGACAGAGAGATGGAGAGAGAGAAAGAGAGATAGACGGACAGGGAGAGACAGACGGAGAGAGAAAGATGCAGAGAGACACACACAGGGACAGAGAGAGTGAAAGAGACAAAAAGAGATACAGAGAGAGAGAGAGAGAGGGAGAGAGAGAGAGAGAGAGAGAGAGAGAGAGGAGACAGAGAGAGAGAGAGAGAGAGAGAGAGAGAGAGAGAGACAGAGAGAGACAGAGAGAGCCAGAGACAGACAGACAGAGAGAGAAAGATGCAGAGAGAGACACACAGGGACAGACAGAAAGAGATACAGAGAGAGAGAACCATATAAACCATATAACAATTACAGCACGGAAGCAGGCCCTTCCAGTCCGTGCCGACCATTTGTTTTCATCTAGTCCCATCTACCTGCACTCAGACCATACCCCTCCATTCCCTTCACGTCCATATACCTATCCACTTTACTTTTAAATGTTAAAATTGATCCTGCCTCCACCACTTCTGCTGGAAGCTCATTCCACACAGCCACCACCCTCTGAGTAAAGAAGTTCCCCCTCACGTTACCCCTAAACTTCTGTCCCTTAATTCTCATGTCATGCCCTCTTGTTTGAATCTTCCCTACCCTCAATGGGAAAAACGTATCCACGTCAACTCTGTCTATCCCTTTCAGTATTTTAAAGACCTCAATCAAGTCACCACTTAACCTTCTGCGCTCCAAGAATAAAGACCTAACTTGTTCAACCTTTCTCTGTAACATAGTTGCTGGAACCCTGGCAACATTCTAGTAAATCTCCTCTGTACTCTCTCTATTTTGTTGACATCCTTCCTATAATTAGGCGACCAAAATTGTACACCATACTCCAGAATTGGTCTTACCCATACCTTGTACAATTTTAACAATACTTCCCTACTCCTATATTCAATGCTCTGATTTATAAAGGCCAGCACACCAAAGGCTTTCTTTACCACCCTATTCTACATGCGATTCCACCTTTCAGGAACTATGCACCGTTATTCCTAGATCCCTCTGTTCCACAGCATTCCTCAATTCCCTACCATTTACCATGTAGTCCTATTTTGATTTGTCCTGTCAAGATGTAGCACTTCATACTTAACAGCATTAAACTCCATCTGCCATCTTTCAGCCCACTTCTTCCAAATGGCCCAAATCTCTCTGCAGACTTTGAAAATCTACTTCATTATCCACAACACCACCTATCTTAGTATCATCTGCATACTTACTTATCCAATTTTCCACCCCATCATCCAGATCATTGATGTACATGACAAACAACAGTGGACCCAACACAGATCCCTGAGGCACCCCACTAGTCACCGGCTTCCAACCTGACAAACAGCCATCCACCATTATTCTCTGACATCTCCCATTCAGCCACTGTTGAATCCATCTTGCTACTCCGCCATTAACACCCAAAGATTGAACCTTCTTAACCAACCTTCCATGGGGAACCTTGTCAAAGGCCTTACTGAAATCCATATAGAAACACAGAGAGAGAGAGAGAGAGAGAGAGAGAGAGAGAGAGAGGGAAAGAGTGAGATGGGCAGAGAGAGACAGACAGACAGAAGAGATTCTGGCAACCAAGAAAATAGAATATGTGCCCACTGTTTGACAGATGAGGTTGAAACAGAGGTTTCCTCCCAAAATGCAAAAAAATTGACAAAACAAGGAAAACTTACTTTGACAAACTCAGTCTGGCAACCCCAGATTTTAAAGAACTAGATGATATATCAAAACTAAGAATAATCCTTGATGAAGGAAATACGGTACATCTTGGTGCACAATGCCTAACAGCACACCATAACCTGAGAGACGGTGAATGACCAATGTGCACGCACACACTAATTGACGTTAACTGATACTAAGAAATTAATATTGAATTGCTAAACTTGCCATTCTGTTGTACTGCTTACAGCTGCAAGAACGTGTAGCAATCAATAAAGGGCAATAGGCCTATTGCGAGTTTATGTACAGGGACATATCTATCCATGCACTGTATACTTGATTTATACATATGCATTTTAAATATGTATGTCATGTTTTATACTTTGGCAATATAACGATGTATTTTATCACGCCAATAAACTTTTTACATTGAAAATTGAAAAAATTGAGAGAAATGCAGAGAAGGAGAGACACAGGAGAGAGAGAGAGAGATAGAGAGAAAGAGAGAGAGGCAGAGAGAGAAAAAAAGAGAGAGAGAGATTGAGAGAGGCAGGGTGAGAGAGAGAGACGGAGAGAAAGAGAGAGATGCTGAGAGACAGGGAGAGAGAGAGAGAGAGAGACAGACAGACAGACAGACAGAGAGAGAGAGGGGCAGAGACAGAGAGAGACTGGGAGAGAGACAGAGAGAAGGAGAGTGAGTGAGAGAGAAAGACAGCGAGAGAGAGAAACAGAAACAAAGACAGAAGGAGAGAGAGAGACAGAGAAAAGAGAGAGATAGGGAGGGAAAGAGAGAAAGACGGAGAGAGAGGGGAAGAGAGAGACAGAGAAAGGGAGAGAGACAGAGTGAGTGAGGCAGAGAGAGCGACAGACAGTTAGAAAAAGACAGACAGAGAGACAAAAAGGGACAGAAAGTGAGAGAAACTGAGAGAGACAGAAAGAGATACAGAGAGGGACAGAGAAAGAGACAGAGAATGAGAGACAGTGAGAGAGAGATGGAGTAGGGGATGGAGTCCTTACAGGAAGCAGGGTGGGAAGAAGTGTAGTCTAAATAGCCTTGGGAGTCAGTGGGTTTATAGTGGATGTCGGTCAGAAGTCTATCACCTGCGATGGAGATAGTGAGGTCAAGAAATGGTAGGGAAGTGTCGGAAATGGTCCAGGCGTATTTGAGTGCCCCACTCGTAACAAGGGCAGAGTCCCCCTAGTCCTCACATTCCACCCTACCAGCCATCACATACAACAAATAATGCTCCGACATTTTCGCCACCTCCAACGTGGCCCCACCACTCCGCACATCTTCCCATCACCCTCACCCTCACCCCTCCCTGCTTTCCGCAAATACCGCTCCCTCCGTAACTCCCTGGTCACTTCTTCTCTTCCCACCCGTACCACTCCCTCCCCGGGCACTTTCCCTTGCATCTGCAAGAGATGCTACACTTGTCGCTTTACCTCCCCCCTCGACTCCATTCAAGGACCCAAGCAGTCGTTCCAGGTGCGACAGAGGTTCACCTGCACCTGCTCCAACCTCATCTATTGCATCCGCTGCTCTAGATGTCAGCTGATCTACATCAGTGAGACCAAGCGTAGGCTTGCCAATCGTTTCGCTGAACACCTCCGCTCGGTCCGCAATAACCAATCTGATCTCCCGGTGTCTCAGCACTTCAACTCTCCCTCCCATTCCGAATCCGACCTTTCTGTCCTGGGCCTCCTCCATGGCCAGAGTGAGGCCCACAGCAAATTGGAGGAGCAGCACCTCATATTCCGCTTGGGCAGTTTACTCCCAGTGGCATGAACATTGACTTCTCCAATTTCCGGTAACCCTTATTGTCTCCTCCCCTTCTCAGCTCTCCCTCAGCCCTCTGGCTCCTCCTCTTCCTTTCTTTCCCCCCCCCCCCCCCCCCCCCCACCCTACATCAGTCTGAAGAAGGGTTTTGGCCCGAAACGTTGTCTATTTCCTTCACTTCATAGATGCTGCCGCATCCGCTGAGTTTCTCCAATACTTTTGTCTACCAGGGAGAGAGAGAGAGAGAGAGAGAGATGCACAAAGGGACAGGAGAGAGACAGAGAGAGAGATAGAGATACACAGGCGAGAGAGAGAGACAGACAGAGGGAGAGAGAGAGGCAGAGAGACAGACAGGCAGAGATGCAGAGAGGGAGAGACAGACAGACAGAGAGAGAGAGAGAGAGAGAGAGAGAGAGAGAGAGAGTGAGAGAGAAACCGAGAGACAAAGAGATTCAGAGAGAGAGAGGAACAGCTTGAGAGACAGAGGGAGAGAGACAGACAGACAGATGAGTTTCTCCATCACTTTTGTGCACCAGGGAGAGAGAGAGAGATGCACAAAGGGACAGGAGAGAGCAGAGAGAGAGCGAGATATGCAGAGAGAGACACACAGAAGAGAGAGAAAAAGAGAGAGACGGACAGAGAGAGGGAGAGAAATAGAGAGAGAAAGAGGCAGAGAGACAGACAGACAGAGAGAGAGAGAGAAACTGAGAGAGAGACAAAGAGATTCAGAGAGAGACAGACACACAGAGAGAGGAACAGCTTCAGAGACAGAGGGAGAGAGACAGACAGCGAGTGAGAGACAGAGAGAGGGAGACACACAGTAGAGAGCGAGGGAGAGAGAGACAGAGAAAAAGGGAGAGAGAGTTGGAGGGAAAGAGAGAGAGACAGACAGTGAGAAAGAGAGAGGGAGAGAGAGAGACAGACAGACAGAGAGATAATGACGCAGAGAGAGGTGCAGTGAGAGAGACACACAGGAGAGAGAGAGAGAGAAAGAGAGATGAACAGAGAGGGAGGGAAAGAGATAGAGATGGAGAGACAGAAAGAGAGATGGAAAGAGAGAGAGAGAGAGAGACAGAGAGAGATGCAGCGAGGGAGAGACAGGAGAGTGAGACAGAGAAAAAAAGTGTGAGAGGCAGAGCAAGTTGAGAGAGAGCCTGAGGGAGAGACAGACTGAGGGAGAGACAGACAGAGGGGGGCAGAGAGAGACAGAGAGTGCAATAGAAAGAGAGAGAGAGAGAGAGAGACGGAGTGGGAGAAGCAGAGAGAGAAGAGAATGAGAGAAAAAGAGAGTGAGAGAGAAAAAAAGAGAGAGATTGAGTGTGAGAGAAAGACAGAGAGAGGGAGGAAAAGAGAGAGACGGAGAGAGAGAGACAGAGAGAGATATACAGGCAGAGAGAGAAATGCAGAGAGGGGGAGACAGGAGAGGGGGAGACGGGAGAGAGATGCAGAGAGAGAGAAACAGAGAGAGATGCAGAGAGGGAGAGGCAGGAGAGAGATAGAGAGAGAGATAGACAGAGAGAGAGCCCCAGTTAGAGGCAGAGAGACAGACAGAGAGAGAGGGTGCCAGAGAGAGAGAGACAGAAAGAGATACAGAGAGAGAGTCAGAGAGAGAGACACAGGCAGAGAGAGAGAGACACACAGGAGAGAGACAGACGGAGAGAGAGAGGGGAACAGCGAGAGACAGAGAGACAAAAAGAGATACAGAGAGAGAGAGGGGGAGGGGGTATGGAGAGAGAAACAGAGAGAGGGAGAGACAGAGAGAGAGATACTGAGAGAAACAGTGAGAGACAGAGTGAGAGAGAGTCAGAAGGAGATACAGAGAGAGAGAAGGAAACACAGAGAGAGAGAGAGAGAGAGAGAGAGTGAGAGAGAGAGAGAGAGAGACAGAGAGAGAGACAGAGAGAGGCAGACAGAGAGAGAGAAAGAGACTGAGAAAGAGACAGACAGATAGAGATAGATAGAGGGACTGGGAGAGAGGCAGAGTGAGACAGCGAAAGAGAGAGAGACAGAGAGGGAGGGAAAGAGAGACAGGCAGTGAGTAAGAGAGAGATGCAGTGAGAGAGACACACAGGAGAGAGAAAGAGACAGAGAAGGAGGCAAAGAGCGAGAGACAGAGTGAGAGAAAGAGACGGGCAGAGAGACACAGAGGAAAGGAAAGAGAGAGAGAGAGAGAGACAGAGAGATGGAGAGAGAGAGAGAGAGAGAGAGAGAGAGAGAGAGATGCAGTGAGCGAGACACACAGGAGAGAGAGAGAGAGAGAGGGAGAGAGAGATAGAAAATAGGTGCAGGAGGAGGCCATTCGACCCTTCGAGCCAGCACCGCCATCCTTTGCGATCATGGCTGATCGTCCCCAATCAATAACCCGTGCCTGCCTTCTCCCCATATCCCTTGATTCCACTAGCCCCGAGCTCTATCTAACTCTCTCTTAAATCCTTCCAGTGATTTGGCCTCCACTGCCCTCTGTGGCAGAGAATTCCACAAATTCACAACTCTCTGGGTGAAAAAGTTTTTTCTCACCTCAGTCTTAAATGGCCTCCGCTTTATTCTAAGACTGTGGCCCCTGGTTCTGGACTCGCCCCACATTGGGAGCATTTTTCCTGCATCTAGCTTGTCCAGTCCTTTTATAAGTTTGTATAAGATTCCCCCGCTTCCTTCTAAACTCCAGTAAATACAATCCTAGTTTTTTCAATCTTTCCTCATATGACAGTCCCGCCATCCCAGGGATCAATCTGGTGATCTGCCTCAATCACGCTGCACTGCCTCAATCACAAGTATGTCCTTCCTCAAATGACGAGACCAAAACTGTACGCGATACTCCAGATGTGGTCTCACCAGAGCCCTATACAACTGCAGAAGAACCTCTCTACTCCTATACTGAATTCCTCTTGTTATGAAGGCCAATATTCAATTAGCTTTCTTCACTGCCTCCTGTACCTGCACGCCAACCTTCAGTGACCGGTGTACAAGGGCATCCAGGTCTCACTGTACCTCCCCCTTAACTAACCTAACCCCATTGAGATAATAATCTGCCCCCTTGTTTTTGCCACCAAAGTGGATAACCTCACATTTATCTATATTATATTGTATCTGCCATGCATCTTCCCACTCACTCAACCTGTCCAGATCACACTGCAACCTCCTAACATCCTCTTCACAGTTCACACTGCCACCCAGCTTTGTGTCATCCGCAAGCTTGCTAGTGTTGCTCCTCATTCCCTCTTCATTGATATATATGATAAACAGTTGCGGCCCCAACACCGAGCCTTGCGGAATCTCACTCGCCAATGCCTGCCATTCTAAAAAGGACCCGTTCACTCCTACTCTTTGCTTCCTGTCGGCCAACCAATTTTCTATCCACATTAACACCCTACCCCAATACTATGTGCTCTAATTTTAATCACCAGTCTCCCATTCAGGACTTTATCAAAGGCTTTCTGAAAGTCTGCATCCACTGGCTCCCCTTCTTCCATTTTACTGAGAAAAAGAAAGAAAGAGAAAGGGAGGGAAAGAGAGAGAGAGATACAGACAGACAGACAGACAGACAGACAGAGAAATGCACAAAGAGAGGTGCAGAGGGAGAGACACAGGAGATAGAGAGAGACATACAGAGAGAGGGAGGGAAAGAGAGCGAGTGAGAGAGGGAGAGAGACGGAGAGAGAGGGACAGATTGAGAGGCAGGGAGCGAGAGATGCAGAGAGAGAGGGAGGGAAAGAGAGATGCTGAGAGAGAGAAATGCAGAGGGAGAGACACAGGAGAGAGAGAGATAAAAAAAGAGAGACAGACAGAGAGAGAGAGAGATGCAGAGAGAAAAGGAGAGAAACAGGGTGGGACAGAGAGGGACAGAGAAAGTGAGAGACAGACAGAGAGAAAGGGAGAGACACAAGAGAGAAAGAGACAGACAGACAGAGAGAGGGAGAGAAAGAAGACAGAGAAAAAGAGAGAGAGAGAGAGAGAGAGAGATCCAGATACAGAAAGAGAGAGACCTAGAAAGAGACAGAGAGAGATTGAGAGACTGAGACAGAGAAAAAGAGAGAAAGGAAGAGAGAGAGAGAGAGAGAGAGAGAGAGAGAGAGAGAGAGAGAGTGAGAAAGAGATACAGAGAGAGAGACAGACAGAGATAGGGATGGAAAGAGAGAGACAGAGAGAAAAAGAGATAGAGAGACAGACAGAGGGAGGCAGAGAGAGAGAGAGACGGAGAGAGGGAAGGAGAGATACAGACAGAGAGGGAGAGATGCACAGCGAGAGAGACAGGAGAGAGACAGAGAGAGAGAGAGTTTAGTTTAGAGATATAGCGCGGAAACAGATCTTTCGGCCCACGGAGTCCTTTCCGCCCAGCAATCACCCCGTACACTAGCACAATCCTGCGCACATTAGGCACATTAGGGATAATTTTTCAATTTTGCCGAGGCCGATTAATCTACAACCCTGAACGTCTTTGAAATGTTGGAGGAACCCGGAGCATCCGGAGTAAAACCCACGCAGGTCCTGGGGAGAACGTACAAACTCCACACAGTCAGCATCCGTAGACGGGATTGAACCCGGGTCTTTGGCGGTGAGGCAGCAACTGTCCCACTGTGCCGCTCAGAATTATATAACAGTTTCCTCCACCGTAAACGCACCCAATATGTGTTAGTAATGTCCTCTTTGCCAGCTTGTTGATCCTCTGTGTTCCCCTCCTGCAGGGTTTAGGAGCCGTTGCTGTGGACGGAGAGACAGGGACGTGAGCGGCCATTGAATGCAGCCAGGGTGCCGGTGAGCCTCCTCCCTCATCTGCTCGGTGTGCGGGCTGAGCTTCGAGGGGCTGAGCTTCGATGGAGGATCACATGACGGGGCACAACAAGGAGAAGCGTTATGAATGTGACGTGTGTGGCAAGGCCTGGCAGCGCCCGAGCCAGCTGGAGATCCACCGGCGGGTTCACACAGGAGAACGCCCCTTCGACTGTTCGGAGTGCGGCAAGAGCTTCAAGACTGCGAATCACCTGAAGATCCACCGGCAGATGCACACGGGCGAGAAGCCCTATGGCTGCTCTACCTGCGGCAAGAGCTTTGCCCAGTTGTCGGGGCTGCGGGTGCACCGTCGGATACACACGGGTGAGAAGCCCTATGCCTGCTCCACCTGCGGCAAGAGTTTTGCCTGTTTGTCGGGGCTGCGGGTGCACCGGCGTGTACACACGGGTGAGAGGCCCTATGTCTGCTCCACCTGCGGCAAGAGCTTTGTCCAGTCATCGGGGCTGCAGGAGCACCGGCTGGTGCACAGTGATGAGCGGCCCTTCAACTGCTCCGACTGCGGCAAATGCTTCAAGTCGTCCACGGAGCTGAAGAGGCACAGGCACCTGCACACCGGGGAGTGGCCCTACCCCTGCAGCGACTGCGGCAAGGGCTTCACCCATTCCAACAAGCTGCTGGTGCATCAGCGTACCCACACTGGCGAGCGGCCCTACACCTGCGCCCAGTGCGGCAAGGGCTTCACCCAATCCGGAAACCTGCAGGAGCACCAGCGTACACACACCGGCGAGCGCCCCTACACCTGCGCCCAGTGTGGCAAGCGCTTCACCCAGTCCAGTCACCTGCTAGAGCACCAGCGCTCCCACACCGGCGAGCGCCCCTACACCTGTGCCCAGTGCGGCAAGGGCTTCTCCCGCTCTGACAGCCTGATGGTGCACCAGCGCACCCACACTGCGGAGCGGCCCTTCACCTGCAGCGACTGCGGCAAGGGCTTCACCCGCTCCGACAGCCTACTGGAGCACCAGCGCACCCACACTGGCCAGCGGCCGTACATCTGCGCCCAGTGCGGCAAGAGCTTCACCCATTCCAGCTACCTGATGGTGCACCAGCGCACCCACACCAGCGAGCGTCCGTTCACCTGTGCACAGTGCGGCAAGGGCTTCACCCGCTCCACCCAGCTCCTGTACCACCAGCGGGTGCACACCAGCGACTGTGCCATCCCCAGCCCGGTGTGTGGAGAGCTGTTTGCCAGGGCCTCCCACACCCTGTCTCACCAGTGCGTGCACACCAGTGGCCAGCCCTACGACTGTCCATACTGCGGTGAGGAGTTTGACAGCTCGCGGCAGCACCAGCAGGCCCACGCCGGCGAGCAGCTGCTCCCACTGTGACAAGAGAGCATGGGGGCTGCGGGAGCACCAGCGGATGCACACCGGAGAGAGATCCTTTGTTTGCTCTGAGTGTGGCATGGTTTCACCTGCATGTCCAACCTGTGGCAGCACCGGCGTACTTACAGCGGTTCCCCTGCCCGCCCTGTGGTAAGGGCTTCACCCGCTTTGACCACCTGCTGGAGCACCGGCGAATTCACACCGGCCAGCACGACCTCCTCCAGCCTGCTGGCACACCGCCACGTGGATTAGCGCTGTTTACGTAGAGACAAAATGCTGGAAGGAATGGGTAACGTTTCGGGTCTAGGCCCTCTTCAGTCACCCATTACCTCTCTCCAGAGATGCTGCCTGTCCCGCTGAGTTACTCCAGCATTTTATGTGCTTTTTTGTAAACCAGCATCTGCATTCCTTGTTTTTAAACCATTCTGGTTAACCATCTTTGCACCTTCACCAAAGCCTCCACATCAGTCCTGTAATAGTGACCAGAACTGTACACAATACTCCAAATGCTACCTGACCAATGTCCATTAAAGCCGCACATATACATTCCTCTCCCCCCACTTGTTCACAAATTCTCTCCATTCCACCCTCTCATGGCCCCTCCTCTCTCACACACTCCCTCTCTCGCTCCATCTCTGACACACTCCCTCTCTCTGTCCCTTCCTCTCACATGCACACACACTCCCTCTCTCTCTTGTTCTCTCACACACGCACTCCCCCTCACTCACACATGCACTCCCCTCTCTCTCACACACGCACCCCTCTCTTGCTGTCTCACACAATCTCTCTTGTTCTCACACACATGCACTCCCGCTCTCTCACACGCACACACACTCTCTCACACACAGTCCCTCTCTCACACACACAAACACTCCCCCTCTCTCTCTTTTGCTCTCTCTCACACATGTATCATTTCACACACACACACTCTCTCACACGTGCACACTCATACATGCTCACTCACACATGCTCTCTCACACACGCCCTCTCACACGCTCTCTCACACGCTCTCACACATGCCCTCTCACACATGCTCTCTCACACACGCCCTCTCACACACGCTCTCTCTCACACGCTCTCTCTCACACGCTCTCTCTCACACGCTCTCTCTCACACACGCTCTCTCACACACGCTCTCTCACACACGCTCTCTCATACACGCTCTCTCACACACGCTCTCTCACACACGCTCTCTCACAGTGCTCTCTCTTACACATGCGCTCTCTCTCACACATGCAATCTCACACGCTCTCACATGCTCTCACACACGCTCTCTCTTACACATGCTCTCTCACACATGCTCTCTCACACACACGCTCTCTTACACAATCTCACACATGCCCTCTCCCACACGCTCTCTCACACACGCTCTCTCACACATGCTCTCTCACACACGCTCTCTCACACAAGCTCTCTCTCACACTCTGCCGTACACACACGCTCTCTTAAACATGCTCTCTTACACACGCTCTCACACACGCTCTCTCTTACACACTCTCACACATGCCCTCTCACACGCTCTCACACATGCTCTCACACATGCTCTCACACACATGCTCTCTCACTCGCACATTCTCTCACACACGCTCTCTCACATGCTCTCACTAACACACGCTCTCACACATGCTCTCACACACATGCTCTCACACACACACACCACTCTCACATGCTCTCTTACACACGCTCTCACATACGCTCTCTTACATGCTCTCACACACATGCTCTCACACGCTCTCACTCATGCTCTCTCACACATGCGCTCACACACACACTCTCACACGCTCTCTCTTACACACTCACATGCTCTCTCACGCATGCTCTCACACACATGCTCTCTCACGCATGCTCTCACACACATGCTCTCGCACACACATGCTCTTACACACGCTCTCTCTCACATACGCTCTCTTACACATGCTCTCACACACACGCTCTCTATCACACATGCTCTCTCTCACACATGCGCTCTCACACACACGCTCTCACACATGTTCTCTCTTACACACTCACATGCTCTCACACTCTCACACACACACGCTCTCTTACATCCGCTCTCACACATGCTCTCTCACACCTGCTCTCACACACATGCTCACACACACACACATGCTCTCTCACATGCGCTCTCACACACACGCTCTCACACATGCTCTCTCTTACACACTCACACATGCTCTCTCACACATGCTCTCACACTCTCACACACACACGCCCTCTTACACGCTCTCACACACATGCTCACACACACACACACATGCTCTCACACACACGTTCTCTCACACACTCTCGCTCACACATGCTCTTTCTTACGCTCTTACACATGCTCTCTCTTACACACGCTTTCACTCACATTCTCACACACGCTCTCTCACACACGCTCTCAAACACACACGCTCTCTCACATGCTCTCTCACACACTCTTACACGCTCTCTTACACACGCTCTGTCTTACACACGCTCTGTCTTACACATGCTCATACATGCTTTCACATACACTCTCTTACACATGCTCTCACTCACACACTCTCACACACATGCTCACACACATGCTCAAAAAACGCTCTCTCACACACGCTCTCTCATACACTCTCACACACACACTCACACATTCTCACACACGCTCTGTCACACATGCTCTCACACACTCTCCCTCAAACACGCTCTCGCACACACACACTCTCACACACGCATCATCTCTCACACACGCTCTCCCTCACACAGGCTCTCTCACACATGCTCTCTCACACATGGTCTCTCACACACGGTCTCTCACACACGGTCTCACACATGCTCTTTCTCTCACACACTCACACACTCTCACACAAGTTCTCTCACACGCTTTCTCACGTACGCTCTTTGTCTCACATGCTCTCCTTGTATCTGGACTAGGCGTGCATTTCACCCTACTCTTCCACTCAGTCCTCCAAGGCCTGCTAGATCTTCCGGTTGCCAACCATTTTAACTCCCCTTCCCACTTCCACACTGATCTTTCTGTCCTGGGCCTCCTCCATTGCCAGAGTGAGGTTGAAAGAGCTAATAGTCAAATCTAAAAAGGAGTCGTTCTTCTACAAAAGCATGGTCTAGTAGAACAAAATAATTTCACGGTGCCAAGTCTGAATGACTTTGCAAATTATATGGAACACAATATAGAGGACAGGTTAGAGATGTATTGTCTGGGCACAGCACCATATTAGATATTTGTCTGAATTGCTTGTTGCAGCTAAGGACAAGGTAGTGGCATTCATCCAAGTCTTACAAGCTGGTTTTAGCTCACAAACGGATGCCCATTCTGGAACCAAGATGGAAGTCATTTGAAAGAAAAATGGAGTTAGTTGTCCTTCCGGAATGGGCAGCTGTACTGAAGCTGTGCCAAGATTTGGGAATAAGGCTGACATTGCAAATATATGGGTCCAGCCTCCCTTGTTTCCCTTAGGCTACGGATCTTTCACTCAGATTTAGAAAGTGTGTTTTATTGATAGGAAAATGTATAATTACACTAACTTTCCTTTGTTCTTTGAGTGGAGCCCGAGAAGCACTGAGCAACGAGTGTGCTCTTTGTAGATCTCGCCACCCGTCTGACGAATCAATTAAAAATTGCTTTGGTTTACCTTTAACAATTTTGTTGCTGTCTGCTTTCTGTAAGAGGCAAACTTTGACAACTGCTCTTTGGAATGCTTCAGAATTCAGGTTGTACTATCAATAATGAAAGAAAATGCCAACCATCTCCGGAAATGATAAAAAATTATTCTCGCCTGCATGCATATCAGTAGCCGTAGGACAGTCGGACACCTCCCCACTACTTCAAAGACAGTTCCTGCACTTGGCTATATCGTTTGGTCGCTGTTGTATTTTATTTGTTTCATGGATTTGATTAGATTTGGAAATGTTTCCTTTCCTGCAGGGGTCTTCTATAGCAACATGCCCACTCTTGCCTTTATGAAGAGGCTGATGATTTGTACTGCAAGGTAAGACTGATAAATAATGGATTAGCTGTACAAAAGAAAGTCTTGACGCATTTGTGCCTTACGTAACAAATAAAGCAAGTTTATCCTAACCTTATTGTGTTCTTTGGAATTCTTCATAATTCATGTTGTGCTATCAATAATGAAAGAAAATGCCAACCATCTCCAGAAATGATAAAAAATTATTCTGGCCTCCATCTGTAGCCGGAGGGCAGTCAGACACCTCCCCACCACTTCAAAGATCATTCCTGCACTTGGCAATATCGTTTGGTAATTGTTGGCTGAAACGCGGCGGCGTGGCTGCAGACATCCCGCCACCCGGGTGAATCACCCCATGTGGGGGTCCGGCGGGGTGAATCATCCCGGTGTGTGGGTCGGTGGGGGGAGTGAATCACTCCGGTGTGGGAGTCCAGGCGATGAATCACCCCAGTGTGTGGGGGGGTGGGTGAATCATCCCATGTGGGAGTCCGGGCGATGAATCACCCCGGTGTGTGGGTCGGGGGGGGGGGGGTGCCGGTCAGTGACTAGGTGGGTGGAGGGACCAGACTGTCCCCAACACTGCTGCAGCTAACGGGGACGTTGCCGGGTTTCTGGCCCCGTGTGTCTGCTGCCCGGAGCCGCGGGCCTGCTCCGCCCAGCCTCGTGTGTGAGCGCTGCTGACCCAAAACCTGTCACAGTGCTATGGGAGCCAGCTTGGGGGGTAAAGGATCGGAGGTTACCAGCTTGGGGGAGTAACGGATGGGAGGAAGGCAGTTTGGGCGAGTATGGGATGGGAGGTTGCCAGCTTGGAGGAGTAAGGGGAATGGGACGTTGCCAGCTTCAGGGGTAACGGATGGGAGGTAGCCAACTTCGGAGACGATGGGATTGGAGGACTAAGGGATGGGAAGCAGGCAGCTTCCGGGAGAATGGAATGGGAGGTTGCCAGCTTGGGGTAGTAAGGGGAATGGGAGGTAGCCAGCTTGGAGGTGTTCGATTGCTCGTGTGTCAGACAATGTAGCTCGCTGTTGGCTTCTGTCGTCGTCCAACATGTTGACAGACTTGTCGCCCGAAGCGTCACAGAGTGCATCACGTCGTCGCTTCCAGGAATCGCCACGAGGAGGCATCTGTCATGATTCCCGCGTCGGGGAGTAAGGGATGGGAGGCAGCCGCCTTGAAGGAGTAAGGGGAATGGGAATGTAGCCTTCTTGGGGGAGTTAGGGATGGGAGGTAGCAAGCTTGGAGAAGTAAAGGGAATGCAAGTTTGCCAGCTTGAGGGAGAGAGGAATGGGAGGAAGCCAGCTTGGAGTAGTAATGGATTGGATGTAGCCAACGTGGGGAGTAAGGGGAATGGGAGGTTGCCAGCTTGGGGATGTAGTTTGTTTGTGTGTTAGATGATGTAGCTCGCTGTTGGTTTCTGTCGTCCAACATTTTGACAGAAATGTCGCCTGACGCGATCGCCACGAGGAGGCTTCTGTCATGATCCCCGCGGGGAGTAAGGGGAATGGGAGGTTGCCAGATTGGTGGAGTAGGGGGTAACGGCTAGGAGGAAGGCAGTTTGGGTGAGTAAGAGGAACGGGTGTTTGCCAGCTTGGGGGAGACAGGAATGGGAGGAAGCCAGTTTGGAGTAGTTGCGGATCGGAGGAAGCCAGCGTGGGCAGAAATGGATGGGTGTCAGACAGCATTGGGGAGTAAGGAATGGGAGGTAGCCAGCTTGGGGGAGTAAGGGACAGGCGGAACTGACAGCCCCGTGACACGATTGCTGCCGCGAGGAGCAGCACCAACACTCACCACCTTCCTGACCGATCGCGGGTCTGGATCACCGAGGATGCTGTCGTCGACCACCCCATGGCAGTTGCCGCCAACCTTCATCGACTCAATGACACTGCTGAACCTCGCTGCCTCGCCGGAGCCACAGACAGTCGCTGCCTTCCCATGCCATTCCACTCCCTGCGGGCTTCAACCAGTGACTCTGCCGGCCCTGGCCACTCCATCGCCCACCACTGGGCCGCAGCCGTTGCCTTACCAGAGTCCTATGCTCAGCACCGGGCCTGGAGTCTCCACGCTACAGACTCTCATGCCACGTGATCTGAATGTGCTGCTCCTAATGCTCCCCCTCCTCCCACAGGGAACCACAATAGAAAATAGACAATAGTTGCAGGAGTAGCCCAAATGGCCCTACAAGCCAGCACCGCCATTAATTGTGATCGTGGCTGATCATCCACATTCAGTACCCCATTCCTACCTTCTCCCCACATCCCCTGACTCCGCATAACTTTAAGTAACTCTCCTTTGAAAGTATCTAGAGAACCAGCCTCAACTGCACTCTAAGGCAGAGAATTCCACAGACTCACAACTCTCTGGGTGAAAACGTGTTTTGTCGTCTCCGTTCTAAATGGCTTACCCCTTATTCGTAAACTGTGGCTCCTGGTTCTGGACTCCCCCAACATTGGGAACATGTTCCCTGCCTCTGGCTTGTCCAAACCTGGTGAACCTACACTGCACTCCCTTAATAGCAAAAAGGTCCTTCCTCAAATTTGGAGACCAAAACTACACACAGTACTCAAGGTCTGGTCTCACTAGGGGCCTATACAACTGCAGAAGTACCTCTTTGCTCCTATACTCAATTCCTCTTGTTATGAATGCCAACATGCCTTTCGCTTTCTTCACTGCCTGCTGTACCTGCATGCTTACTTTCATTGACTGATGAACAAGGACCCCCAGATCCTGTTGTACATCCCTTTTTCCCAACTTGACACCATTTAGATAGTTATCTGCTTTCCTGTTTTTGCTACCAAAGTGGATAACCTCACATATATCCGCATTAAACTGCATCGGCCATGCATCTGCCCACTCACCCAACCTGTCCAAGTCACCCTGCATTCTCATAGCATCCGCCTCACAGTTCACACTGCCACCCAGCTTTGTGTCATCTACAAATGTGCTAATGTTACGTAATCCCTTCATCTAAATCATTAATATATATAGTAAATAGCTGTGGTACCAGCACCAAGCCCTGCGGTACCTCACTAGCCACTGCCTGCCATTCTGAAAGGGACCTGTTAATCCCTATTCTTTGTTTCCTGTCTGCCAACCAATTGTCAATCCATGTCAGCACTCTACCCCTAATACCATGTGCCCTAATTTTGCCCAGTAATCTCCTACGTGGGACTTTATCAAATGCTTTCTGAAAGTCCAGGTACACTACATCCACTGGCTCTCCCTTGTCGATTTTCTGAGTTACATCCTAAAAAAATTCCAGAATGATTTCCCTTTCATAAATCCAATGCTGACTCGGACCATTCCTGTTACTGCTATTTCATCTACTTTGATTGACTCCAGCATCGTCCCCACGACTGATGTCAGGCTAACTGGTCTATAAATCCCTAATATTTACTTTCTTGATGAGTAGAGCCAGGATTTTGCCATAAATGCCATGTGCCTTTTCATGCCTTTTTTGATGATTTTAGGAAGATAATGCCATTTTCATGATTGAGTGTCTAAAGCAGCCTTTTGTTGCCGTGTTAACGTAACTTACAAGAAATTTTACACCACCGGGGTGAAACCCGGCTGCAAGTGGGTGTTTAGTGGTGATTGGAGAGGTGTGCGTGGGAAAGGGTCCAGTCTTTTCAAACTGGAGTCAGGCTGTTAGTAGATGTGAAGTGTTGGTTGTGGAGGGGGTGTGGGGGTACCAGGGTTAAGGTTTTGTTTATTGAACCTGCATTAAAACCCGTTCAGGTCGTTGGTCAGCTGACGATTGTCCAAGGAGCAGGCGGGATTTTTCTCTTGTAGCGAGTGTATGGCAGTGAAATATTCTCTACAGACAACTATGTGCTGTTTTGCTAAGTATGTGAGAAAGCAGTGGATCATGAGAGTAAATATTTAGTCTCCCAGCATGTACAGTCAGCTAAACACGTCGGCAGCAGAGAAACTGAAGGTAGGAAATACGCAAGCTTGTCTCCTCACAATATTTATCGCTGGCTCCTGTTGCAAATCTGAGTTTTCGAGTGTGCAAAGCATTCATCGATGCTAGAATTCCACTGTGAAAATAGGAAAACAAATCTCACAGAGTTTTTTTAGAGAAATACACAGATGATTATATACCTAGCGAGTCATCATTACGGAAATATTATGTTGACAGCAACTTCAACGTTGTTAGAGATGATTAGGGATGAAGTTGCACGCAACAAAATATGGATCTCAATAGACGAGAAAACCGATACTTTGGGGAGATGTGTTGCCAATGTGGTCATCGGTACACTGGCGGCAGGTCCACCGTCAAAGGAGTATTTGTTGACATCATAATTATTTGAGAAGTCAAACAGCTCAACTATGCTCAGTTGTTTTTGACATGTTGCATTTGACATGCTTAGTTCACGGACTCGATGGAATTGCTGAGCACATACGTAGCTTGTTTCCAAATGTTGATCGCCTAGTTTCCAATGTCAAGTAAATCTTCCTCAAAGCACCGTCACATATGCAGTTGTTCAAGGAAATGGTACCCGAGATTCCGCTACCTCCTCAGCCCATTTTGACTAGGTGGGGTACACGACTCTCTGCTGCACTCGACCAAACTGCAAATTTTGAAAAGATAAAAGAAATCGTCAACTGTTTTGAAGAAGAAGAATCTGCTGCAGTTAGGATTGTCAGTGAAATCATGCAGAAAAAGTCTTGTATTTATTATTTCCAATTTTGCAAACTCCCCACAACCTATCACTTCTCTTGAGAAATGTGGCAAAACATTAGTGAATAACTTGCAGATTTTCAACAAAGTAACTGACGATATTCGTAAAGTTACTGCCGATGTAGGTAAAGATATATAAGGAAAATGTGAGAGTGGTTGTGAAGAAATACAAAACATAGCTAAAGTTCTCAAAGGTAGTTGTAATGCACAAGATATCAACATGAATATAGAGTCTACTAGACTAAGTGGAACCCGTTGGGTCCCAACATCACGCAGGAGGGCTGGTCACCAATGCAATATTCCAAAACTCCACCAATTCCAATATTTCTCGCCAGTGGGGGGGGGGGGGGGCAGGGGGCTTTCTGTTGCACTACTATGGGTGTGGCAAGTCAAAGGTACTGGTCTCCAGAGGGCTAGAATAGACATTGTGGGCCGAATGGATAAATGGAAGCCAACTGTTGCAACGATTTTAAAAGTCAAGCCAAGGCAAACAATTTGGCCGCAGCCACCTAACAACCAAAATCCATTTTGTGAACACATACTTTAAAAAAAGGCGAAGCGAACAATTCGGCCGCAGCCACCTGACAAGCAAAATCAATTTTGTGAACACAAACCTTTTAAAAAGGCGAGGCAAACAATTTGGCTGCAGCCACCTGACTACCAAAATCCATTTTGTGAACACAAACCTTTTAGGAAGGCGAGGCAAACAATTGGGCCGCAGCCACCCGTCTACCAAAATCCATTTTGTGAACACAAACTTTTTTAAAAGGCGAGGCAATCAATTGGGCGACAGCCACCTGACAACCAAAATCCATTTTGTGAACACAAACTTTTTAAAAAGGCGAGGCAAACAATTGGGCCGCAGCCACCTGACAACCTAAATCCGTTTTGTGAACACAAACTCTTGAAAAAGGCGAGGCAAACAATTGGGCCGCAGCCACCTGACAACCAAAATCCATTTTGTGAACACTAACTGTACAAAAAGGCGAGGCAAACAATTTGGCCACAGCCACCTGGCAACTAAAATCCATTTTGTGATCACAAACTTTTAAAGAAGGCGAGGCAAACAATTGGGCAGCAAGCAGTCAAATGACAACCAAAATTCATTTTGTGAACACAAACTTTAAAAAAAAAGGTGAGCAAAACAATTGGGCAGCAAGCAGCCACCTGACAACCTAAATCCATTTTGTAATCACAAACTTTTTAACAAGGCGAGGCAAACAATTTGGCCGCAACCACCTGACAACCAAAATCCATTTTGTGAAAACAAACTTTCAAAAGGCGAGGCAAACAGTTGGGTGGCAAGCAGCCACCTGACAACCAAAATTCATAGTGTGAACTCAAACTCTTTAAAAAGGCGCGGCAAACAACTGGGTTGCAGCTACCTGACAACCAAAATCCATTTTGTGAACACAATTTTTTTTTGAAAACATGAGGCAAGCAGCCCAATGACAACCAAAATCCATTTTGTGAATACAAACTTTTTAAAAAGGCGAGGCAAACAATTGGGCCGCAGCCACCTGACAACCAAAATCCATTTTTGTACAAAAACTGTACAAAAAGGCGAGGCAAACAATTTGCCCACAGCACCTGACAACTAAAATCCATTTTGTGAACAGAAACTCTTTAAAAAGGCGAGGCAAACATCCGGGCTGCAGCCATCTGACAACCAAAATCCATTTTGTGATCACAAACTCTTCAAAAATGTGAGGCAAACAATTGGGCAGCAAGCAGCCACCTGGCAACCAAAATTCTTTTTGTGACCACAAACTTTTTTTAAAAAAAAGACGAGGCAAACAATTGGGCAGCAAGCAGCCAAATGACAACCAAAATTCATTTTATGAACACAGACCTTTTAAAAAGGTGAGGCAAACAATTGGGCTGCTGCCACCTGACAACCAAAATCTATTTTGTGAACACACATTTTTTAAAAAGGTGAGGCAAACAATTGGGCTGCAGCCACCTGACAACCAAAATCCAGTTTGTGAACACAAACTTTTTAAAAGGACAAGGCAAACAATTGGGCCACAGCCACCTGACAACCAATATCCATTTTTGTACAAAACGTTTTTAAAAAGGCGAGGCAAACAATTGGGCCGCAGCCACCTGACAACCAAAATCTATTTTTTGTACAAAAACTGTACAAAAAGGGCGAGACTCTAGCAGTTTCCCCACTACCAATGTTAGACTAACTGGTCTGTAAATCCCTGTTTTCTCTGTCCCTCCTTTTTTAAAAAGTGGGGTTACATTAGCTACCCTCCAATCCTCAGGAACTACTCCAGAATCTAAGGAGTTTTGAAAAATTATCACTAATGCATCCACTATTTCTGTGGCTACTTCCTTGAGTACTCTGGGATGCGGACTATCTGGCCCTGGGGATTTATCAGCCTGTAATCCATTCAATTTATCCAACACCACTTCCCGGCTAACCTGGATTTCACTCAGTTCCTCCACCTTATTTGACCCCCAGTCCACTGCTATTTCCGGAAGATTATTTATGTCTTCCTTAGTGAAGACAGAACCAAAGTAGTTATTCAATTGGTCTGCCATGTCCTTGTTCCCCATGATCAATTCACCTGTTTCTGACTGCAAGGGACCTACATTTGTTTTAACAAATCTCTTTCTCTTCACATATCTATAAAATCTTTTGCAGTCAGTTATAAATGTTCCATGCCAGTTTTCTTTCATAATCTATTTTCCCTTTCCTAATTAAGCCCTTTGTCCTCCTCTGCTGGACTCTGGTTGGTTGCTTTTTGTGGCTAATTTGTATGCTTCATCTTTTGTTTTTATACTATCCCTGATTTCCCTTGTTATCCATGGATACACTATCTTCCCTGATTTATTCTTTTGCCAAACTGGGATGAACAATTGTTGTAGTTCAACCATGCAGTCTTTAAATACCTTCCTTTGCACATCCACTGTCAACCCTTTAAGAATCACTTGCCAGTCTATCTTGGACAATTCACGTCTCATACCTTCAGTTCCCTTTGTTTAAGTTCAGAACCCTTGTTTCTGACTTAATTGTGTCACTCTCCATCCTAATGTAGAACTCAACCATATTATGGTCACTCTAGCCCAAGGGGTCATGCACAACAAGACTGCTAACTAACCCTTCCTCATGAACCAATACCCAGTCTAGAAAAGACCGCTCTCTCGTTGGTTCCACTACATATTGGTTTAACATTTTGTGAACACAAACTTAAAAAAAGGTAAACAATTTGGCAGCAGCCACATCAAGGGGACTCACCGTGGAGTAGACGTCCGTTCAGTGACCCTTTCGCTTCATGGGTCTGGGAGAGACTGAGTGGGGCACAACACTTTTGGGTTTTATAGACCCTCCCCCTCCCCCCTGCCGCCAGCGGGGGCAGCAAAGACAACAGAGGCAATGGGGAATTTTTTGAAAACATTAATATCTCTCTCATTTTTCATCGATGGGAAAAATGCTCTGGTCCTGTAAGGCAGAGGCGAGCTCTGAGCGAGGTGGGCAAAGATGACAGCCGTAGGTTGCGGCGTTCTCTCAGAAATCGCAGCACAGTGGGCCAAAAGCGGTCAAGATCAGACTTTTAGTAATATTGATAGCTTGTTTCGGGTGTGCACCAGTGACCTCAGCTGGGGTAGAAAGAAGTTTTTCACAACTGAAGCATATTCTGTCTGACAGACAGTATAGTTTAACACCAGAGAATTTGAAAATAATGCTTGTAATTATGTGCAACCAGGCACATAATGGTCATTTAATGTAGTATACCTTTATAATTATCATTATTAACCATGTTTGGAAATAAATGCCTTTTATGCCTTTTTTTCAATAAATGCCTTTATCATGCCTTTTTTGTAATTTTATAATGCCTTTTTGCCTGCCTATTTCAGTTTTTTAGCGCCCAAACTTCCTGGCTCTATTGATGAGGCTCTTGAGTGGTGTATTTGTCAATGCATTGGACTGGGGATGAAAATGGAGCAACAAAGAGAGGTTCATGGAGGAAATGCCACTATTTGAGACCTAACCACCTTGGATAAGGGCGCCAAGCTAACCACTGCATGTATGCAAGTGAGAGCTGACTATCTGGGACCGTTCAAGGCAGGGATTGAGGCATTGAGGTGTAAGGACCGACTGTTGGTATTTCTTGGGGTGTATTTGCCTGCTTTAAACCAGTTTATTCCAAGTACATTATTATGATGTCTTATTTCTAATCATGTTATTATTATCTCATTTAAGCACATTTTGTTTATTATCATTTTTGCATCTGTGTAGGTATATTTAGCTTTAGTTTGAGCTTGATGACACTTTCAACTCCAGTCTCAGGGCATTTACTCAATTTTACTGACGGGATTTAGACCCTCATATAGCCCCTTTTAGGATATTAACAAAGGTTATCATCTGTGCACATATGTTGGTGGAGGTTTGCTCCAGTTCCGGTGTATTTATAAAATTTATCCCCAGTCCAAGATTTTGATGTCCTCAGCCTGGCTCTAAACATATTTACCCAATTTGCAGGCTGTAGACTGGTTGTCATTACGCATTGACGTGGAATTGGGAGCATTAGCACAGTGTTTCCATGCACAGGGGTTTTATGTTGGTAAGAATACTGGGTATGAGAAGGAGTATAAAGACGTAAATTAATGTAATACTTTCAGTGAAGAAGGGTGTCAGCATGGCTGCAACTGATGATCTTCCAGGGATGTTTTAGAAAGAACTGCAGATTCTGGTAAAATCGAAGTTAGACAAAAAATGCTGGAGAAACTCAGTGGGTGAGGCAGCATCTATGGAGAGAAGGAGTTGGCGGTGTTTCGGATTGAGACCCTTCTTCAGACTAATGTCAGGGGAGGGGGTAGGACAAAGAAAGAATGTAGGCAGAGACAGTGGGATGAGTGGGAGAACTGGGAAGGACGAGGGGATGGAGAGAGAGAGAGCAAGGGTTACCTGAAGTTCGAGGAGTCAAGGAAAGAGCATTCACGTTGCGGCCCAGTTTTCACCAATCTTTCCACCAGCACGCACAAGAAGCACAAGACAGACACCATTGTGTGCAGATGCCGAGAAGTGCGGCTGAACAACTTCTAAGCTTGTGTGTTGGCTCGATAAAACCTGAAGTTAGAGAAGTCAATGTTCATACCACTGGGGAGTAAACTACCCAAGCAAAATATGAGGTGCTGTTCTCCAATTTGTGCTGGGGCTCACTCTGATAATGGAGGAGGCCCAGGACAGGAAGGTCAGATTGGGAATGGGAGGGGGAGTTTCAGTGCTGGGCCACTGGGAGATCAGCTTGGTTAATGTGGACTGAGAGGAAGTTGTTATATGGTTATATGGTTAAGTGTTCAGCGAATCGATCGCCGAGCCTGCACTTGGTCTCGCCGATGTAGAGAAGTTGACACCTGGAACAGATGATGTAGTAGATGAGGTTGCTGGAATGCTTGATTGTAATCTAACAGAGATAAGGATAATATTGTTAAAACAGGCCTGACTCTTTAAATTGTTTATGTCGGAGCGGCACAAAAAAGGGAGAAGACCAAATCGCTCTTAAAATTCCAAGGAGTTAAGTGAAATGTGGAAAGATTCTTGCGAAGATTGAAAATAAAAGGTCCTGGAAGTAATCTCGGCTCCATCTCACTGGAGATGAAGCATTGAGACCCAAAAACCGCATTGGAGTTTCAGGCCCCCACACCTTTCCCTGTCTCACACTCTGAAACAAACTAAAAGTTTCTATCAGCACAGATAAGCAATGTTCATCATTGAAGGCTGAAATGGCTTCAAATAGAGAGGATTGGTGAAGAATTGCCTGAAATAAATGTAGCATTGCTTTCTATCAAAAAAGTATGCTGATATGCACATTGTTCTTCTGCAACATTGGTGATAGCTGCATTAGAAAAAGGTAATAGTGTTTAGGAGGATTTGACCACAATTAAATCAATGGATCTTATTTTGTACAGCTCATCCATTATTTGTCAGTCATACCTTGCAGTACAAATCACCAGTCTCTTCATAAAGGCAAGAGTGGGCATGTTGCTATAGAAACTCCTCAGAGGAAAGACCCCTGTCGGAAAGGAAACATTTCATATATATCATAACATATAACAATTACAGCACGGAAACAGGCCCTCTCGGCTCTTCCAGTCCGTGCCGACCATTTGTTTTCCCCTAGTCCCAACTACCTGCACTCAGACCATACCCCTCCATTCCCTTCCCGTCCATATACCTATCTACTTTACTTTTAAATGTTAAAATCGATCCTGCCTTCACCACTTCTGCTGGAAGCTCATTCCACACAGCCACCACCCTCTGAGCCACCACCCTCTTAGATTTCCTAATCTAATCAAATCCATTAAACAAATAAAATACAACAGCAGACAAACGATAACAGATGGGGGACCAGAATTCTGGCAGGCAGGTTTGCCACTATGATGCGGGTGGTTTTAAACTAAATAGGGGGGGGGGGTCAAATGGGATAGTCAAGGATGGAGTTAAAGGGAAAGAGAGTAAATGTATAGTTAATGACCCCAGAATTAATGAGAAAGAAAGCTCACAAAGGTATATGAGAGTAATGCCAAGTGTAATAGGGATGGATGTGAAAGGTGAGATGGGTAAGGAATTAAAATTATAAATATATATATGAATGCGCAAAGTATAAGAAGTGAAGTAGATGAGCTTGAGGCTCAGGTAGAGGTTGGTAGATATGACATTGTGGGCATTACTGAGACGTGGCTGCAGGAGGATCGGGCCTGGGAACTTAATATTCAGGGTTATACATCCTATAGAAAGGACAGGCAGGTGGGCAGAGGAGGGGGGGGGGGGGATAGCTCTGCTGGTGAGGGATGGAATTCAGCCCCTTGCAAGGGAAGACATAGGGACTGACGAGGTAGAGTCACTGTGGATTGAGTTGAGGAATTGTAAACGCAAGAAGACACTAATTGGTGTTATCTACAGACCCCCAAATAGTAGCATGGATGTAGGGTGTAAGTTGCAGCAGGAGTTAAAACTGGCATGTAACAAAGGTAATGCCACTGTGGTGATGGGGGATTTCAATATGCAGGTAGACTGAGAAAATCAGGTTGGTTCAGGACCCCGAGAAAAAGAGTTTGTAGCGTGCCTCCGAGATGGATTATCAGAGTAGCTTGTAATGGAACAGAGCAGAGAAAAGGCAATTCTGGATTTAGTGTTGTCCAATGAACCAGATTTGAGAAGAGAACTCGAGGTAAAGGAACCGCTTGGAGGTAGTGGCCATAATATGATTAGTTTTAATCTGCAATTTGAGAAGGAGAAGGTTAAATCGGAAGTGTCAGTGATGCAGTTGAACAAAGGAGACGATGATCGCATGAGAGAGGAGCTGGCCAAGGTAGACTGGAAATGGATCATAGCAGGAATGACGGTGGAAGAGCAATGGCAGAAATTTCTGGGCATAATCCGGAAGACACAGGATCATTTCATTCTAAAAAGGAAGAAAGATTCCAATGGGAGTAGGAGGCAACCGTGGCTGACAAGAGAAGTTATGGATAGAATAAAACTAAAAGAAAAGATTTACAACACAGCCAAGAGTGGCCAGAAGCCAGAGGATTCGGAAACTTTCAAAGGACAACAGAAGGAAAGAAAAATGGGCAATACGGGCTGAAAAGATGACGTACAAGGGGATGCTGATCAGGAATATAAAGAAGGACAGTAAAAGCTTCTTTAGATATAATATAACCGCGCGTTGTGGGGATGGGACCCAACGGGTCCCCCTTGGTCTAGCAACTATTAAAACTCTCTTTGTTAGTTTGTTTGTTTGGTTGTTTAGTTTTCAGTCACATCTCCTCCAAAACCCGACGCAGTAACGGAGAAATTTTTACATATTCCAGTAGTGATTACCTCATGAATTCAAAAATCTCCTCGACTGAGATTAATTATTTCCCAAGTTTTCTAACTAAAATTAAAATATAACTGAATCTGAAGCAAGCCTTTGCTCCTCATGACCAGCTGTGCAGACTTTTCAATGCACAGCCAGAGCTGTGAATTACGTGGCCCAGCTGCACCCACTGCGGGAAGCATTTGAAGAGAGCATGGGGGCTGTGGGAGCACCAGCAACTACACATCGGCGAGAGACTCTTTGTGTGCGCTGAGTATGGCAAGGGTATGGCAGCACCGGTGTACCCACCAGTGAGCACCCTGCCCATCCTATGGTAAGGGCTTCACCTGCTGGAGCACCGGCGATCCCACACCGGCCAGTGCCCCTCCACCTGCCCGTCTGTGGCAAGGCCTTTGCCTGCTCCTCCAGCTTGCTGGCACACCACCACATAGATAGGCGCTGTTTAGGTAGACACAAAATGCTGGAAGGAATGGGTAACATTTCGGGTCGAGACCCTCTTCAGTCCCAACCCGAAATGTCACCCATTCCTTCACTCCAGAGATGCTGCCTGTCTTGCTGAGAGGAAGAGGAGGAGCCAGTGGGCTGAGGGAGAGCTGAGAAGGGGAGGAGAAAGTAAGGACTACCGGAAAAGGTA
This sequence comes from Okamejei kenojei, assembly GCA_035221665.1. NCBI lineage: Eukaryota > Metazoa > Chordata > Chondrichthyes > Rajiformes > Rajidae > Okamejei > Okamejei kenojei. Next base: position 13,262,463 of record CM069170.1, read on the forward strand.
GTCCCCCCCACCAACCCCCCCCCCCCCCCCCCTCTCATCAGTCTGAAGAAAATTTTTGGCCCGAAACGCTGCCTATTTCCTTCGCTCCATAGATGCTGCCTCAACCGCTGAGTTTCTCCAGCATTTTTGTCTACTTATAGGGATTAACTGATCCCTTTCAGAATGACAGGCAGTGACTAGTGGGGTACCGCAACGCTCAGTGCTGGGACCGCAGCTATTTATGATATACATCAATGATTTAGATGAAGGGATTCAAAGTAACATTAGCAAATTTGCAGATAACACAAAGCTGGGTGGCAGTGTGAACTATGATGAGGATGTTGTGAGAATGCGGGGTGACTTGGACAGGTTGGGTGAGTGGGCAGATGCACGGAAGATGCAGTTTAATGTGAATAAATGTGGTTATCCACTTTGGTAGCAGAAACAGGAAGGCAGATTATTATCTAAATGGTGTCAATTTGGGAAAATGGGAAGTACAACTGGATCTGGGGGTCCTTGTTCATCAGTCAATTGAAATAAGCATGCAGGTACAGCAGGCAGTGAGGAAAGCGAATGGCATGTTGGCCTTTATAACAAGAGGACGTGTATAGGAGTAAAGAGGTCCTTCTGCAGTTGTATAAGGGCCTAGTGAGACCTCACCTGGAGTATTGTGTGCAGTTTTGGTCTCCAAATTTGAGGAAGGACATTCTTACTGTTGAGGGCGTGCACAAAGTTAATGCCCGAGATGGCGGGACTGTCATATGCTGAGAGAATGGAGGGTTTGTTAAGGGTTTGGACGCGCTAGAAGCAGGAAACATGTTCCCGATGTTGGGGGAGTCCAGAACCAGGGGCCACAGTTTAAGAATAAGGGGAAAGCCATTTTGAACGGAGGTGAGGAAACACTTTTTCACACAGAGAGTGGTGAGTCTGTGGAATTCTCTGGAGGCCACTTCTCTGAATACTTTGTTTTTTTTCACTTACATTTTTATTGATTTTTCAGAGGTATACAGTGGCTAGCAAACGTTTTCATACCCCTTGAACTTTTCCACAATTTGTCGCGTTACAACCACAAACGTAAATGTATTTTATTCGGATTTTATGTGATAGACCAACACAAAGTGGTGCATACTTGTGAAGTGGAAGGAAAATGATACATGGTTTCCAAATTTTATTACAAATAAAAAACTGAAAAGTGTGGCATGCAAAAGTATTCTGCCCCCCCTGAGTCAATACTTTGTAGAACCACCTTTAGCTGCAATTACAGCTGCAGGCCTTTTGGGGTATGTCTCTACCAGCTTTGCACATCTAGAGACTGACATTTTTGCCCATTGTTCTTTGCAAAATAGCACAAGCTCAGTCAGATTGGATGGAGAGCGTCTGTGAACAGCAATTTTCAAGTCTTGCCAGAGCTTCCCTGTCCCTGCTGAAGAAAAGCATCCCCACAGCATGATGCTGCCACCACCATGTTTCACAGTGGGGATGGTGTGTTCAGGGTACACAAAAAGCTGGAGAAACTCAGCGGGTGCAGCAGCATCTAAGGAGCGAAGGAGGGTCTCGACCCGAAACGTCGCCTATCTCCTTCGCTCCTTAGATGCTGCTGCACCCGCTGAGTTTCTCCAGCTTTTTGTGTACCCTCGATTCTCCAGCATCTGCAGTTTCTTCGTTAACACTGGTGTGTTCAGGGTGATGTGCAGTGTTAGTTTTCCACCACACATAGCGTTTTGCATTTAGGCCAAAACCTTCAATTTTGGTCTCATCAGACCAGAGCACCTTCCTCCACATGTTTGCTGTGTCCCCCACATGGCTTGTGGCAAACTGCAAATGGGACTTCTTATGGCTTTGTTTCAACAATGGCTTTCTTCTTGCCACTCTTCCATAAAGGCCCGATTTGTGGAGTGCACGACTAATAGTTGTTCTGTGGACAGATTCTCCCACCTGAGCTGTGGATCTCTGCAGCTTCTCCAGAGTTACCATGGGCCTCTTGGCTGTTTTAGGATCTCTTATTTTATGAATTGTATTAGAGGCCTGCTATTTAGGCATGCGTCTGGCCAGGAGTCTAGTTGCTTTTGGACCTGCTTCATAATAGGTCTGCTTTACGAATCTTGCCCTTTTTTCCACATCTCCCCTGAGGATCTCATCTATCTCACCCCTTATTTCCTTAATCTGTTTTAGTACCAACTGATCATGTATGTTTTTATGTTTTTTCTCCAATTCTTTAAATTTTCTACTTTATGTTCATACATAGCTAGCCGGGCCTTTTTTTGTGATGATGTCAGGGCGATCAGCTTTCCACGTATAACTGCCTTCATAGCATCCCACAGTATTATAGGATCCACATCCCCGTTATCATTCTCTTCTATGTACCTTTTTATGTCTTCCCTTATTTGTTCCACATTTGCCTTATTATTCAAAATACCCACATTGAGCCTCCAAACCGTATTTCTTTTTCTACTATTCAGGTGTACTGTCAAGCTGATCGCACTGGGACCAGATACATCTGCCACCCCGATTTTACACTCTGTGATCCTGTGACTTTCACCCGTATTCATTAAAAAGTAGTCAATCCTGGACTAGACTGAGTGAGGTACTGAATAGTGTGTGTAGTCCCTTTCTAAAGGGTGGTTCTCTCCAAACATCAATTAGGTTCATTTCCTTCACAGATAAACTTGGTCAGATGCATCTTGGTTTTTTTTAGGCTTGTTGTATCCAAATGATTCATGACCACATTGAAGTGCCCTCCACATATCTCTGAATACTTTCAAGAGAGAGCTAGTTGGGGCTCTTAAAGATAGCAGTCAGGGGATATAGGAAGAAGGCAGGAACGGGGTACTGATTGTGGATGATCAGCCATGATCACATTGAATGGTGGTGCTGACTCGAAGGGCCGAATGACCTACTCCTGCACTTATTGTCTCTTGTTTAATGTCTAATGTATCAGGACTAGGTGTGCATTCCATCATACACCTGCGCTCGGTCCGCCAAGGCCTGTTGGATCTCCCAGTTGCCAACCATTTTAATTCCCCTTCCCACTCCCACACTGATGTTTTGGTCCTGGGCCTCCTCCATTACCAGAGCGAGGTGACACTCAAACTGGTGGAACAGCACCTCAAAGCTTACAGCCCAATGACACGAACATTGAATTCTCCAAATTAAAGAGACTCCCCCCTCCTAATCAAGTCCTGGAGTTTGTCCCGACCCCATCTCTTTTTCGAGCATTCACCCCCAACGCCATAAGTCCAAAGAAGGGTCCAGACCTGACACGTCGCATGTCCATTCCCCTCCAATGTGCCGGTAGAACTCAGCAGGTCAGCCATCCGTGGTGGGTAAATGGATGGAGAAGTATTCCTATTACAAGCTCTCCTTAGCGCTGTCGAGAATGTGGTGTCCATTCTTGGGATGGGATGCAAGGTCTGAGCGGACCAGTCATCGACCCCCCCCTCCTCTACCCTCGTGGGCCATCTCTTCGTCATTCCTCTGACTTCGTCTAGCTGTGTTCGTCTTGATGACAAGCAGAACCATCTTGGCTCTTGTTTCTGCAGGTATTACAGTGGAATCAAACTATTTCCCTTAGGTCCTGATCTTCCTTTTGTTTTAGTAAAGGTAGAACCTTTGACAGTTGCGATTGGTTTAGGATCTTGAATACTCCAGTAGCATAAATTTGACATGAACTGTACTTCCTTTTCACCAGATCAGGAAGCATGGCCTCTCCATTCTCATTATCCTCTAACAGACCAGCTTCATCTTTTCTCTAAGTCTATAGGGCAATTTTAGAGTGATAATTTTGATATTGCTTACAACATTTATTTCTTGCATGTGGTCTAAGAGGGTAGTCATTTCTTTCATACTTCTAAGAAATATCGCAAACTCCCACAATGCTTTCGCATCTTCTGGCTGGATAGCTGTCCAAGTATAGGCCGCCTTCATGAGGATGTCTTTGGATCATGGAGGTTTAAAGGGACTTTTATGTAGTGTGTCGGGAGAGAGCGGCGACTGCGGAGGGTTCAACAGCCCTGACCACGGGTGAATAAAAGGGGAAGTTGATTGAACTTTATTACCTTCCATCACAGTGAGGAATGTTGGTTCTGCTGTCGTGGATGTTTCTGTTAAATTTTATTTTATGTGGCTGTGTGTCTTGTTGCATTTTATTTAGTATGGCTGTATGTTCACTCAAATATCACTGTACCTTAATTGGTACATGTGAAAATAAATTCCAACTTGAACTTGATCAGCTTTCCTCCATGTCTCAATAATTATAAAACTGATCTTGTTTGTGTATTTATTTGTGTGTGATGTTTGTGTACAATCACATCTTCTCGAAAAAACAACATGCTAATGGTAAACATTTTACATATTCCTGTAGAGAATTTCCTCCTGGAGTCCATCTGACTTATCTGAAAAATTCATGCTTTATTTCTCGAGTAATTTATGAAGATGTTCATAGATCCGATAAAACTTTGAAAATAAACTAGATGGTCTCGCTGATAACGTCACAATGGGTCTGCTGCGCGCGGCCTGCGCTGTGTTCCACGCACTGCAAGTGACGTCACACACCCCCCTCGCCCAACGCCCAGTCCTTTGGTTGACGTCTGCTCTCCCCCAACTGCTGCTCCCGCTGCTTCCCCTCCTCAGCCCCCCTCCTCCCCCCCCCTCCGCGAGCTCCGCCCGGCCCTCCTCGCCAACCCGCCCGAGAGGCTCCACTGCCAAGCATCCTCTCTCCCCTCCTCGTATCAACTCCCCCCTACACAACCCCTCTCCTCTACCCCCTTCCTCTCTCCCTCCTCTCTCTCCCCCTTCCCTACTCCCACTCTCCGGCGCCCATCCCTCTTCCCCCCCTCATCCCTCTCTCTGTGTCTCTTCCCCCTCTCGCTGATTCTTCCCCCTCTCCTCTGTCTCTGCCCCCATCTCTCTCTGCCCTCGTCTATAGCCCCCTCGCTCAAGACGCGCCTGCCAGTTGGGGCTATGCGTCAGTAGGGACAGGGTGAGGGTGGTAAAAGGAGCCAATGAATAATATTAATATAGTATCAAGTTGGATGGTTAGTGTGTGTGGGGGTGGTCACTGTCTGTTCGGGGGTGGTTAGTGTGTGTGTGTGGTGGGTGGTTAGTGTGTATGTGGAGGGGAGGGGTCAGTGTGTGTGTTGGGGGTGGGTTTTTGTGTGTAGTGGGATTAGTGTGTGTGTTTGGGAGGTGGTTAGTGTGTGGGGAGGGGTTAGTGTGTATGCGTGGGGGTGGTTTGTGTGCGTGGGGGGAGTTAGTGTTGTGGTGGGGGGGTTTAGTGTGTGTGTGTGAGGGGTTAGTGTGTGTTGTGTGGGGGGATTGTGTGTGTGGGGGGATTAGTGAGGGAGGGTTAGTTGTGTGTGTGGGGGGGGTAGTGTGTGTGTGTTGTGAGGGGTATTGTGTGTGGGGGGTGGAGGTTAATGCGTGTGGGGGGGTTTAGTTGTGTGTTGTGGTGGCATTAGTGCATGTGTGGGGCGTTAGTGTGGGAGGTTAGTGTGTGAGTGATGACGGGTAGTGTGTGTGTGGGAGCTGTTTGTGTGTGTGGGGGGTTGGTGTGGTTGTTGTGTGTGGCCGTTGTGTGTTGTGGGTGGGTTAGTGTGGTGTGTGTGTGGTGGCATTAGTGTGTTATGTGGGGGTGTTAAGTGTGTTGTGTGGGAGAGGTTAGGTTGTGGGGGGAGTTAGTGTGTGTGTGTGGTGTGTGTGGTGGTGGGCGTAAGTGTGGTGGGGGGGTAGGGGGGGGGTAGTGTGGTGGCGTTTGGTGTGTGTGTGAGGCGGGGTTAGTGTGTGAGGCGTGTTCAGTGTGTGAGGCGGCTTGGTGTGTATGTGGGGGGGTTAGTGTGTGTGTGGGAGAGGTTAGTTGTGTGGTGGGGGGGTTAGTTGATGTGTATGTGGGTGGCGTTAGTGTGTAATTGGGGGGGTTAGTGTGTGTGTGGGAGAGGTTAGTCTGTGTGGGGGAGTTAGTGTGTGTGTGTGTGTGTGCGGGGTTAGTGTGTGTGTGGGCGGGGTTATGTGTGTGTGTTGTGTGTGTGGAGCTTAGTGTGTGTGTGTGGTGGGTAGTGTGGGTGTGTGTGTGTGGCGTTGGTGTGTGTGTGACTGGGGTTTAGTGTGTGTGGTGGCAATTGGTGTGTGTGGAGAGGTTAGTGTGTGGGTGTGGGGGGTTTAGTGTTGTGGGGGGTAGTGTGTTGTGGGGGGGTTAGTGTGGTGTGTGGGGGTTAGTGTTTTGGTGGAGGGTTAGGGTGGGTGTGGGGGCTTAGTGTGTGTGGGGGGGGTTTTAGTGTGGTGGTGGGGGGCTTAGTGTGGGTGTGTGTGTTGCTAGTGTGTATGTGGGGGGGTTAGTGTGTGTGTGGAAGAGGTTATGTGTGTGTGTGGGAAGGTTAGTGATGTGAGGGGTTTAGTAATGGGTGTGGTGTGTGGAGGCGCTGGTGTGTATGTGGGGGGGTTTAATGTGTTTGCGGGGTAGTGTGAGTGTGGGGGCTTAGTGTGTGTGTGTGGATGTGTGTGTGTGTGTGTGTGGTTTGCTGTTGGCATGTTGTGTGTGGGGGGGAGGTTAGTGCAATGTGGTATGTGGGGGGTTTAGTGTGTGTGCGGGGGTTAGTGTGTGTGTGGGGGGGCTTAGTGTGTGTGTGTGTGTGTGTGTGTGTGCTGTTGTGTGTGTGTGGGGGGGGGTTAGTGCGTGTGTGGTAGTGGGGGGTTAGTGTGTGTGGTGGGGTTAGTGTGTGTGTGGGGGGGCTTAGTGGTGTTGTGTGTGGTTGGTGCAGTTGGTGTGTGTGTGGGGGGGGGGTTAGTGCGGTGTGTGGCGTTAGTGTGTGTGTGGGGGGTTTTGTGTGTGTGGGGGTGGTTAGTGTGTGTGTGTGTGTGTGTGTGTGTGTGTGTGGTGGCATAGTGTGTGTGTGGGTGGGGTTTGTGTGGTGGTGGCGTTTGGTGTGTGTGTGTAAGGTGGGGTTTAGTGTGTGTGGCGGCGTGGTGTGTAGTTGGGGGGGTTAGTGGGTGTGTGGGAGAAGGTTAGTGTGTGTGGGGGGGTTATGTGAGTGTTAAGTGGATGGCGTTTAGTGTGATGTGGGGGGGGGTTAGGTGTGTGTGGGAGAGGTTTATCTGTGTGGGGGGAGTTAGTGTGTGTGGTGTGTGTGTGGTGGTGGCTAAAGTGTCTGTGTGTGGTGGCGTAAGTGGTGTGTGTGGCGGGGGTTAATGTGGTGTGTGTGTCTGTGTGTGGAGGCGATAGTGTGTGTGTGGGGGGGTACGTGTGGTGTGTGTGGTGGTGGCGTTGTGTGTGGTGGGGGGGTTAGTGTGTTGTGGGGGGTTAGTGGTGTGGGGGGCTTAGTGTGTGTGGGTGTGTGTGTGTGTTGTGGCGTGGGTTGTTGTGGGGGGGTTAGTGTGTGTGTGGGGGCGTTAGAGTGTGGTGTGGGGGGTTAGTTGGTTGGGGGGGTTAGTGTGTGTGGGGGGGGTGTTAGTGTGGGTGCGGTGGCGATGTGTGGGGTGTGGGAGGTTAGTGGGGTGTGTGTGGGGGAAGTGGGTGTGGTGTGTGGGGGGGGTTAGGGGTGTGTGTGGGGTGAGTGTTGTTGGTGTGAGGGTTGGGTGGGGGGGGGGGTTGGGGTGTGTGTGTGGTGGAGCTAGTGTGTGTGTTGGGGTGGTGAGTGGTGTGGTGGATGTAGTGGGTGTGGGGGGTTAGTGTTGTACAGTGGGGCGTTCTAGGAGGGTGTGTGGGGGGGGGTTAGTGGGTGTGGTGCAATGTGTGTGTGTGGGGGTGAGGTGTGTGGTGGGGGGGTGGTGTGAGGGGGTGTTGTGGGGGGGGGTGTGTTGGGGGGGGAGGTGGGGGGGGGGTGGGGGGGTGGAGGTAGTGGGGGGTGGGGTTAGGTGTGTGGGGGGTTAAGTGTGTGGGGGGGGGGGGGTGGGGGGGGAGGGGGATGTGTGTGGGGGGGGTGGGGAGTGGGGTGGGTGTGTTGGTGACGTTGGTGTGTGTGAGGGGGGGGGTGAGTGGTGTGTGTTTGGGGGGTTAGGTGTGTGTGTGAGGGGAGTTAGTGTGTGTGTGGGCTTAGTGAGGGGGGTGGGGGTTAGTGTTTGGGGGGGTTAGTGTGTGTGGGGGGGGTGTTAGTGTGTGTGGCCCCGGGTGGCGATAGTGTGTGTGTGGGGAGGGTTAGTGTTGGTGTTGTGTGTGGTGACGTTGGGTGTTGTGTGAGGGGGTTAGTGTGGTGTGTGGGGGGTTATGTGTGTGTGTGTGGTGTGTTAGTGGTGTTGTGGGGGGTAGTGTGTGTGTGTGGTGGTGCGCTAGTGTGTGTGTGGGGGAGGTTATGTTTGTGGTGGCGTTTAGAGGTGTGGGTGGTTAGTGGTGTGGGGTGGCGTTGGCGTGTGTGGGGGGGGGGGTTAGGGTGTGTGGTGGCAGTGGTGTGGTGGTGTGTGGGGGGTTAGTTGTTGTGGGGGGTGATGTGTGGGTGGGGGTTGGGGGTTAGTGTGTGTGTGGGGGGGGGCTTAGTGTGGGTGTATGTGTGTGTGGTGGCGTTGGGTGTGTGTGGGGGGGGGGTTAGTGCGTGTGTGTGTGGTGGCGTTAGTGTGTGTGTGGGAAGGTTAGTGTGTGTGTGTGGGTGTGTGAGAGTGGGGGGGTTAGTGTGTGTGTGGGGGGTTATGTGGTGTGTGTGGTTTGTGTGTGTGGCGTTAGTGTGTCTGGGGGGAGGTTATGTGTGTGGTGGCATTGGTGGTGTGTGGGGGGGGTTAGTGTTGTGGGGGGGGGTTAGTGTGTGTGTGGTGGGGGGGGGGTTTAGTGTGAGAGTGGGGGGGGTAGTGAGTGTGGTGGCGTTAAGTTTGTGTGGGGGTTAGTGTGTGTGGTGGCGTTGGTGTGTGTGTGGGGTGGGGGTGGGGGGGGGGTTAGTGTGTGTGGGGGGGGGTTAGTGTGTGTGGGGGGGGTTTGTGTGTGTGTGGCGTTAGTGTTTGTGGGGGGTTAGTGTGTGTGGTGCGTTAGTGTTTGTGGGGGGGTAGTGTGTGTGGGGGGGTTAGTGTGTGTGGAGGGGTTTAGTGTGTGATGGATGCGTGGCGTGTGTGTGGGAGGGTTAGTGTTGTGGTGGCGTTTGGTGTGTGTGTGTGGAGGTTAATGTGTGTGGTGGACGTTGGTGTGTGTGTGGGTGGGGGTTAGTGTGTGTGGTGGCTTTAGTGTGTTTATGGGGGAGGTAAGTGTGTGTGGTGGCGTAGTGTGTGTGGGGGGAGTAAGTGTGTGTGCATTAGTGTTTTGTGGGTAGGTAAGGTGTGAGTGGTGGCGTTAGTGAGCTGTGTGGGGAGTAAGTGTGTGTGGTGGCATTAAATGTGTTTGTGGGGGAGGTAAGTGTGTGTGGTGGCGTTGGTGTGTGTGTGTGGGAGGTTAGGTGGGTGTGGTGGCATTAGTGTGTGTGTGGGGGCGTTAGTGTGTGTGGTGGCGTTTGGGTGTGATGTGTGTGGGAGGGTTATTGTGTGTTGGTGGCGTTTGGTGTGTGTGTGGTGGGAGGTAGTGTGTGGGTGGCGTTAGTGTGTGTGGGGGGGTAGTGTGTGGTGTGGCATTTGGTGTGTGTGTGGGGGGGGTTAGTGTGGGTGTGTCTGTGGTGCATTAGTGTGTGTTGCCCCCGCAATGTGCCAGTCAGCTGGACATTGCCCAAACACCATCTGTCCATTCGTGAAATGATACTTCCGGACCAACACCTTTTGACTCACCAGTCCCATCGTGCAGAAGGTTCAGCACGGAAGGTCCTGCAGGCACTGCAAGGGAAATGACTACGTGGATCCCTGTGTGTGGTTCCCTGAGCAGACTGCCCAGCTTGGCTGGCAAATTGCCTCAATCGACAGAACTCACCACACAAGCCCAACAAGACAGTTGCTATCTGGCGTGAGGGGAGCCCTCCATTCAGATCGTTCCTGCACCGTCGTAACCTCACTGCCACGCACGTTGCCCTCGGGACTGGCCTGCTATGGAGAAGGAGACTGATCCCCACCTCTTTGCGGAGTGTGGATTCACAGAGTGTGGAGAGGGTCCTGCAGGGTTCCCTGTCACGGTTTATTCCGAACACGCCGTCACAGATGACTCTGTGATTTACGGATGTTCCCAGGGAGCATTCAGAGACTGACATCTGAGGCTGTGCTGGAGGAGGGTCATCAACTCAGTGAGAGACGCCCTTTGTCAGCCTACATTGTTCACCACCCAGCATAGCGAGATGTCCGTCAGGGAGATGTTGCCGACTGGCCCGCTGCAGACTGGCAGGATTACGTGCTGAGGACGCACTGAAGCTCCGTGCAGCCAACCCAAGGCTCTGTGGGGGAGGGCCACAGTCAAAGGTCCTTCCGTGCTGACAATGGGGGGGCATGGTATGGTGGGAGACGCTACGCACCCCTCAAAATGAGGAAGGATTCCACAGCAGAGGGCCACATGAGTGGCACGGGTGTGGGGTAAAATTGTGGTTTGGGGAAACTGTATTGAATGTATGTATAGCATCGGAGAATGTCGGATGCAGTTTGCATGCATCTTGCATTGTATACAATTATTTCTCGAATAAAGTATATTTTGAAATTTAAAAAAAAGGGTGAGGCCAAGTCACCGGGTATTGTTTAGATTTTAGAGATACTGCACGGAAACAGGCCCTTCTGCCCACCGAGTCCTCGCCGACCGGTGATCACCCCGTACACTAGCTCAATCCTACACACATCCTGCTTTAACATCGTGGAGCTGAGGTTGGCGGAGCTTCTAGCCGCGGGCGGCACTGATTTGAAGATCGCAAAGTCTTGGGATCGTTTTGCCGAGAGCCGCCAGTGTTGAATCTCCGCCCAGCTCAGCCTGTGGACTTCGGGAGCTGCGGTAAGAAGTGGCCGATTCGGATACTCCAAGCCCGCTGAGAAATGTACTTCCCGTTCCGACTCGAAGTTCCGATCATCCCCGGCAAGAGGGCCAGACATTGGCACTAGTACTGGCGACTGGAGGCTAGGAGGGCCCCAGGATGCTCAAGGCCCCACCACGGGTAAACAAAGAGGAAGAATGAACTGAAACCTATTATCGCCTACACAGTGTGTAAAACGTTGATTATCCTCTGTGTGGGAATGTTCATGTTAAATTCTAGTCTGAGTGTTAGAAACATAGAAAATAGGTCAGGAGGATGCCTTTGCATCTCGAGCAGCACCGCATTCATTGTTGATAATGGCTGATTCTCCCTATCAATAACCCGTGCCCTGCCTTCTCCCCAAATCCCTTGACTGTCCCACTAGCCCCTGGAGCTCTATCTAAACCCTCGTAAATCAATCCAGTGATTTGGCCTCCACTGCCCTCTGTTGGAAGGAATTCACAAATTCACAACTCCTCCTGGTAGAAAACGTTTTTTTCTCACCTCAGTCTTAACTGGCCTCCCTTTTATTCTAAGACAGTGGCCCCTATTCTGGACATCCCGCTCGCCCAACATTGGAACATATTTCCTCGCATCTAGCTTGTCCATCCCTTATTATAATTGATATTGTGTCGGGGGGGGGGGGGGGGGGGGGGGGGGGGGGGGGGGTGGGGATAGAGTTTACCCCCCCGATCATTACCTTCTAACTCCAGTGAATACATGCCATAGTATTTTCAATCTTATTCCTCATATGACAAGTCCTTGTCCATCTCGCGCCCTCAGGGATCAATCACGTGAACCTATTGCTGCACTGCCTCAATCACTAAGGATGGTCCTATTCTCACATTAGTGGATACCAAAACGCAGTAGGATCGCAATTACACCAAAGTGTGTCATATACAGAGCACAATCCAACTGCAGAAGAACCTCCTAACTCCAGTACTGAAATCTCTGTTATGAATGGCCAACAATTCAGATTAGCTTTCTTCACTGCCTGCTGTACAATGCACGCCAACTTCAGTGCCGGTGTACACTACTTGTACTAACTGTAGAGAAACAGAGAGAGATAGAAGAACAGAGAGAGAGAGAGAAGAGAGAGAGAGAAAGACAGGGCGAGACACAAAGAGAGAGAGGAGAGAGAGACGGAGACAGAGAGACAGAGAGACAGAGAGACAGAGAGACAGAGAACAGAGAGACAGAGAGACAGAGAGACAGAGAGACAAAGAGACAAAGAGAGACAAAGAGAGACAAAGAGAGACAAAGAGAGACAAAGAGAGACAAAGAGAGACAAAGGGAGACAAAGAGAGACAGAGAGACCTAGAAAATGGAGGACAGAGAGAAGAGAGAGAAACAGAGATAGAGACGAGAGAGGGGGGGGGGGAACAGAGAAGACAGAGAAAGAGAGCGAGAGAGACAGAGATAGAGAAGAGAGAGAAGAGAGACATAGAGAGTCAGAGCGAGAGAGAAACAGAGAGAGGAGGCAAATAGAGAGACCGGCAGAGTCTGTAAGAGAGAGTGACAGAGAGGGAGACAGAAGAGAGAGAGACAGAGAGAGAGAGAGACAGAGAGAGAGAGAACAGAGAGAGAGAGAAGAGAAGAGAGAGAGAGAGACAGAGAGATAGAGAAGAGAGAGAGAGAGAGACAGATGAGAGAGAGAGAGAGACAGAGAGAGAGAGAGAGAGACAGATAGAGAGAGAGAGAGACAGAGAGAGAGAGAGAGAGACAGAAGAGAGAGAGAGAGAGACAAAGAGAGAGGAGAGGAAGAGACAAGCAAGAGAGAGGAGAGAGAGACAGAGAGAGAGAGAGAGAAGAGAGAGAGAGAGAGAGACAGAGAGAGAGAGAGAGAGAACAGAGAGAGAGAGAGAGAGAAGACAGAGAGAGAGAGGAGACGTAGAGAGAGAGAGAGAGTACAGAGAGAGAGAGAGAGACAGAGACAGAGATAGAGAGACAGAGAACAGAGAGAGAGAGACAGAGAGAGAGAGACAGAGAGAAGAGAGAAGAGAGACAGAGAAGACAGAGAGAAGAGACAGAGATAAAAAGAGAGAGACAGATAGACAGGAGAGATTAACAGAGAGAGAGAGAGGACAGAGAGAGAGAGAGATCAGAGGAGAGAGAGAGAAGAGAGAGAGAGAGACGAGAGAGAGAGAGACAGAGAGAGAGAGAACAGAAGAGAGAGAGACAGAGAGAGAGAGAAGACTGAGAGAGAGAGAGAACAGAGAGAGAGAGAGACAGAGAGATGAGAGAGAGACAGAGAGAGAGAAAGACAGAGAGAAGAGAGAGACAGAGAGAGAGAGAGACAGAGAGAGAGAGAGACAAGAGATAGAAGAGACAAGAAGGGGGAGGAAGAGAGACAGAGAGAGAGAGAGACAGAGAGAAGATAGACAGAGAGAGAGAGACAGAGAGAGAGAGAGACAGAGAGAGAGAGAGTAGACAGAGAGAGGAGAGAGACAGAGAGAGATGAGAAGACAGAGAGAGAGAGAGAGACAGAGAGAGAGCGAGAGACACGAGAGAGAGAGAGACAGAGAGAGAGAGAGAGATACAGAAGAGAGACAGAGAGATAGACAGAGAGAGAGACAGAGAGAGAGACAGAGAGAGAGACAGAGAGAGAGACAGAGAGAGAGACAGACAGAGAGACAGAGAGAGAGACAGAGAGAGAGACAGAGAGAGAGACACAGAGAGAGACACAGAGAGAGAGACACAGAGAGAGAGACACAGAGAGACACAGAGAGACACAGAGAAGACACAGAGAGACACAGAGAGACACAGAGAGAGAGACACAGAGAGACACAAGAGACACCATAGAGACACACAGAGACCACAGAGACACACAGAGACACACAGAGACACACAGAGATCACAGAGACACAGAGACACAGAGACACAAGAGACACAGAGAGACTCGAGACCGAGACGAGACCGAGACCAGACAGAGACAGAAGACAGTAAGAACTTGAGACCGAGACCGGAGACCGAAGACCGAGACCGAGACAGAGACAGAGACCAGAGACAGAGACACGAGACCGAGACAGAGACATGAGACAGAGACAGAGACATATGACCAGAGACAGAGACAGAGACAGAGACAGAGACAGAACAGAGACAAGACAAGACAGAGACAGAGACAGAGACAGAGACAGAGAACCGAGACCGAGACCGAGACCGAGACGAGACCGAAGAGAGGAGAGAGAGAAGAAAGAGAGATAGAGAGAGAGATAGCTTTTGAAGAAGGAACTGCAGATGCTGGAAAAATGGAAGGAACACAAAAATGCTGAGAAACTCAGCGGGTGCAGCAGCATCTATGGAGCGAAAGAAAAATGTACAGTGTAAGAGATATCCCCCTGGAGCGACTGAGAGACACTGTCAGTGCCTTGATTTGCCCTGAGAGAGAAAGAGAGACAATTGGTTCAGTGTACGACAATCCCCACAAAAAGGGGAGGGGAAAAAGTGGGAAAAAAAGGGGTTTTTGCCCTGTTTACTCGGTGAAGCGTCTCTCCCACTATTTAGCTTCCTCCCTCACCCACAATCGCTCTCTGCACGCGGGGGGGGGGGGGGGGGGGGGGGGGGGGGGGGGGGGGGGGGGGGGGGGGGGGGGGGGGGGGGAGGGGGGGGGGGCGTTCGTGCTGCACCCCTTCCATAATCTTTCTGTGGTAGGTGGATAGGGTGATCACTGTGTGTGTGTCTCTGCGATTGTGTGATGTGAGTATTCTGATGTGTGTCTCTGTGAATGTGTGTTGTGTGTCCTGTCTCTCTGTGTACGTGTGCAGGGTGTTGAACTTCCTCTTTCACTCTTTCTGCATCTGTGTGTGTGCATATCGACAGTTCTCCCACCCTCTCTCTCTCCTCTCACTACTCCTACTCTCTCTCTCTCTCTGTGTGCCTCTTCTGTGTACACATGAATGTGTGTGTCTGTGTACTAGGTCTGAACCTGTCCAGTGTGTGTATGCCCTATTCATCTTTCTCTGTGAAAATTTCTTGAAAGATATCCTGTGTTTGCTGTGTGTGTGTCTTTTCTCACTCTCTTCTCTCTCTCTCCTCTCTCTCTGTTTGTGTGTGTTGTTGTGTCTAAGTGTGCTGTGGCTCTCTGGTATGAGGCTTTGTGTGTTTATTTTGTGTGTGTGTTTGCATGTGTGCGTGCGTGTGTGTGTGTGTGTGTGCGTGCGTGTGTGTGTGTGTGTGCGTGTGTTTATGTGTGTGTACCTCTATAAGTGCATGTGTGTATGTGTGTATATGTGTGAATGCATGTCTGTGTCTCACACTCTGTGTGTGTCTGCATGTGTCTCACTCTGTCTGTATGTGCCTCTCTCTCTCTCTCTCTGCATCTATTTCTCTGTCTCTGTCTCGCTCTGTTTCTCTCTCTCTGTCTTCACGTTTCTCTCTCTTCCTCTCCTTCTCCCTCTCTCTCCCTCTATCCTCCCTCTCTCTCCCTATCTCTCTCCCTCTCCATCTCTCTCCCTCACTCCCTCTCCCTTCCCGTTCTGTCCACTTCAGCCCGGGAGCATACCACAATTCACCGCACTTCCCCCGAAGACGCACAACCCGGGCGGACGTGAGGGGGGGACGGAGGAAGAGAGAGTGAGGAGGAATGAGGGAGCGGGAAATAAGAAAAAAAGGGAGGGAGGGGGAGAGAGAGAGGGAGGAGAGCGAGATAGAGGGAGGGTAGGGAGGGTCTGATAATGTTGAGTGGGTCCAGAGAGGGAGAGGGGTGTAGGGGCAATATGATAGCGGTGTTTCGAGGGTGTTTGGACAGCCATCAAGGAAGTGCATTGAATGGGAGTGATATGGATCAATGCAGGCAAGGGGATCAGTTTAACTTGTCATTCAACACGAGACATTGGGGACGAAGGTGCCTGTTCCGTGCTCTACTGTGACACGTTAAATGGGTGCATACCCTAACCATTCTGATTTGAGTTTTTTACATCCTCCTCTCCCCCTCCCTCCCTCACATCTCACTCTCCCTCCCTCCATCGCATCCCTCCCTCCCCATACACAGAGTTGGGGCTTCTCTTTCTTTGTCTCGGGTTTGCAGCACTGCAGGGTTTGGCCAGCATGTAGGAGTGGTGGCGATCCGTGGGGCAGTATTGTCATACCCTCATCTCTCAATCCCACCCTCTCCCTCTCCCTCCTCTCACTCTCAGTCTTCCCTCTCTCTCCTCTCCCCCTCCGCTCACCCTCTACCTCACCCTCACGCTCTCTCACTCTCCCATTCCGTCTCTCTCACCCCTCATCCTCCTCCCTCTTCACTCCTTCTCTCGCACCTCTCTCTCCATCTCCCCCTCCGCCTCCTCCCCCTCTACCTCTCACTCTCTCTCACTCTCCCTCCCCCTCTTCCTCACTCTTCCTCTTTCTCTCACCTCTCCATCTCTCTCCCCCTCCCATCTCCTCCCCCTCCTCTCTCCTCCCCCGTCCCTCTCCCTCCCTCTCTCTCCTCCCCCCTCTACATCTCTCTCTCCCACTCTCCCCTCCCCCTCTCTCTCGCCCACCCTCCCTCTCTCCTCTCCCGCTCTCTCCCCCTCTCCCCTCCTCTCCCCTCTCTTCCCTCCCCCTCCTCCCTCTCTCACTCTCAGTCTTCCTCTCTCTCTCTCCCTCTCCCACTCCTCCCTCTCCCTCTACCTCACCCTCACTCTCTCTCCACTCTCCCTCTCCCTCTCCCTCTCTCACACACTCTTCCTCTATCTCTCACTCTTCCTCTATCTCTCACTCTCCCTCACTCATCCCCCCTCCCTCTCTCTCCCCCTCCTCTCTCCCCTCCCTCTCCCTCCCCTCCCTCTCTCGCTCCACCCTCCCCCTCCCCCTCCTCTCTCTCTCCACCTCCCCCCTCGCTCCCCTCAACTCTCCCCCTCCCTCTCTCTCTCCCACTCTTCCTCTCCCCCCTCTCGTCCCCCCTCTCTCTCTGACTCTTTCTCCCCTCTCTCTCTCTCCACTCCCCCTCCCCTCCCTCATCACTCTCCCTCTCCCCCTCCCCTCTCTCCCTCCTCTCTTTCTCTCCCTCCCTCTCTCTTTCTCTCCCTCCCTCCCCCCTCTATCTCACTTTCTCTCTCCGACTTCTTTCTCTTCCTCTCCTGCTTTCTGTCTGTCGTCTCTGTCACTCTCTCCACTCTCTATTTCACTCTCCCTCTCTCTGTCACTCTCTCCCCACTCCCCTGTCTGTCTGTCCTCTCTCTGTCCTCTCTCTCTCTCACTCTCTAGTTTCACTCTCCCTCTCTCTCTCTCTCTCTTTCTCTCTGTCCTCTGTCGGTCTCTACGGTGTTGTCTCTCTCACTTTTCTCTCTTGGCAGGAGGAGGGAGGAGAGGAGGGAGGAGCAACAGGGAGGGTATGATAGGGACAGGGAGGAGAGGAGTAAGTGAGGAGCGAGTGTTCAAGAGACACGGACGTCAGGGTAGGGGACAGACCTAGAAAGTGAGAGAGAGAGAGAGAGAGGAGAGAGAGTGTGAGTGACCGAGAGAGAGAGAGTGTGCATTTGTGGTATTTAAAGATTAGGGGGTAGAGAGAAAGAGAAGAGAGAGAGAGAGAGAGAGAGATAGAGAGAGAGAGAAGGAGTGACAGAGATTGTGGACGAAGTGTGAAGGCTGTCCGAGAGGGAGGGAGAGGGAGAGAAGGTGGATAGTGAGGGAGGGAGGTGACGGGAGATTGAAGAGGAAGTGAAAGAGAGATAGAGAAGGAGAGAGTGAGGAGATTGAGTGTAGGGGGAGGGATAGAGGGAGTGTGGGTGGGGAAAGGAGGGAGATAGTGAGTGAGGGTGGGAAGGTGGAAGGAAAATAGTGAGTGGAGAACAAAGAGATGGAGGGAGAGGAGGGAAATTGAGGAGGGAGGGATATTGAGGGAGGGAGAGAGGGAGATTGATAAAAAGGGATTGAAGAAAGGTGAGAGAAAGAGAGGGAGGGATTGGGGGAAGGAGGGATTGAGTGAGGAAGAGAGGGAAAAAGAGATCGAGGGAGGCAGTGTGAGTGAGAGATTAAGGGAGGGAGGGAGACTGAGGAGGAATTGAGTGAGTGAGTGAGTGAGTGTGAGAGTGAGTGAGTGAGTGAGTAAGTGTGAGTGATTGAGTGTGTGTGAGAGTGATTGAGTGAGTGAGTGAGTGTGTGTGAGTGTTTGAGTGAGTGAGTGTAAGTGAGTGAGTGGTGATTGAGTGATTAGTGGAGTGTGAGTGATTGAGTGAGTGTGGTTGAGAGTGATTGAGTGAGTGATGGAGTGAGTGTCTGTGTGTGAGAGTGATTGAGTGAGTGAGTGAGTGTGAGTGAGTGAGTGAGTGTGAGAGAGTGAGTGTGTGTGAGAGTAATTGAGTGAGTGTAAGCGAGTGAGTGTGAGTGAGTGAGTAATTGAGTGAGTGTGAGTGAGTGAGTAGTGTGAGAGTGATCGAGTGAGTGAGTGAGTGAGTGTGAGAGAGTGAGTGAGTGTGTGTGAGAGTAATTGAGTGAGTGTAAGCGAGTGAGTGTGAGTGAGTGAGTGAGTGTGAGTGAGTGATTGAGTGAGTGAGTGAGTGTGAGTGAGTGAGTGAGAGTGAGCCAGGCCTACTCTGGGCACCGAGCCTCTCCGGTAACCGTTGGTGACGTCAGGCACCTGATGTCAGCCCGTCGAGGCCTAAAGCCCAAGGGAGTGTGGCCGGCCCTGGAGGAGAATTTCCTGGCCTTCCCGCTGGGCCGGCGTGATGCCTACACCCCCATGCCTGGCCCCGGGGGGGAGGAGGAGGAGGAGGCTGAGATGCTGAAGGAGGCGCTGAGGAGGAGAGGGCAGGAGATGTTCCTGATCGTGGAGTTGGCCAGGGCCCTGGCGGAGAAGGCCGGGCAGCTGGGCCGCCACATGGAGCCGCCTGAGTGGGAGACAGAGGTGAGGCACACAAAGCCTAAGGCATTAGTCCCGGCTCAACCTTCCGCCCAAACCCATGGCCTTCAAATCCAGGCTTTCCCTGCCCTTCCGAACAGCCAGGACCTAGGGGCTGAGATGGAAACCAAAGCCTGGGACTACAAGTCTTGTAGCCAAAGTCTGTGCCTACAGCTTGGGAGGTACCTAAACCCTGGCCCTATAAGCTGAGATGGAGCCTAATGCTGGGCCCTATATGCCTGGAATTGGTTAAAACCTGGGCCTGCAAGCTAGATGGAGTCCTCAAAGTCCGGGCCTAGGGGCTAGATGCATGCTTAAAAGTTTAGGCTTCTCTCCCTCCTCCTCTCCCTCCCTCTCCTCCACCCACATTCCCTCCGTCCCTCTCCCCTCCCTCCATCCCTCACATCAAATCCAGGCTTTCGCTGCCTGCCGAACAGCCTTTGCCTACAGGCCTGAATGGTGCCTAAACCTAAGGCCTACAGGCCTGAGCTAGACCTAGGCCTCAAAGTCCAGGCCTAGAGGCTAGAATCAGGCCTAAACACCTAGGCCTACAGGCTTGTATGTGGCTAAAAGCATGGGCCTCCCGGCTAGACTGGCGTAAAAGGCTGGGCCCTAGAGACCTTGAATGCAACACAAAGCCTGGGCCTATAGGATACTGTGTTCTGTTGCGGGTGGTGCAATGATAGATTTGCTGCCTCACAGTGCAGAGACCCAGGTTAGACCCTGACTATGGGTGCTGTCTGTACGGTGTTTGTGCGTTCTCCCCGTGATCTGTGTAGGTTTTTTCCGTGTGCTCCGGTTTACTGCCACACACCAAAGACTTTCAGGTTTGTATGATAATACACATGGTAAATGTTAATTGTCCCAGCGTGTAGGATAGTGTTAGTGTGCGGGGATCGCTGGTCGTCGCGGACTCGGTGGGCCAAAGGGCCTGTTTCCATGCTGTATCTTTAAACTAAACTACAGGCTAGACACAGGCCTCAACGTGTGGGGCTACTCGCTGTGAACGTAGGCCATAGCTTGGGCTTAATGGCCTGGAAGTTGCATAAAAGCCTGAGTCTACTGGGTAGACACCGGCCTAAAAGCCTGGGCCTACATACCTGGAAGCGGGTAAAGGATTGACCTACAGGAGTCCAAAGCCTGGTCCACTGTCTTGGCCATTGGTCAGAAGCCTAGGCCTACAGGCGAGGACTCAGGCCTAAAACCTTAAGCCTAAAGCCTGGAAGAGCAAAGGCTTAGGCCTAGATAGGCCACATAGTCCGGGCCCTACACTTCAAACTTTCTCCCCCCAGCATTCCATCCCCCATCGCCACACCTCCTCCACCCCCCCGCATCCCTCTGACTAACATCTCTAACCCTCTCACCAGGGACTCTCGCCGAAGAGGAGAGGAGCTGAGGCCGGAGGGGCGAGGGCGGTCGAGGACGAGGAGAACTCGAGTTCACACACGCTGAATTCCGAGCTACGGGAGACAAGGGCTGCGAGAGAGGGAACCTGGAGAGGTAAGATGGAGGGAGAGGAGCAGGGAGGGAGAGGGGAGTGATGGTGAGAAAGCGAGGGGGGAAAAGAGGGCTTACAGACTTTGGGAGTGGGTAGAGTCATGGAGAATCACACAAAGACACAGTGAAGCTCCCTCAGCCTTGTTCCATTTCTCTCACACACGCACACCATAGGATGTAGTTGAGGAGGGAACTAGTCCCAACGTTTCAGAAATATAAACAGGTACAATCAAAGACAGGTTTAAAAGGATATGGGCAGGATGGGACCAGTGAGTAGGGTGGGGCATAGGTCGAATGTGGCCAGTTGGTCCGAAAGGACCTGTTCCCACTGTATGACTCTTTGACTACAACAAACACTCCATTCACTTCACGAGTCTCACTCCGTCAATCCCTCTACTCTCTCCCATCAGGCAAGAGGTACAGAATTGAATTGAAAATGTGCACCTCCAGAATCAGCCCTCTTTCTTCCCATTTCTTATCATGGAACTGAGCCATCTTCTCACCAGCTAGAGAGCAGTCCTGACACCCCTCCCCCCCCCACCATCTACCTGTTTGGAGACCTTCAAATTATCTTTAATTGGACTTTACTGGACTTTATCTTGCACCAAACATAGAAACATCAGAAAATAGGTGCAGGAGGAGGCCATTCGGCCCTTCGAGCCAGCACCGGCCATTCATTGTGATCATGGCTGATCGTTCACTATCAATAACCCGTGCCTGCCTTCTCCCCATATCCTTGACTCCACTAGCCCCTAGAGCTCTATCCAACTCTCTCTTAAATCCAATCAGTGATTTGGCCTCCACTGCCCTCTGTAGCAGGGAATTCCATAAATTCACAACTCTCTGGGTAAAAAAGTTTTTTTCTCAGCTCAGTCTTAAATGACCTCTCCTTTATTCTAAGACTGTGGCCCCTGGTTCTGGACTCACCCAACATTGCGAACATTTTTCCTGCATCTAGCTTGTCCAGTCCTTTTATAATTTTATATGTTTCTATAAGATCCTCCCTCATCCTTCTAAACTGCAGTGAATACAAGCCTAGTCTTTTCAATCTTTCCTTATATGATAGTCCCGCCATCCCAGGGATCAATCTCGTGAACCTACGCTGCACTGTCTCAATCACAAGGATGTCCTTCCTTTTTTTTTAAATTTCAAAATATACTTTATTCAAATGATAAATATATACAATACATTAACCTTGCAGAAAATCCATCGGACATTTTCAGGGGCTGTACAAATTGATGAATACAGTTTAGACATTTCTTTTCCCCAAAATTTCCACAAATCAGTCCCCCACTCGTGCCACTCAAGGATGTCCTTCCACAAATTAGGAGACCAAAACTGGATACAATACTCCAGATGTGGTCTTACCAGAGTCCTATACAAGTGCAGAAGAACCTCTTTACTTCTGTACTGAAATCCTCTTGTTATGAAACCTTATTCCCTTTATCCTGTTTCTGTACACTATGGACAGCTCGACTGTAATCATGTATTGTCTGTCTGTTGACAAGAAAAAAAAAAAGCCTTTCGAGACCCAAAACATTTGCTATTCCTTCTCTCCATAGATCCTCCCTCACCCGCTGAGTTTCTCCAGCATTTTATGTTCATACACACACACACTGGGATCACTGGGCGTGTTCTGCCAGGCAAATCTGTCCCATCCAGTCTGACTACATTCCACCACCTTCAGCCGGGGAGTGAAACACCCAACCTCCAGGACAGAGAGAGAGACACACACACACTGATGGGAGAGAGACAGAGAGACAGATTGGGTGAGAGGTGATAGGTGATAATACAGAATTAGGCCATCCGGCCCATCAAGTCTACTCCGCCATTCAATCGTGGCTGACCTATCTCTCCCTCCTAACACCATTTTCCTGCCTTCTTCCCATAACCCCAGACACCTGTACTATCTATCTCTGCCTTAAATATATCCACAGAATTGGCCTCCACAACTGTTTAAGAAGGAACTGCAGAAGCTTGAAAAGCGAAGGTAGACAAAAATGCTGGAGAAACTCAACGGATAAGGCAGCATCTACGGAGCGAAGGAAATAGGCAATGTTTCGGCTCGAAACCCTTCTTCAGACTGATGTGAGGGTGGGGGGGGGGGGGGGGGGGGGGGGGGCTGTAGGTGCCAAACAATTCCACAGATTCACCACCCTCTGGCTAAAGAAATTCCTCCTCAATTCCTTCCTAAAGGAAAGTCCGTTAATTTCTGAGGCTATCCCGTCTGGTCCTGGACTCTCCCGCTAGTGCAAATATCCTGTCTGCCATCAACTCTCTCTCTCTCTCTCTCTCTCTCTCTCTCCCAAGTGGGGAGAGAGACGAGAGAGAGAGAGAGAGAGAGATGAGGAGAGAGAGAGAGAGAGAGAGAGTTAGGAGAGATGAGAGAGAGAGGAGAGAGGGAGAGAGAGATGAGAGAGAGATGAGAGAGAGAGAGAGAGAGAGGAGAGAGGGGAGAGAGAGAGAGAGAGAGATAGAATCAGATGAGAGAGGAGAGATGAGAGAGAGATGGGATGAGAAGAGAGAGAGAGAGAGAGGAGTTGGAGGAGAGAGAGTAGGAGAGAGACAGAGAGAGAGAGACAGAGAGACAGAGAAAGATGAGCTGAGAGAGAGACAGAGATTAGAGATAGAGAGGAGAGAGAGAGACAGTAGTAGGAGTCAGAGCGAGAGAGAGACAGAGGAGAGAGGCAAATAGAGAGACAGGGGCAGAGTGTAAGAGAGAGTGGGACATGAAGAAGAGGGAGACAGAGAGGGAGACAGAGAGAGAGAGACAGAGACAGAGAGCAGAGACAGAGACAGAGACAGAGAGACAGAGACAGAGACAGAGACAGAGGACAGAGACAGAGACAGAGACAGACAGACAGAGACAGAGAGAGAGACCCACACCACCCCCACCATGACACAGTCATACTATCTCACCTCTCCATCTCTCTCCTTCCCTCTCTCTCTCTCTCTCTCTCTCTCTCCCCGTCTCTCTCCCGCTTCCTCTCTCACTCTCCCCCTCCTCTGTCCATGGAACTGTTTAGGGTCAGAGTTGAAGAAGGGGGTGTGGAATTAAGGGGATGGCACCGATTTAGATGGGCTGAATAACCTTCAGCAACACTGGGAGCAGAAAGGGAGGCAGGGTGAATCCTCAGCCCCTAACTAATGGCTCTCTCTCCCTCCCTCTACCCCCACTTCTGCCTCCCCCTCTTCCTATGGAGTTTGTATGATCTCCTGTGACCTGCGTGGGTTTTCTCCGGGTGCTCCAGTTTCCTCACACGTCCCGCAAAGACGTGCGGGTTTGTAGGTTAATTGGCCCTCTGTTAATTGCGTGTGGACGGGGTGGATGAGAAAATGGTGGGCTGATGGGCCTGTTTCCGCGCTGTATCTTTAAACTAAACTAACGTGAACAGGTGATCGATGGTCAGCGCGGAAAAGAGTGGAGGATGAAAAGGTCGTGGATTGGGAGGGGAAGAGTGGGGAGGGGAAGATAAGAGAGGGGGTAGCGAGTAGTGAAAGGGAGGGGAGAAAATAGTGTGGAGAATGAGGTGGGTTGGAGAGGGGAGGAGAAGAGGGATGGGAGGAGGAGAGGCAGAGAGTGTGAGGGGGGGGGGAGAGTGAGGGGCAGAGAGAGAAGTGGGAAGATAGAAAGAAAATAGAGTGCAGGAGTAGGCCATTCGGCCCTTCGAGGCAGCACCGCCATTCATATAACCATATAACAATTACAGCACGGAAACAGGCCCTCTCAGCCCTTCCAGTCCGTGCCGACCATTTGTTTTCCCCTAGTCCCATCTACCTGCACTCAGACCATACCCCTCCGTTCCCTTCCCGTCCATATACCTATCCACTTTACTTTTAAATGTTAAAATCGATCCTGCCTCCACCACTTCTGCTGGAAGCTCATTCCACACAGCCACCACCCTCTGAGTAAAGAAGTTCCCCCTCACGTTACCCCTAAACTTCTGTCCCTTAATTCTCATGTCATGCCCTCTTGTTTGAATCTTCCCTTCCCTCAATGGGAAAAGCTTATCCACGTCAACTCTGTCTATCGCTTTCATCATTTTAAAGACCTCAATCAAGTCCCCCCTTAACCTTCTGCGCTACAAAGAATAAAGACCTAACGTTCAACTTTTCTCTGTAACATAGTTGCTGGAACCCAGGCAACATTCTAGTAAATCTCCTCTGTACTCTCTCTATTTTGTTGACAAAAAATTTTGTTGACATTCAATGCAATCACGGCTGATCATCCCCAATCAGTACCCCGTTCCTGCCTTCTCCCCATATTCCGCTATCTTTAAGAGCCCTATCTAGCTCTCTCTTGAAAGTATCCAGGCAACCGGTCTCCACCGCCCTCTGAGGCAGAGAAATCCACACTCACAACTCTCTCTGTGAGAAAAAGTATTTCCTCGTCTCCTTTCTAAATGGCTTGCCCCTTATTCTTAAACTGTGCCCCCTGGTTCTGGACTCCCCCAACATCGGGAACATGTTTCCTGCCTCTAGCGTGTCCAAACCCTTCATAATCTTATATGTTTCAATAAGATATCCTCTCATCCTTCTAAACTCCAGAGTGTACAAGCCCAGCCGCTCCATTCTCTCAGCATATGACAGTCCCGCCATCCTGGGAATTAAGCTTGTAAACCTACGCTGCAAGAATGTCCTTCCTCAGACGACCAAAGGGGACTAAAACTGCACACCAGGTGTGGTCTCACTCTGGCCCTGTACAACTGCAAAAGGAACTCTTTGCTCCTATACTCGACTCCTCTTGTTATAAAGGCCAACATGCCATTTGCTTTCTTCACTGCCTGCTGTACCTGTATGCTTACTTTCATAGACTGATGAACAAGGAGCCCCAGATCCCGTTGTACTTCCCTTTTTCCCAACTTGACGCTATTTAGATAGTAATCTGCACTTGAGGTTCCTGTTTCTGCTACCAAAGTGGATAACCTCACATTTATCCGCATTAAACTTCATCTGCCATGCATTTGCCCACTCCCAACCTGCATTCTCATAGCATCCGCCTCACAGTTCACCACTGCCACCCAGCTTTGGGTCATCTGCAAATTTGCTATTTATGTTATTTTTGAATCCCTTAGGGCATCTCATATTATTGATGTATATTGTTAAATAGCTGCGGTTCCAGCACCGGCCTTGCGGGTACCCACTAGTCACCGCCTGACATACTGAAAGAGTCCTTATTATCCCGTTAATCCCTACTAGAAACATTGGTAATGGAAAGATAGGTGCAGAAAATAGGGAGAGGAGGCCATTCGGTCTTCAGAGTCTGCACCGCCAATTCATAGGTGCATAATGGCTGATCGTCCCCAATCAATAGCCACCGTGCCTGCCTTCAGCCCATTATTCCTTGATTCCACTAGCCCCTAGAGCTCTATCTAACTATCTCTGAAATAGTGATTTGGCCTCCACTGCCCTCTGTGGCAGGGAATTCCACAAATTCACAACTCTCTGGCTGACCATTTTTTTTTTCTCACCTCAGTCTTAAATGGCCTCCCCATTATTCTATAAGGACTGTGGTTTTATTTCCCCTTGGTTCTGAACTCGCCCAATCATTGGGAACATTTTTCCTGTATCTAGCTTGTCCAGTCCTTTTATAATTTTATATGTTTCTATAAGATCCCCCCCTCATCCTTCTAAACTCCAGTGAATGCAAGCCTAGTTTTTTCAATCTTTCCTCATATGACAGCCCCGCCATCCCAGGGATCAATCTCGTGAACCTATGCTGCTACTGTTTTTTTTTTTTGCCTCAATCACAAGGATATCCTTCCTCAAATTACGAGACCAAAACTGTACAAAATACTCCAGATGTGGTCTTACCAGAGCCCGATCTAATTGCAGAAGAACCTCTTTACTCCTGTACTGAAATCCTCTTGTTATGAAGGCCAACATTCCATTAGCTTTCTTCTCTGCCTGCTGTACCTGCACGCCAACTTTCAGTGACCGGTGTACAAGGACACCCAGGTCTCGCTGTACTTCCCCCTTACCTAACCTAACCCCATTGAGATAATATTATGCCCTCTTGTTTTTGCCGCCAAAATGGATAACCTCACATTTATCCATATTGCGAGCATTTGCCCACTCACTCAACCTGTCCAGGTGACCCTGCAACTTCTTAACATCCTCTTCACAGTTCACACTGCCACCCAGCTTTGTGTCATCTGCATATTCGCTAGTGTTGCTCCTAATTCCCTCTTCCAAATCATTTATATATATAGAAAACAGTTGTGGTCCCAACACCGAGCCTTGCGGCACTCCACTCGCCACTGCCTGCCATTCTGAAAAGGACCCGTTCACTCCTACTCTTTGCTTCCTGTCTGCCAACCAATTTTCTATCCACGTCAACACCCTACCCCCAATACCATGTGCTCTAATTTTAGTTACCAATCTCCCCTGAGGGACCTTATCAGAGGCTTTCTGAAAGTCCAGATACACTACTGGCTCTCCTTCATCCATTTTACTTGTCACATCCTCAAAAGATTCCAGAAAATTAGTCAAGCATGATTTTCATTTCATAAATCCATGTTGACGGACTAATCCTTTTACGGCTATCCAAATGCTCCATTATTACCTCTTTAATAATTGACTCCAGCATCTTTCCCACCACTGAAGTCAGGCTAACTGATCTGTAATTCCCTGTTTACAATTTCCTTCAGTTCCTCTGTCACCCCAGATCCTCTGGCCACTCCCATATCAGGAAGATTGTTTGTGTCCTCCTTAGTGAAGACAGATCCAAAGTATGTTCAACTCATCTGCCATTTCCTTGTTCCCCATAATAAATTCACCTTTTTCGGCCTTCAAGGGTCCAACTTTGGTGTTAACTATTTTTTTCTTCTTCACATACCTAAAGAAGCTTTTACAATCCTGCTTTATTTTCTTGGCTAGCTTACCTTTGTACCTCATCTTTTCTCCCCGTATTGTCTTTTTGGTTATCTTCTGTTGCTCTTTAAACATTACCCAATCCTCTTGCTCCCGCTCATCTTTGCTACGTTGTACTTCTTCTCTTTTATTTTTATACTGTCCCTGACGTCCCTTGTCAGCCGCGGTCGCCCCTTACTCTCCTTGAGGATAGAGGGGGAAAGAGTGGAGGAGAGAGGGGGAGGGAGAGAAGGGGGAAAACAGCTTGCTGACCTCTCTCCCCTCTCCCTCCCTCCCTCCCCTCCGTCCCTCCCTCCCCTTCCTTCCTCCCTCACCAGCGTCGAGTACAGGAAGGAGACGGCGCAGAGTTTGAGGAACTGCAGGAGCTGATCCGGACAGTGATCCGCTCCAAGTCTTACAACAGGCCATCCACTCCCGGGACGAAGCGATCCGCAAGTGAGACCAACTCCGGGGTTTCACTTCTCTCTCTTCCCATCATTCTCCCCCTCTCTTTCACTCTCTATCCCCTCTCCCTCTCACTCTCTTCTGCCCAATTCTCTCTCCACTCACACTCCTCTCTCTCCCTCTCTCCCTTCCCCCTCTCACTCACTTCCCCCCTCTCTCCCCCCTCTCATATAATTTCACTCTCTCCATTTCTCTGTCTCTCCCCCCTCTCTTCCCTCGTCTCCTCCCTCCCTCTTTCTCCTCTTCTCTCTCTCCTCACTTTCTCTCGTCTCTCCCATCTCTTTCCATCTACGCTCTCTCCTCCCCCTTACCCTCTTTCACCTCTCTACTCTCTCCCTCTCTCATTCTCCACCGCTCTCTCCCCCTCCTCTTCCCCCCTCTTTCACTCTCTCTCCCCTCTCCCTGCCTCACTGTCGCACTCCACCCTCTCTCTCCTCTCCCTTCTCCCTATCTTCTCCCCACTCTCTCCAGCCCCACTCTCCCTTCACTCTCTCCCCTCCCTCTCACTCTCTCCCCTCCCTCCCCTCTCATCCCATCTCTCTCCCCTCGCTCTCTCCCCTGTCTTTTACTCTCTCTTCCTCTCCCCCCCTCTTCCTCACCTCACTCTCTCCTGCCTCACTTGCCCCACTCTCTCCTCCTTCCTGCCGCTCTGCCCTCCCTCCCTCCCTCTCTGCCCTCCCTCCCTCCCTCCCTCTCTCTCCTCTCTGACCATCTCTCTCTGTTAGGAAGCGAGAGTTGGAGCGAGAGCTGGAACAAGTTCGGGACGAAAAAGATTCTTTAAGTAGGCAACTTATCACCACCGTTCGACACAAGGTTCGACTTAGCCAAGAACTAGAGGACTGGCAGGTGAGTCCCTTCTTCTCTTCCTCCCGCTCTCCCTTCCTCTCTCCCTCCCTCCCCCTCTCACTCCCCCTCTCCACCTCTCCCTCGCTCTCTCCCTCCCGAGTCCGCGCCGACCAGCGATCACTTATTCACACCGGTTTAGTTTAGAGATACAGCGCGGAAACAGGCCCTTTGTTCCCCGAGTCCGCGCCGACCAGCCAATTAAACTACAAACCTGGGTGTCTTTGGACTGTGGGAGGAAACCAGAGCACCCGGAGAAATCCCACGGAGAAATCCCACGGAGAAATCCCACGGGGAGGCAGTTTAAACTTGTACAGACAGCTCACATAGTCAGGATCAAACCCGGATTTGTGATGGCTGCAAACAACCGCTGCACCATCGTGCTGCCTTTTGTTAGTGGGGGCGGGGGCGACTTGGATTTAGGGAGATAAAGGGCACTTCTAATCAATTTCTCACCAACCCCCTTTCTCCGCTCTTTCTCATGCTCTCCCCCACAGGGCGCACCGCGACTTCCTCCCTTCCTCCCTCTCCCCACCCCTCATTTCTCCCCTCTGCGGAAGCCTCACTACCCCCTCTGAGATAGAAAGGGGGCGCCCCCTCTCGCTCCCCTCTCTCTCACTCCCCCTTTCTCTCTCCCCCCTCTTCACTCCCCTTTCTCTCTCCCCTCTCTCTCGCTCCCATCTCTCTCCTCCTCCTCCTCTCTTCCTCTCTCTTTACCCCTCCCCCTCTCTCCCCTCTCTCCTTCTCACTCACACTTATCTATCTCCCCCTCTCTATCCCATCATGACCCCCCCTTCACTCTCAACTCCTTTTTCCCTCACCCTCACTCTCTACCCCCTCTATCTCCCTCTCCCTCACTCCCCCTTCTCTCTCGCCCTCTCTCTGCCCCCTCTCTCTCTTCCCGTCTCGCTCCCCCCTCCCCTCCTTCACCCTCTTCGCTCCACACTCTCTCCCTACACTCTCTCTTCCACAGGAGGATGTACAGACTATTCTACGACAGCAGCTACAGACGCAGCATGGACTGGAGAGGCGGGGGGAGAGTTCGAGGGGAGGGGGTAGGGTCGACACACCTTCCCCTTCCCACTCTCCCCAGGTTCACCGCGGTCTCTTCTCCCTCTTCCGGAAACTCTAATGGGGAGAGGAGAGTACCCCCTTTCCTCTTCCTCCCCTCCTCTTCCCTTCTCACCCCGCCCCCATCCCCTTCTTCCCCCCATTCTCCCTCTACCGCCCTCCCCTCTTCTCCCCTCCCATTCCCCCTCCCTTTCCTCGTTCCACCTTCTCTCCGAGACTGTCCCTTAAGGAAGATGTTCTGTCGAGAAGGGCAGTCCTAAGAAAGACGGTCCCTTTAAGAGAGACTGACCCTTTCAGTAGGAAAATACTCTTGAGGACTGTGCCTTTAAGAAGGACTGTCCCTTTAATACGGTCTTTACCTTTAAGAGAGGGCTGTCCCATTACGAAGGACTGTGCCTTTCAGAAAGGGCTGTCCGTTTATGAAAGACTAGCACTATAAGGGGCAAACCGCCTTCAAGATGCACTGTCCCTTTAAGAAGGAATATACCTTTAAGGTATGTACCTTTAAGGACTGCATCTTTAAAATACACTGTCGCTTTAAGAAAAAAGTTACACTCAAGGACTGCTCCTTTAAGAAGGACTGCATCTTTAAGGACTGCCCCTTTAAGAAGGACTGTTCCTTTAAGAAGTCATGTTTAAGGATTGTATCCCAAAGGACTGCCCCCTTTAAGAAATTTGATGTCCTCTGTGAATACCTGTCCCCTTTAAGAAGTCAAGTCAAGTCACTTTTATTTCTATAGCACATTTAAAAAACAACTCTAGTTGGCCAAAGTGCTTCACATTGGTGGAGATACTAACGTTATACAACATTGGTTCATAGATTAAGTACATACATAAATACATACATATAGCCCTCCCTCAGAGGACGTCAAGAAAGGCTTGAGAGTAATGATCAGTTTTAAGTCTCGACTTAAAGAAGTCGATGGAGGGGGCAATTCTGAAGGGAAGAGGGATGCTGTTCCACCGTCTAGTTCGACAGGAACCGCACAGGGAGCCAGTGGAGAGAGGCCAGAATCGGGGTGATGTGGTCTCTTTTTCGGGTGCCCATCAGGTGGCGTTTTGGACCAGTTCCAGGTGGGACAGGGAAGCCAGTGTAAAGGGAGTTGCAGTAATCTAGGCGGGAAGAGATAAATGAGTGGATGATCTTTTCGAGGTCATCAAACTGGAGGAATTGTTTTATTTTAGCTATCGTCCGAAGCTGGAAGAAGCTAGCTGTTACCACGGCATTGACTTGTTTGTCAAATTTCAATGCCGAGTCAAATATCACACCAAGGTTTTTAACGTGATGTTTGAGTAATGGGGTAAGGCTTCCAAGGCTGCCTGTTATCATTTTGATTGAGTCTGAGGGGCCGAGAAGGATGACCTCAGACTTACTCTCGTTTAGTTGGAGGAAGTTCTGGGCCATCCAACACTTTATATCCTCGAGGCAGTGAATAAGGCTGAGTAGATTAGACCGGTTGTTGGGCTTCAGGTGGAGCTAGAGTTGTGTATCGTCTGCACAGCAATGGAAGGAAATGCCGTGCCTTTGAATGACTTGGCCTAAGGGGAGCATATAGAGGGAGAAGGGAATGGGGCAAGGATGGAACCTTGTGGAACCCCGCAGCAGAGGCTAGCTGGGGAGGAGAAAGAGTTGCTATGTTAGTAGAGAAAACTCCTACCTTTGAGGTGGGTGTGATGAAACAGCTCAGGGCAGTGCCATCAATACCGACCCCGTTACCGGAGACGGTCTCAATTAGGATGGTGGGGTCGACAGTATCCCCAATGCTGCGCTGAGGTTAAGAAGGATAATCTAGCAGGATTGCACAGTCGCCGGAGTCTACCACGGTGAGCAGTAGGTCATTATGTACCTTTACAGGCAGACTCTGTGCTGTGGTGGGCCTGAAACCTGATTGGAAAGTTTCAAGAAGTATTTTGGTGAATGTATATGACTTAAATTTTCTTTTCAAGGCTTTTGAAGGGAAAAAGGCAGTTTTTGAAATAGGTCTGTAGTGTGCATGGCAAGGTGGGTCGAGGTTAGTTTTCTTCAGGAGGGGGCTGGCCACCGTGTGCTTTGGAGCCTGGTAGGAACAGTTGCAGTGGCCAGAGAGAACTGATGAAGATGGCGAGGATTCATATATTTATAATATTTTACTGGAAAATGATGTCCCATTAACAGAATATATAGACAATCATGGGAAACGAATTAGGTCCAATTTATTAGAGGAAGTATGGGTCTCTGAACAAATATACACCACTGTTTGTTAAATGCTAGACACTCTCATATACAATTTATAATTATTTACATTAGATAACATGATTTCAAAATCCAAACTAATAGTATTTTTTCAAATATATCTGCCATATGTGATAAATGTCAGCACTTAGAAGCTAAACTTATCACACTCATTTACAATTGTGTAAAAATTACTAAATTTAGGACGGAAAATATTTAAGATAATTTTGAATGTTGTTTTTTTAAACAAAAAAAAAAACACAAAAAAAAAAAAAATATGAATCTGATTCCTGGATTCAAAGTTTAATATACTGGAATACTAGAAATAGATCAATTATAACAACAAATCAAATAATTTTTATTGATTATAGTTTATAATGGGGAAAAAATTATTATTGAAATTCTGGAGAGGTGTTACATCCCCCACGATCATAAATGTGGATTACGGAATGTGGAGACACTTTCATCTGGAAAGATTGATGCTTGTCATAATGGAAAGTTGGATCTTTTCAGAGTAATATGGTCTCCATAATTGAATATCAAAAGGGTCAAAGTGGCTCGGTAGAGAGCTGACTGAAAGCCTGAATTAATGGAATAGATGAGAAATACGTATAACAAATCTATGGATATATCTCCAAACGTTGATTAACTTTTTTAATACACCATTTCACTTCTTTATTTTTGATTTTATTTCTATGTTATTTTTCTCTATCTTTTCTTACTTGTAAAAAAAAAAATGTATAGAAATTATAAACTGTTTTAAATGTTACTATTATTATATTACGAATGTATGTTACGAAGTAATTCTATTAATATGCACTTACAATTAATAAAAATATTTAACACGAAGATGGGGATGGATGCTGGGGACCGGCTATTGTAATGAATCCTTAGGAAGGGCAGAGAGGGGACAACGTCGAGGGGGCAGGTAGTAGGTTTGTTGGGTGAGTGACCAGTTTTTACAAGGGAGGGTAGAGTAACGGGTTGGAAACAGTCAAATTTGAAGAACAGACCAATGGCGACAGCCTGGTCACGGATTGTGAGGGTTAATATTTGTTCTGATGTTCTGTTACTTTGCTGCGTGAAAAATGTAGTAAATTTCCTGCACTTAGAGGGGAACACAGTTAAGCTGGTGCTGGGGGCAGGACATTTGATGAGGTGATGCATCAAATATAATTTGCACTATGATCAGCAGACAGGTGACTTTAAGTAGGGATGGCCCCCCTTCAAGGACAGTGGTTTTCACGTGCGCCCCTTTAGAAGAAACTGCTTAAAGAAAGGTTGCCCCTTTTAAGAACTACTGGACAGGTTTAAGAAGGCTGGGTTTGTTTGAAGGGGAAGAGGTGGGGTACACCAACATGTGGACAGTAAAGTGACGGAGTCTAATGACAAATTATTTCTACAACTGACGAAGTGCTTCGAACTGAAAACCTCACCCATCCATCACTGCAGAGTTGCTGCATGTCCCCCTGAGTTACTCCAGCGCTTTGTGTCTAATTAAATATTTCAAATGATTTAAACAAACTTAATATCATATTGTATTATGCTTGTTTGTTAGTGGGACCAAATTTTTTTCTTTGTTTATGATACTGCGCGGATTAGGCCCTTCGGTCCACCAAGTCCGCGGCAACCAGCGATCCTCACGTGCTAACACTATCCTACACCCGCTAGGGACAATTTACAATTTTACCGAAGCCAATTAACCTACAAATCTGCACGTCTTTGGAGTGTGGGTGGAAACCGGAGCACCAGAGAAAACCCATGCAGATCATGTTCAGAATGTACAAACACTGGACAGACAGCACCCGTAGTCAGGATCGAACCCGGGTCTCTGGTGCTGAGGCAGCCACTCTACTGCTGCGCCACCGTTGTCACCCATCTGAGGCAGGATGCTCTGGCTCCAGAGTATTATCCAGAGGGGTTGACAAGAGTGATCCCAGGGAAAGACTGGGTTAACAAATGACATGCGTTTGAAGGCACTTTGCCTGTACTCGCTGGAGTTTAGAAGGATGAGATTGGACTTCATTGAATAGTGAGGTCCAACTTATCGAATAGTGAAAGGCCTGGGCAGACGAGTTGGAGAGGATGTTTCACCAGAGGGTGTAGTCGAGGACCGAGGTCACAGCGCCTCAGAATTTAAGGATGTAGCTTTAGCAAGGAGATCAGGAGGAATTTCTTAAGTGGCTCTGTGGAATTCACTACCACGGACGGGCTGTGGAGGCCATCAATGGACATGTTTAACGCAGAGATTGACAGATTCTTGGTTAGTATGGGTGTCAGGGGTAATGGGGAGAGGGCAGGTGAAAGATAAGGGGGAAGGATAAGGGGGACGTCTTTTAAGGATAAGGAGGAAGTCTTTTAGGACCGAGTATGAGAAAAAAAAAAATTCACACAGTGGTGAATCTGTGGACTTCTCTGCCACAGAGAGTAGTTTAGGCCAGTTAATTGGCTATATTTAAGAGGGAGTTAGATGTGGCCCTAGTGGCTAAAGGGATCAGGGGGTATAGAGAGAAGGCAGGTACGGGATACTGAGTTGAATGATCAGCCATGATCATATTGAATGGCTCAAGGGGCCGAATGGCCTACACCTATTTTCTATGTTTCTATGAGAATAGGGTTGAGAGGGAAAGATTGATCAGATATGATTGAATGGTGGAGTAGACGATGGGCCGTACGGCCTAATTGTGCTGTTTTGACATGTTGGTTGATGCCCGTCGATTCCGTGCCGACCAGCGATCACACTAGTTCTGCGTTATCCCACTTTCTAATCCATCTCAAAGTGTGGGAGATTGAAGGGGGTCGCGCTGACGTTATTGGGGTGGATGTAAGGAGAGGGGGTTCATTACCCATTTCCGTCCCATCCCCTACCCTCCACCACACCATCTCCGCCCCTCTCTCTCTCCTCTCTCCCCACTCCCCACTTTATCTTCTCCCTGACTCTCCTCTCCGCTTGCCTCCATCCTACTTAC
Organism: Okamejei kenojei; assembly: GCA_035221665.1. Taxonomy (NCBI): domain Eukaryota; kingdom Metazoa; phylum Chordata; class Chondrichthyes; order Rajiformes; family Rajidae; genus Okamejei; species Okamejei kenojei. The sequence continues at coordinate 13,296,987 of CM069170.1, forward strand.
CCTCCATACTCTTCACCTTTCCCACTCTCTCTTTCCTATGCTTCCGCCCTCTCTCCCTTCCCCCACTCTCTTCTCGCTCCGCCTCTCTTCCCCTCTCCTCTCCCCACTCTCTTCGAATTTCTCCCACTTCCCACTCCTCCCCTTCCCTTTCTTCATTTCCC
>CM069170.1:13297647-13371487 GCA_035221665.1 Okamejei kenojei
TCATCGTGAAAAACCCGGAGGACAGAGACAGAACAGGCAGAGACAGAGAGGTGAGGAGAGAGCCACACACCCCTACATGACACGTCATACTATCTCTCCTCTCCATCTCTCCTCCTTCCCTCTCTCTCTCTCTCTCTCTCCCCGTCTTCCTCCCGCTTCCTCTCTCTCTCTCCCCTCCTCTGTCCATGGGTACTGTTTAGGGTCAAGTTGAAGAAGGGGGGGTGTGGTATTAAGGGGTTGGCACCGATTTAGATGGGATGATCCCTGAAAAACCGTCAGCTACAATGGAGCAGTAAGGGTTGGCAGGGTGAATCCTCAGCCCCTAAATAATGGCTCTCTCTCCCTCACTCCTTCCCCCACTTCTGCTCTCCCTCTTCCTTTGAGTTTGTATGATCTCTCCTGTGACCTGCGTGGGTTTTTCTCCGGGGTGCTCCAGTTTCCTCCACATCCCACAAAAGACGTTGCGGGTTTGTAGGTTAATGGGCCCTCTCAGTAGTTAATTGTGGTGGAGGAGTGGATGAGAAAATGGTGGCTGATGGGCATGTTTCCGCGCTGTATCTTTAAACTAAACTAACGTGAAAAGGTTGATCGATGGTCGCGCGAAAAGAGTGGTGGATGAATAAGGTCGTGGATTGGGAGGGGATGTGTGGGGAGGGGAAGATGTGAGTGGGGGTGTTAGCGTGTAGTGAAGGGATTGGGAGAATATTAGTGGGGAGAATGTGGTGGGTTGGTCGGAGGGAGGATGAAGAGGGATGGGTAGGGAGAGGCGGAGAGGTGAGGTAGAGAGTGTGAGGGGGGGAGGAGGAGAGGAGGGCAGAGTGAGATGTGGGGACAGATAGAAAGAAACAGAGTGCAGGAGTAGGCCCTTCGGCCCTACGAGGCAGCACCGCATTCATATACCATAAAACAATTACAGCACGCAGGAAACAGGGCCCTCTCAGCCCTTCCAGTCCGTGCGACCATTTGTTTTCACTAGGCCCATCTATGCACTCAGACCCATACCCCTCCGTTCCCTTCCGCTCCATGTACTATTCCACTTTACTTTTAAATGTTAAAATCGATCCTGCCTCCACCACTTCAGCTGGAATGTCATTCCACACAGCCACCACCCTCTGTTGTAAAGAAGTTCCCCCTCACGTTACCCTAAATTCTGTCCATTAATTTCTCATGTCATGCCCTCTTGTGAATCTTCCCTTCCCTCAATGGGAAAAGCTTATCACGTCAAACTCAGTCTATCGCTTACATCTTTTTTTTAATGACCTCAATCAAGTCCCCCTTAACCTTCTGCGCTACAAAAGGTATAAAGACCTAACGTTCAACTTTTCTCTGTAATTGATTGCTGGAACCCAGGCACATTCTAGCAAATCTCCTCTGTACTCTCTCTATTTTGTTGACAAAAAAATTTTGTTGGACATTCAATGCAATAAGGCTATCATCCCCAATTCAGTACCCCGTTCCTGCATTCTCCCATTTCCGCCATCTTAAGAGGCCTATCTGCTCTCTTTGAAAGTATCCAGGGCAACCGGCCTCCACGCCCTCCTGAGGAGAGAAAGAACACTCACAACTCTCTGTGAGAAAAAGTATTTCCTCGTCTCCTTTTAATGGGCTTGCCCCTTATTCTTAAACTGTGCCCCCTGTTCTGGACTCCCCATCATCGGGGAACATGGTTCCTGCTCTAGTGTGTCCAAACTCATAATCTTATATGTTCTATAAGATATCCTCTCATCCTTCTAAACTCCAGTGTGTACAAGCACAGCCGCTCCATTTCTCTCAGCATTGGGACAGTCCGCCATCCTAGGAATTAAGCTTGCAAAACCTACGCTGCAAGTATGTCCTTCTCAGGACTAAAAAACTGCACACCAGGTGTGGTCTCTCCTCTGGTCCTGTACATATGCCAAAAGGAACTCTTTGCTCCTATATCGCTCCTCTGTATAAAGGCCAACAGCCATTGCCTTTCTTCATGCCTGCTGTACCTGTATGCTTTACTTTTCACAGGGACTCCCTGATGAACAAGGGAGCCCCAGATCCCGTTGTACTTCCCTTTTTCCCAACTTGACGCCATTTAGATAGTAATCTGCCTTCCTGTTTCTGCTACCAAAGTGGATAACCTCACATTTATCCGCATTAAACTTCATCTGCCATGCATTTGCCCACTCACCCAACCTGCATTCTCATAGCATCCGCCTCACAGTTCACACTGCCACCCAGCATTGTGTCAAATTTGCTAATGTTATTTTGAATCCTTTCATCCACATTATTGATGTATATTGTAAATAGCTGCGGTTCCAGCACCGAGCCTTGAGGTACCCCACTAGTCACCGCCTGACATACTGAAAGAGACCCATTAATCCCTATTAGAAACATAGAAAATAGGGGCAGGAGGAGGCCATTCGGCCCTTCGAGCCTGCACCGCCATTCATTGTCATAATGGCTGATCGTCCCCAATCAATAGCCCGTGCCTGCCTTCAGCCCATATCCCTTGATTCCACTAGCCCCTAGAGCTCTATCTAACTATCTCTGAAATAGTGATTTGGCCTCCACTGCCCTCTGTGGCAGGGAATTCCACAAATTCACAACTCTCTGAGTGCCATTTTTTTTTTCACCTCAGTCTTAAATGGCCTCCCCTTTATTCTAGTACTGTGGCCCCTGGTTCTGAACTCGCAGGGAAAAAATTTCCTGCATCTAGCTTGTCCAGTCCTTTTATAATTTTATATGTTTCTATAAGATCCCCCCCTCATCCTTCTAAACTCCAGTGAATACAAGCCTAGTTTTTTCAATCTTTCCTCATATGACAGTCCCGCCATCCCAGGGATCAATCTCGTGAATCTATGCTGCACTGCCTCAATCACAAGGATATCCTTCCTCAAATTACGAGACCAAAACTGTACACAATACTCCAGATGTGGTCTTACCAGAGCCCTTATAATATTAACCCCCCCCCCCCCCCCCCCCCCCCCCCCCCCCCCCCCCCCCACAAAAAAATCTAACTGCAGAAGGAAGAACCTCTTTTACTCCTGTACTGAAAATCCTCTTGTTATGAAGGCCAACATTCCATTGCTTTCTTCACTGCCTGCTGTACCTGCACGCCAACTTTCAGTGACCGGTGTACAAGGACACCCAGGTCTCGTTGTACCTCCCCCTTTCCTAACCTAACCCCATTGAGATAATATTATGTCCCCTTGTTTTTGCCGCCAAAATGGATAACCTCACATTCATCCATATTGCGAGCATTTGCCCTGCGCTCACATCAACCTGTCCAGGTGACCCTGCACTTCTTAACATCCTCTTCACAGTTCACACTGCCACCCAGCTTTGTGTCATCTGCATAATTGCTAGTGTTGCTCCTAATTCCCTCTTCCAAATCATTAATATATATAGAAAACAGTTGTGGTCCCAACACCGAGCCTTGCGGCACTCCACTCGCCACTGCCTGCCATTCTGAAAAGGACCCGTTCACTCCTACTCTTTGCTTCCTGTCTGCCAACCAATTTTCTATTCACGTCAACACCCTGCCCCCAATACCATGTGCTCTAATTTTAGTCACCAGTCTCCCCTGCGGGACCTTATCAGAGGCTTTCTGAAAGTCCAAATACACTACTGGCTCTCCTTCATCCATTTTACTTGTCACATCCTCAAAAAATTCCAGAAGATTAGTCAAGCATGATTTTCATTTCATAAATCCATGTTGACGGACTAACCCTTTTACTGCTATCCAAATGCCCCATTATTACCTCTTTAATAATTGACTCCAGCATCTTTCCCACCACCGAAGTCAGGCTAACTGGTCTGTAATTCCCTGTTTTCTCTCTCGCTCCTTCTTGAAAAGTGGGATAACATTAGCAATCCTCCAATCCACAGGAACTGATCCTGAATCTATTGAACATTGGAAAATGATCACCAATGCATCCACAATTTCTAGAGCCACCTCCCTGAGCACCCTGCGATGCAGACCATCAGGCCCTGGGGATTTATCAGCCTTCAGTCCCATCAGTCTATCCACCACCATTTCCTGCCTAATATGGATTTCCTTCAGTTCCTCTGTCACCCCAGATCCTCTGGCCACTCCCATATCAGGAAGATTGTTTGTGTCCTCCTTAGTGAAGACAGATCCAAAGTATGTTCAACTCATCTGCCATTTCCTTGTTCCCCATAATAAATTCACCTTTTTTGGCCTTCAAGGGTCTTTTCAACTATCATCTTAACTATTTTTTTCTTCTTCACATACCTAAGAGAAGCTTTTACAATCCTGCTCTTATTTTCTTGGCTAGCTTACCTTTGTACCTCATCTTTTCTCCCCGTATGGTCTTTTTGGTTATCTTCTGTTGCCTCTTTAAACATTACCCAATCCTCTTGCTCCCGCCATCTCATCTTTGCTACGTTGTACTTCTTCTCTTTTTATTTGAATACGTCCCTGACGTCCCTTGTCAGCCGCGGTCGCCCCCCCTTACTCTCCTTGAGGATAAGAGGGGAAAGAGTGGAGGAGAGAGAGGGGGGAGGGAAAGAAGGGGGGGAAAGAAAACAGCTTGCTGACCTCTCTCCCCTCTCCCTCCCTCCCTCCCCATCCGTCCCACCCCTTCCCTTTCCCTTCCTCCCTCACCAGCGTCGAGTACAGGAAGGAGACGGCGCAGAGTTTGAGGAACTGCAGGAGCTGATCCCGGACAGTGATCCGCTCCGAGTCTTACAACAGGCCATCCACTCCCGGGACGAAGCGATCCGCAAGTGAGACCAACTCCAGGGTTTCACTTCTCTCTCTTCCCATTATTCTCCCCCCTCTCTTTCACTCTCTATCCCCCTCTCCCTCTCTCCACTCTCTCCTGCCCAATTCTCTCTCCACTCACACTCCTCTCTCTCCCTCTCTCCCTTCCCCTCTCACTCACTTCCCCCCTCGCTCCCCCCTCTCTTTCACTCGCTCATTTCTCTGCCTCTCCCCCTCTCTTCCCGTCGTTCTTCCTCCCCCCTTTTCTATCTCCTCCTCTCTCTCCTCACTTTCTCTCTCTCTCCCATCTCTTTCCACCCTACGCTCTCTCCGCTCCTCCCCCTCACTACCCTCTTTCACCTCTCTACTCTCTCCCTCTCTCATTCTCCACCGCTCTCCCCCTCTCTTACCCCCCCTCTCACTCCCTCACTCCCCCCTCTCCCCTCTCCCTCCTGCCTCACTGTCTCACTCCACCCTCTCTCTTCTCCCTAATCTCTCCCCACTCTCCTCCCAACCCCACTATCTCCAACCCCACTCTCCTTCACTCTCTCCCTCCCTCTCACTCTCTCTCCTCCCCTCCACTCTCAATCCCATCTCTCTCCCCTCGCTCTCTTCCCCTGTCTTTTACTCTCTCTCTTCCTCTCCCCCCCTCTTCCTCACCTCACCTCTTCCTGCCTCACTTGCCCCACTCTCTCCTCCTTCCTTGCCGCTCTGCCCTCCCTCCCTCCCTCTCTCTCCTCTCTGACCATCTCTCTCTGTTAGGAAGCGAGAGTTGGAGCGAGAAGCTGGAAAACAAGTTCGGGACGAAAAAGATTCTTTAACTAGGCAACTTATCACCACCGTTCGACACAAGGGTTCGACTTAGCCAGGAACTAGAGGACTGGCAGGTGAGTCCCTTCTTCTCTTCCTCCCGCTCCCTCCCATCCTCCTCCCTCCCTCCCCTGACTCCCCCTCTCCATCTCTCCCTCGCTCTCTCCCTCCCGAGGTCCCGCGCCGACCAGCGAATCACTTATCACACCCGGTTTTTAGTTAGAGGTACAGCGCGGAAAACACCCCTTGTTCCCCGGTCGCGCCCCCCGACCAGCCAATTAAACTACACCTGGGTGTCCCTCTGGACTGTGGGAGAAAAAGGAAACCGAGCACCCGGAGAAATCCCACGGAGGTTACGGTGGAGGCAGTATAAACTTTGTACAGACAGCTCACATAGTTCAGGATCAAACCCGGTTTTGTGAGGCAGCAACAACCGCTGCACATCGTGCTGCCCTTTTTGTAGTGGGGGGGGGGGGGGGGGGAGGAGACCTTGGATTTAGTGCGATAAAGGGCACTTCTAATCAATTTCTCACCAACCCCCTTTCTCCCGCCTTTTCTTCTCATGCTCTCCCCTCTTCCCCCTCCCTCCCTTCCCCTCCCTCTCCCCACCCCTCATTCTCCCCCCCTCTCGCTCCCCCCTCTCTCCCCCTTTTCTCTCTGCCCCCCTCTCTCACTCCCCCTTTTCTCTCTCTCCCCCTCTCTCTTGCTCTCCCATCTCTCTCCTCCTCCTCTCTTCCCCTCTCTCTCCTCCCCCTCCCTCTCACATCTATCTCCTCCTCTCTATCCCATCACTGACCCCCCTCTCTCACTCTAACTCTCCACTCCTTTTTCTCTCACCCTCGCTCTCTAACCCCCTCTATCGCCTCTCTCCCTCACTCCCCCTTCTCTCTCGCCCTCTCTCTCCTGGCCCCCCTCTCTCTCTTCCCGTCTCGCTCCCCCCCCTCCCCTCCTTCACCCTCCTTGCTCCCACTCTCTCCTACACTCTCTCTTCCACAGAGGATGTACAATTCAGACTATTCTACGACAGCAGCTACAGACGCAGCATGGACTGGAGAGGCGGGGGGAGTTCGGGGAGGGGGTAGGGTCGACACACCTTCCCCTTCCCACCCCTCCCGGGTTCACCGCAGTCTCTTCTCCTCTTCCGGAAACTCTAATGGGGAGAGGAAGTACCCCTTGCCCCTTTCCTCTTCCTCCCCTCCTCTTCCCTTATCACCCCGCCCCTATCCCCTTCTTCCCCCCATTCTCCCTCTACCCCGCCCTCCCCTCTTCTCCCCTCCCTTTCCTCGTTCCACCTTCTCTCCCGAAACTGTCCCTTAAGGAAGATGTTCTGTCGAGAGGGCAGTCCTAAGAAAAGACGGTCCCTTTAAGGAGAGACAGTCCTTTCAGTAGGAAAATACTCTTGAGGACTGTACCTTTAAGAAGGACTGTCCCTTTAATACGGTCTTTACCTTTAAGAGAGGGCTGTGTCCCATTACGAAGGACTGTGCCTTTTCAGAAAGGGCTGTCCATTTTAATGAAAGACTAGCACTTTAAGGGGCAAACCGCCCTTCAAGATGCACTGTTCCTTTATAAGAAGGAATATACCTTAAGGTATGTACCTTTAAGACTGCATCTTTAAAATTACACTGTCGCTTTAAGAAAAAGTTACACTCAAGGACTGCTCCTTTAAGAGGGACGGACTGCATCTTTAAGACTGCCCCTTTAAGAAGGACTGTCCCTTTTAAGAAGTCATGTTAAGGATTGTATCCCAAAGGACTGCCCCCCCCTTTTTAAGAAATTTGATGTCATCTGTGAATACCTGTTCCTTTAATTGAATTCGTCAAGTCCACTTTTATTTCTATAGCACATTTAAAAAAACAACTCTAGTTGCCAAAGTTCTTCACATTGGTGGAGATACTAACGTTATACAACATTGGTTCATAGATTAAGTACATACAATAAATACATACATATAAGCCCTCCCTCAGAGGACCTCAAGAAAGGCTTGAGAGTTAAAGATCAAGTTTAAGTCTCCGAAAGAAGTCGATGGAGGTTTCTGAAGGGAAGAGTGATGCTGTTTCCACCGTCTAGTTCGACAGGAACCGCACAGGGAGCCAGTGGAGAGAGGCCAGAATCGGGGTGATGTGGTTCTCTTTTCGGGTGCCCATCAGGTGGCGTTTTGGACCAGTTCCAGTGGGACAGGGAAGTTTGGCTGATGCCAGGTGGTAAAGGGAGTTGCAGTAATCTAGGCGGGAGGAGATAATGTATTGTGAGTGGATGATCTTTTCGAGGTCATTCAAACTGAGGAATTGTTTTTATTTAGCTATCGTCCGAAGCCTGGATGAAGAAGCTAGCTTTTTACCAACGGCATTGACTTGTTTGTCAAATTTCAATGCCGAGAGTCAAATATCACGCCTCAAGGTTTTTTTTAACAGTGATGTTTGAGTAATGGGTAAGGCTTCCAAGGGCTGCCTGTTATCATTTTGATTGAGTCTTAGGGGGCCGAGAAAGGATGACCTCAGACTTACTCTCGTTTAGGTTGGAGGAAGTTCTGGGCCATCCAACACTTTTTATCCTCGAGGCAGTGAATAGGGCTGCTGAGTAGATTAGATCGGTTGTTGGGCTTCAGGGGAGATAGAGTTGTGTTTCGTCTGCATAGCAATGGAAGAAATGCCGTGCCTTTGAATGACTTGGCCTAAGGGAGCATATACAGGGAGAAGAGAATGGAGCCTAGGATGGAACCTTGTGGAACCCCGCAGCAGAGGCTAGCTGGGGAGGAGAATGAGATTGCCTATGTTTGGAGAGAAACTCCTACCCTAGGTAGATGATGGTGAACCAGCTCAGGGCAGTGCCCATCAATAATACGGAGCCCCCCCAACCCCGTACCGGAAGATGGTCAATTAGGATGGTGGGGTCGACAGTATCAAATGCTGCGCTTGAGGTCGTGAAGGAGCAATTGCACAGTCGCCGGGTCCAGTCAACGGTGAGCACTAGGTCATTATGTACCTTTAACAAGGCAGACTCTGTGCTGTGGTGGGCCCTGAAACCTGATTGGAAAGTTTCCAAGATAGTATTTTGGTGAATGTAATGACTTAAAATTTCCTTTTCAAGGGCTTTTGAAGGGAAAGGCAGTTTTGAAATAGGTCTGTAGTTGCATGGCAAGGTGGGGTCGAGGTTAGTTTTTTTCAGGAGGGGCTGGACCACCGTGTGCTTGAAGCAGGTAGGAACAGTGCCAGTGGCCAGAGAACTGTTGAAGATGGCGAGGATATCATATATTTATAATATTTTACTGGAAAATGATGTCCCATTAACAGAAATATATAGACAATCATGGGAAAACGAATTAGGTCAAATTATTAGACCAGAAGTATGGGATGAACAACATATACACCACTGTTCGTTAAATGCTAGACACTCTCATATACAATTTAAAATATTACATAGACTACATTATTCAAAATCCAAACTACATAGTATTTTTTCAAATGTATCTGCCATATGTGATAAATGTCATGCACTTAGAAGCCTAACTTAACACAGCGCATTTACAAATTGTGTAAAAATTACTAAATTTTGGATGGAAATATTTAAGATAATTTTGAATGTTGTTAATATGAATTTGATTCCTGATTCAAAGTTAATAATACTGGGAATACTAGAAATAGATCAATTAATATAACAACAATCAAATAATTTTTATTGATTATAGTTTTAATAATTGGGGAAAAAAAATTAATATTGAAATTCTAGGAGAGGTCCTACATCCCCACGATCAAAATGTGGATTACAGGAATGTCGGAGACACTTCATCTGGAAAGATTGAGGCTTGTCCGAAAGGACAAGTTGGATCTTTTCAGAGTAATATGGTCTCCATACATTGAATATCAAAAGGTCAAATGTGGCTCGGTACGAGAGCCTGACTGAAGCCTGAATAATGGAATAGATGAAGAAATACGTATAACAAATCATGGATATATCTCCAACGATGGATAACTTTTTAATACTCCATTCACTTCTTTATTTTTGATTTCTTATTTCTATGTTATTTTTCTCTATCTTTTCTTACTTGTAAAAAAAAATGTATAGAAATATAAATGTCTTAAATGTTAATATTAATAATATTACGAATGTATGTAAGAAGTATATTCTATTAATATGTACTTACAATTAATAAAAATATTTAACACAAAGATGGCGAGGCTGCTGGGACCGGATATTGTAATGACATCCTTCAGAAGGGCAGAGGGGACAACGTCGAGGGGGGCAGGTAGTAGGTTTCGTGGTGGTGACCAGTTTTACAAGGGAGGGTAGAGTAACGGGTTGGAAACAGTCAAATTTTGAAGAACAGACCAATGAGACAGCCTGGTCACGGATGTGAGGGGAAATATTTGTTCTGATGTTCTTTACTTTGCTGGTGAAAAATGTAGTAAATTCCTCGCACTTAGCAGGGGACACAGTTAAGCTGGTGCTGGGGGCAGGACATATGATAGAGGTGATGCATCAAATATAATTGCACTATGATCAGGCAGACAGTGACTTCAAGTAGGGTGGCCCCCTTCAAGGACAGTAGGTTTTTCAAGCTGCGCCCCTTTAAGAAGAAACTGCTTAAAGAAAGGTTGCCCCTTTTAAGAACTACTGGACAGGTTTAAGAAGGACTGGGTTGAAGGGGAAGAGGTGGGGTCCACCAACAATGTGGACAGTAAGTGAGGAGTCTAATGACAAATTTTCTACAACTGAAGAAGTGGCTCGACCCAAAACCTCACCCATTCCTTCACTGCAGAGATGCTGCCTGTCCCACTGAGTTACTCCAGCGCTTTGTGTCTACATTAAATATTTCACAAACTGATTAAACAACTTAATATCAAATTGTATTATGCTTGTTTGCATAGAGGGACAAATATTTTTCTTTAGTTTATAATACTGCACGGATACAGGCCCTTCGGTCCACCAAGTCCGCGGCAACCAGCGATCCTCACGTGCTAACACTATCCTACACCCGCTAGGGACAATTTACAATTTTACCGAAGCCAATTAACCTACAAATCTGCACGTCTTTGGAGTGGGGGTGGAAACCGGAGCACCCAGAGAAAACCCATGCAGATCATGTTCAGAATGTACAAACACTGGACAGACAGCACCCGTAGTCAGGATCGAACCCGGCCCCGGGGGGGGGTCCTCTGGTGCGTGAGGCAGCCACTCTACTGCTGCGCCACCGTTGTCACCCATCTGAGGCAGGATGCTCTGGCTCCAGAGATGATCCAGAGGAGGTTGACAAGAGTGATCCCAGGAAAGACTGGGTTAACAAATGACATGCGTTTGAAGGCACTTTGCCTGTACTCGCTGGAGTTTAGAAGGATGAGATTGGACTTCATTGAATAGTGAGGTCCAACTTATCGAATAGTGAAAGGCCTGGGCAGAGAGTTGGAGAGGATGTTTCCACCAGTGGGTGAGTCGAGGACCAGAGGTCACAGCCTCAGAATTTAAGGATGTAGCTTTAGCAAGGAGATCAGGAGGAATTTCTTAAGCGGCTCTGTGGAATTCACTACCACGGACGGCAGTGGAGGCCATCAATGGACATGTTTAACGCAGAGATTGACAGATTCTTGGTTAGTATGGGTGTCAGGGGTAATGGGGAGAGGGCAGGTGAAAGATAAGGGGGAAGGATAAGGGGGAAGTCTTTTAGGACCGAGATGAGAAAAAAAAAATCACACACAGTGGTGAATCTGTGGACTTCTCTGCCACAGAGAGTAGTTTAGGCCAGTTAATTGGCTATATTTAAGAGGGAGTTAGATGTGGCCCTAGTGGCTAAAGGGATCAGGGGGTATAGAGAGAAGGCAGGTACGGGATACTGAGTTGAATGATCAGCCATGATCATATTGAATGGCTCAAGGGGCCGAATGGCCTACTCCTACACCTATTTTCTATGTTTCTATGAGAATAGGGTTGAGAGGGAAAGATTGATCAGATATGATTGAATGGTGGAGTAGACTTGATGGGCCGTACGGCCTAATTGTGCTGTTTTGACATGTTGGTTGATGCCCGTCGAGTCCGTGCCGACCAGCGATCACACTAGTTCTGCGTTATCCCACTTTCTAATCCATCTCAAAGTGTGGGAGATTGAAGGGGGTCGCGCTGACGTTATTGTGGTGGATGTAAGGAGAGGGGGTACATTATCCACTTCCATCCCATCGCCTATCCTCTCTCACCACACCCATCTCCGCCCCTCTTTTTCCCCTCTCTCTCTCCTCCCACACTCCCCACTTTCTCCTCTCTCCCTGCTCATCCTTCGCTCCCTCCATCCCACGTACCCTCCAACTCTCTCACCTTTCCCACTCTCTCTTTCCTTGCTTCCGCCCTCTCTCCCCTCCCCCCACTCTCTTCGCTCCCCTCTCTTCCCTCTCTCCTTTCCCACACTCTCGAATTCTCTCCACTCCCCACTCCCCTCCTCCCCTTCCCTTTCTCTCATTTCCCCACTCTCCTCTCTCTTTGCTCCCCTCCCTCCATTTACTCCGTGGTGGTAGGGATGGGGGTGGGGATGGGGTTGGGGAGGGGGGGGGATGGGGAAGGGGGTGGGGTGGGATGGATGGGATGAAGAAGGAGGACGAGTGTTTGATGCGGAAATGGCGGAATGGAGAGAGAGGTTGAATTTTTTTTTGTTTTATTTTTATATAAAATGGATACAAACAGATACACACCTTTTAGCTAGATGGAGGGTTTTTATATGAGAGAGAAAGGGAGGGAGGGGGCAATAGTGAGTATGGGTGTAGAGGAATAGAGAGGGGGTAGGGAGATGGAGATGGGGGAGGGGAGAGGAGGAGGAGGGGAGGAGGGGGGAGAAAGAGGGGAGCAAGGATAGATAGAAAGTGAGAGGGGGAGGGATTGAGTGTGGAGAGGAGAGGAAGGGGAGGGAGAGGAAGGGGAGGGATCGACAGAGAGAGCGAGGGGAGGAGAGGGAGAAGGGCAAGAAGGAGGGAAAGAAAGGGTGAGGTGAAGAGCACAGGAGGGAGGGGGGAAAAAGTGAGAGGGAAGGGGGAGGGGAAAGGGTGAAAGGAGCGAGTGAGAGGGGGTGGATAGAGTGTGAGAGGTAAAGGGTAGAGGGATGGGAGGTGGAGGGAGAGAGGTAAGGGGAGAGGGAGGGGATAGAGGATGGAGGGAGTGAGGGAGGAATTGTGTGAGAGGGGATGGATTGAGTTCAGGAGTCGGCAACCTACGGCCCGCGGGCCGGATGCAGCCCGTAATCCGAAATCAACCGGCCCGCAGGCGTTTATTTTCACTTACCTGGGAACACAGCCAGTCTCGGGGCACGCAGGCGACCTGGGAGCTGCAGCTATTCCCGGGGCATGTGAGGGATCTGGGAACTGCAGAAAACTAATTGAAAAACACGTGAAAACTAATGCGAAGAACAACATCAAGTATCACACACGAGTTAGATACACACGGACTGCAGGTGTGGGGCGCCGTTGTGTATGGCAGCCCTGCCTGTAGTCCGTCCTTTCACCCTTTTTCATTTTATATTTTTAGTCCTGTTAGATCCAAATGTTTGCTGTAGGTCTTCTTTTGTGGTGGTCGGGGGGAGGGGAAGAGGGAAACTTTATTTCTGCGGTTCTCCTCCGAATCGCATCTTCGGCCTCTCCGTGCGGCCTACCAGCGGATTGGAGTGTGCGGTTCCTGCAGAACAAGGTTGGAGCCGGGGCTGCGACTACATTGTGCTTCGCGGCAGCACAGCGCTTGGACACCATCACGGAGCGGGCGATGCCCTACCAGGGTCGCCGTTGCGGTAAGCTCCGGAGGTCCTGTGAACCGCCGAGCTCCAACATCGAGGAGGCTGTGGCTGCGGGCGGCGCTGGACTGAAAAAAAACACCTTGGAGCTGGACCGAGATCGCCATAGTCGGAAGCTCCAACCAGCGCGGCCTGAGGACTTTGGGAGCCCGCGTGTCCGGGGTAGGGAGCGGGATTCCAGCTCCAGACATTTCCAAGCACTGAGGATGTTCTGCCGATGCCGGAGTTCAATCTTCCCGGCAAAAGGGCCTATAACTTCGGGCCACCGTTGTGGTGACTGGCTGCGGAGGTCTCAAATAAACCCCGACCTTGGGCGGACTAGGAGGAGGACTGGACTTTTTGGTGCCTTCCCTCGCAGTGGAAATTGTTGATTCTGCTGTGGGGAGACGTTCATGTTGAATCCTATAGCGTATTGTTTTTTTTTTCTGTATGTATGGTAATCTAATTTTTTTTCTCTGTAAAGCATTGGCTTCAACATGATTTGATTTATAAATAAAAATTATTTGATTTATAAATATAAATATAAATAAAAATTACTTACTTACTTACCAGTATGTATTATTACTACTTTATGATTATAGTATATATTAATACTATTTATGAAACGTATAAGATTGTTAAGCTTGGACACACTAGAGGCAGGAAAACATGCTCCCAATGTGGGAGGGGGGGTGGGGTGGGGGGGTCCCCAGAACCAGGGGCCACAGTTTAAGGAGCCAAGGTGTAGGAGCAAGCCATTTAGAACGGGAGATGAGGAAACACTTTTTTCATACGAGAGTGGTGAGTGTGGAATTCTCTGCCTCAAAGGGCTGGAGAGGCAGGTTTTTCTGATGCTTTCAAGAGAGAGTTAGATAGGGCCCTTAAAAATAGCGGAGAAGTTGCAGGAACGGGGTACTGATTGGGGATGATCAGCCATGAACACATTGAATGGCGGTGCTGGCTTGAAGGGCCAAATGGCCTACTCCCTCACCTATTGTCTATTGTCTATTACTAATTACTAATTTAGTTAGTATGTATTATTGTTACCTCCATTTATTAATTATGGCGATAGATGTGGCCCGCCATCCGCTCACAGACATAGGTGCTGGGCCCTATGCAGAACAAGGTTGACGACCCCTGCTTTACACTGCAAAATTGCTGCCATTTCAGGACTTGGGTCAGCGTGGCCTTGTATAGATTTACAAACCCAGTCACCCGCTGAGAGAGAATGAATGATGCGCTAACCAGGAGAAAATGGCGCGTCCCGAATTCTACTGCCTTCTTCCCATAACCGCTGACACCCGTACTAATCAATACCTATTCTTTGTAAAGGAATGTCCTTTAATTCTGAGAATATGCCCTCTATTCCTAAACTGTCCCATTTGTGGAAACATCCCCTCCACATCCACCCTATCCTAGCACTATTCGGTATGTTTAAAGGAGGTCGTCCTCATTCTTTTAAATTCTTTTTAATTCTTTTAAGCGAGTACAGGCCCAGTGCCGTCACAAACTCATCATATGATTAACCACTCATTCCTGGGATCATTCAGATGGAGTGACACTGTTAGGTAATACGGGTGGAATGACATACTGCGTGGTGGTACTGATGCTCTGACGACACACTGGGGTGGAAGATCGCCCTGTTTCGACTAATGCAATCAACTGCACGTGCACAAAGGGAAGATCAAATAGATCAAGTTGTCCAACAACTTTAGGCTGTGCACGCCCTCCACACGGGAGAAGAAGAAGACAACACACTGTGGAGTATTACTGATGGAGTGACACATTGTGGGGTAGTACTGATGGATGACACGCTGTGTGGTAATGACACACTGTGGGGTAGTACTGATGGAGTGACACATTGTGCGGTAGTACTGATGGATGACACGCTGTGTGGTAATGACACACTGTGGAGTATTACTGATGGAGTGACACATTGTGGGGTAGTACTGATGGATTACACGCTGTGTGGTAATGACACACTGTGGGGTAGTACTGATGGAATGACATTGTGGAGTATTGATGGAGTGTCAAATTGTGGGGTGGGACTGATGGAATGACACACTACGAGATAATACTGAATGAGTAACAAATTATGCGGTAATCGTGATGTAGTGACACTGCAGGGTAGCCGTGGGAGTGAAACTGGGTGAGGCAGTACTTATGGAATGCGTTAGTGTTGGGTAGAACAGGTGGAGAGAAACAATGAGGGGCAGTATTCATAGAATCATAGAAAATAGGTGCAGGAGTAGGCCATTCGGCCCTTCGAGCTTGCACCGCCATTCAATATGATCATGGCTGATCATCCAACTTAGTATCCTGTACCTGCCTTCTCTCCATACACCCTGATCCCTTTAGCCACATCTAACTCTCTCTTAAATATAGCCAATGAATTGGCCTCAACTACCTTCTGTGGCAGAGAATTCCACAGACTCACCACACTCTGTGTGAAAAATGATCTTCTCATCTCGGTCCTAAAAGACTTCCCCCTTATCCTTAAATTGTGACCCCTTGTTCTGGAGTTTCCCAACATCGGGAACAATCTTCCTGCATCTAGCCTGTCCAACCCCGTATTGATGGAGTGAAAAACTATGGGTTAGTACTGATGGAGTGACACATTGAGGAATAGTAGCGATGAGGTGACACTGCATGGTAGCAACGATGGAGTGACACACTGTGGGCTATTACTGATGGAATGGCACACTGCGCGGTAGCACTGATGGAGTGACACGGTATGAGGTTGTACTGAATGCGTGACACACTGTGGGGTAGTATATATGGGGTAACACGCTATGGGGTAGTACTGATGGAGTGCAATACTGTGGGGGAGTACTGATGCAGTGACATGCTGTAGGATAGCACTATCGGGATGACAAATTGTGGGGTAGTACTGATAAAGTAATATACTGTGGGGTAGTACTGGTCATAAGGTCATAAGTGTTAGGAGCAGAATTAAGCAATTCGGCCCATGAAGTCTACACCATGCGATCACTGATCTATCGCTCCCATCGATTCCCATTCTCCTGCGGAGCAGTATTGACGGAGGGTCAAATTGTGAGGTGGTACTGATGGAATGACTTATTGTGGAATCGAACTAAATGAGTGAAAAACCATGGTGTCAAATCCTGATGGTGTGACACACTGCAGGGCAGTACAGGCAGTGACAGAGTGTGGAGTAGTACTGATTGAGTGACGCACTGTGAAGCAGTACTGATGGAGTGACACATTGACAAACTGTGGGGTAGTAGTGATGCAGGGACACACTGTCGGGTAACACCGGGTGTAGAACTAATAGAGTGACACACTGTGGGGTAGTACTGATGTGGTGGCACTCTGCGTGGTAGTACTAATGGGAAGACACACTTTGGGATAGTACTGACGCAGGGACACATGGTGGGGTAATACTGATAGGGTGGCACACTGCGAGGTTGTACTGATGGAGTGACACACTGTGGGGTAGTATTGATGAAGTGCAACACTGTGGAGTAGAACTGATGGAGTGCCACACTGTGGAGCAGTACTGAAGGAGAGATACTCTGCGTGATAGTACTGATGTAATGACACACTGTGGGGTAGTGCTGATACAAGATACAAATAATTTATTCGCCAACTATGTAAGAACATACAGTACAAGGAATTTAATTTGCCATTGTCATATCGAAATAGCAGCAAGACACACAACTACATAAAAAATACATAAACATCCAACGCACTGTGATGGAAGATAATAATGTATTACCTTCTTCCCTCCTGATGGAGTGACACTCTATGGTAGTACTGATGTTGTGACACAATGCGGGATAGTACTGATGGAGTGACATGCTTTGGGCTACTTCTGGTGGAGTGCCACACTGTGGGGTAGTACTGCTGGAGTGGCGCACTGTGGGGTAGTACTGGTGGAGTGGCACACTTTGGGGTAGTACTGGTGGTGGCACACTGTGGGGTAGTACTGGTGGAGTGGCACACTGTGGGGTAGTACTGGTGGAGTGGCACACTGTGGGGTAGTACTGGTGGAGTGACACACTGTGGGGTAGTACTGGTGGAGTGGCACACTGTGGGGTAGTACTGGTGGAGTGACACACTGTGGGGTAGTACTGTTGGAGTGACACACTTTGGGGTAGTACTGGTGAAGTACACTGTGGGGTAGTACTGGTGGAGTGACACACTTTAGGGTAGTACTGGTGGAGTGACACACTGTGGGGTAGTACTGGTGGAGTGGCACACTGTGGTGTAGTACTGGTGAAGTGACACACTGTGGGGTAGTACTGGTGGAGTGGCACACTGTGGGTAGTACTAGTGGAGTGACACATTGTGGGGTAGTACTGGTGGAGTGACACATTGTGGGGTAGTAGAGGGAGTGACCATGCTGGGGTAGTACTGACGGAGTGATGCACTGTGTGGCAGTACTGTTGCAGTGACATATTGACAAACTGTGGGGTAGTACTGATGGAGTGACACATTGTGGGGTAATACTGATGGAGTGGCACACTGTTGGGTAGCACTGATTAAGTGACATGCTGTGCGGTGGTACTGATGAAGTGACACACTGTGGGGTAGTACTGATGGAATGACACACCGTGGTGTAGAACTGATAGAGTGACACACTGTGGGGTAGTACTGATGGAATGACATACTGTGAGGTGGTAGTGATGGAATAACACTATGTGGGGAGGTACTGATGGAGTGATTGCGGAGCAGTACCGAAGGAGAGACACAATGTGGGGTAGTAACATAGACATAGAAACATAGAAATTAGGTGCAGGAGCAGGCCATTCGGCCCTTCGAGCCTGCACCGCCATTCAATATGATCATGGCTGATCCAACTCAGTATCCTGTACCTGCCTTCTCTCCATACCCCATGATCCCTTCAGCCACAAGGGCCACATCCAACTCCCTCTTAAATATGGCCAACAAACTGGCCTCAACTACCTTCTGTGGCAGAGAATTCCACAGATTCACCGCTCTCTGTGTGAAAAATGATGTTCTCATCTCGGTCCTAAAAGACTTCCCCCTTATCCTTAAACTGTGACCCCTTGTCCTGGACTTCCCCAACATCGGGAACAATCTACCTGCATCCAGCCTGTCCAACCCCTTAAGAATTTTGTAAGTCTCTATGAGATCCCCCCTCAATCTTCTAAATTCCAGCGAGTACAAACCGAGTCTATCCAGTCTTTCTTCATATGGAAGTCCTGACATCCCAGGAATCAGTCTGGTGAACCTTCTCTGTAAGAATGTCTTTCCTCAGATTACGAGACCAAAACTGTACGCAATACTCTAGGTGTGGCCTCACCAAAACCCTGTACAACTGCAGTAGAACCTCACTGCTCCTATACTCAAATCCTTTTGCTATGAATGCTAACATACCATTCGCTTTCTTCACTGTCTGCTGCGTCTGCATGCCTACTTTCAATGACTGGTGTACCATGGTCTCCTTTTCCTAATCGCCACCATTCAGATAATAGTCTACCCTCCTGTTTTTTTCCACCAAAGTGGATAACCTCACATTTTTCCACATTATTCTGCATCTGCCATGCATTTGCCCACTCGTCACCACTATCCAAGTCACCTTGCAACCTCCTCGCATCCTCCTCACACCAAACACTGCCCCCCAGCTTCGTGTCATCTGCAAACCTGGAGATGTTGCATTCAATTCCCTCGTCCAAATCATTAATATATATTGTAAATAGCTGGGGTCCCAGCACTGAGCCTTGCAGTACCCCACTAGTCACTGCCTGCCATTCTGAAAAGGACCCGTTTACTCCTACCCTTTGCTTCCTGTCTGCCAGCCAGTTCTCTATCCACATCAATACTGAACCCCCTGTACCGTGTGCTTTAAGTTTGTATACTAATCTCTTATGAGGGACCTTGTCGAAAGCCTTCTGAAAGTCCAGATATAACACATCCACTGGTTCTCCCTTATCCACTCTACTAGTTACATCGTCGAAAAATTCTATAACATAGAAACATAGAAATTAGGTGCAGGAGTAGGCCATTCGGACCTTCGAGCCTGCACTGCCATTCAATATGATCATGGCTGATCATCCAACTCAGTATCCCATACCTGCCTTCTCTCCATACCCTCTGATTCCCTTAGCCACAAGGGCCACATCTAACTCCCTCTTAAATATCTACAAGGGCCACATCTAACTCCCTCTTAAATATAGCCAATGAACTGGCCTCCACTACCCTCTGTAGCAGAGAGTTCCAGAGACCCACCACTCTCTGTGTGAAAAAATACCTTCTCATCTCGGTCCTAAAGGATTTCCTCCTTATCCTTAAGCTGTGACTCCTTGTCCTGGACCTGCCAACATCTGGAACAATCTTCCTGCATCTAGCCTGTCCAACCCCTTTAGAATTTTGTAAGTTTCTATAAGATCCCCTCTCAATCTCCTAAATTCTAGAGAGTATAAACCGAGTCTATCCAGTCTTTCTTCATAAGACAGTCCTGACATCCCAGGAATCAGTCTGGTGAACCTTCTCTGTACTCCCTCTATGGCAATAATGTCCTTCCTCAGATTTGGAGACCAGAACTGTACGCAATACTCCAGGTGTGGTCTCACCAAGACCCTATACAACTGAAGTAGAACCTCCCTGCTCCTATACTCAAATCCTTTTGCTATGAAAGCTAACATACCATTCGCTTTCTTCACTGCCTGCTGCACCTGCATGCCTACTTTCAATGACTGGTGTACCATGACACCCAGGTCGCGCTGCATCTCCCCTTTTCCTAATCGGCCACCATTTAGATAATAGTCTGCTTTCCTGTTTTTGCCCACCAAAGTGGATAACCTCACATTTATCAACATTATACTGCATCTGCCAAACATTTTCCCACTCACCCAGCCAATCCAAGTCACCTTGCAGTCTCCTAGCATCCTTCTCACAGCTAACACTGCCCCCCAGCTTAGTGACATCTGCAAACTTGGATATTGCCTTCAATTCCCTCATCCAGATCATTAATGTATATTGTAAATAGTTGGGGTCCCTGCACTGAGCCTTGTGGTACCCCACTAGTCACTGCCTGCCATTCTTAAAAGGACCCGTTTACTCCTACCCTTTGCTTCCTGTTTGCCAGCTAGTTCTCTATCCACATCAATACTGAACCCCCAATGCCGTATGCTTTAAGTTTGTATACATTTTACGTGGGACCTTGTCGAAAGCCTTCTGGAAGTCCAGATACGTCACATCCACTGGTTCTCCCCTATCCACGCTACTAGTTACATCCTCGAAAAATTCCACAAGATTCGTCAGACATGATTTACCTTTCGTAAATCCATGCTGACTTTGTCCAATGATTTCACCACTTTACTACCCCATAGAATGTCGCAACGTTTGTATTATAACACATTATGTTGCTTCAACATTACTACCCCACAGTGTGTCACTCCATCAGCACCACTTCACAGAGTGTAACCCCATCAGTACTACCCCACAGCGTGTCATTGTATCAGTACTATCCCCCAGTGTCTTAAACCATTAATTCTACCTAACAATGTGTCACTGCATCAGCACTATCCCACACTGTGTCACATCATCAGTAGCACTCAATTAGTAGCAACTTCTGAAGAAGGGTCTTGACCCAAAACGTCACCCATTGCTTCTCTCCAGAGATGCTGCATGTCCCGCTGAGTTTCTCCAGATTTTGTGTCGATATCTGCAACTTTACTTATCTTTGATTTGGCATAATTTGGATTTTTTATGCAGTTCTGATCACCACATCACAGGAAGGATGTGGATGAGGCCGTAGCCTCAGAATAAAAGGACGTTTCTTTGGATAGAAGGGGGAATTTATTTAGTCAGTGGGTGGTAAATATGTGTTATTCATTGCCACAGATGGTTGTGAAAGCCATCAATGGATGTTTAAGGCACACATTGACATATTCTTGATCGTGAGTGGACGTGGCGCCGACAGACGAGAAGCCGAAGGAAAGAAGTGGAAACCAAATAACCAAATGGAAATTAAGCCGAAACGCCAAATAACCGAATGCAAATGAAGCTGAAACAGAAACTGACAGAAGGGGTGGAACGCCTAAATGCAAACTAACCGAAAGGGCGGGACGCCTAAAAGCCAACTAACCGAAAGGCTACGTCGCCTAAAAGCAAACTAACCGAAAGGCTACGTCGCCTAAAAGCAAACTCACAGAATGGCCGCTCTGTAGAAACGCCACCTACCCGAAAGGCGGCGTCGCCTACAAGCCAAAGGACCGAATGCCGCTCAACAGAAAAATCAAATAACGGACAAGACGTTGTCTGGGGGGGGGGGGGGGGGACTTGTCAGGGATTGGTCCAGACCCCCGTGTCCATTACATCACATCACTGTGGAGGGATGAAGATTGTCCCACATCTCCGCTCCACCCGACCCACAGCCGCGGAGGGTGGCCGTGGGAGAGTGGGGGCTGTCCCGAGGGATGCGCACCATCGGCCGCATACGATTTGGTGCTTGTGTTCAGATTACCCAGTCACCTGTGGGTTGTTTGGGAAAATGACCCCTACGCTCCCGTCTCCCCCTTCTCTCTCCCCTCTTTTCTCTCCCCCCCTCTCTCTCTCCTTTCTCTCTCTCCCTCTCTCATCCCCTCTCCATCGCTACTCTCTCTCCCCCTCATCTCTGTCCCTTCTCTCTCTCCCCCTCTCTTTCTCTCCCCTCTCTCTCTCTCGCCCCCCCTGCTCTCTATCCTCCTCTGCTCCTCTCTCTCTCCCTCTCTCTCAGAGTGGCCATTCAGTGAGTTTGCTTTTCGGTGTGGCGGCGCATTGTGGCAGTGGCTTGACTGCAATATGTCCGTCATTTCTTTATTGTGGTCTCGTTAGGTGTATGTTTTGGGTTTTATTTTTTAGATGTGTATATGTGGGAGGGTGAGGGGGTGGGGGGGGAGACTTTTTAATCTCTTCCCTGTACGGGGACCCGACCTTTTCCCTGTCGGGTCTCCGTTGTCGTTGGGCCTAACATCGTGGAGCCGGCGGCCTCCAACCGGAACCGACCTGAGAGCTCCAGTCATGGAGCCTGCGCACTCACCATCGCGGAGCTGACCGACGTTGGAACGTGGAGAGCTGTGGTGGCGCGCAGCTGCGACCCGACCTCGGAGCTTCGGAGGCTCCGGCTGCAGGCCCGGTGGACGGTAACATCGGGAGCTCACAGGTCCCTGGAGGGAGACCGCTTATCGGAGCTCCCGCAATGGCAAATTCTCCCGCCTGAATCTCAGGGTTAAAACGACCAGGAGCAGGGCCTTACATCACCCGGCACGGCTTTAACGGCCGCGGGACTTACCATCGCCCGCCGGGGGCTTTAACATCGGGAGCACCAGTCGCCTCCATGCAGCCGTTGGACTGCTAGACCGTGGGAGAAGAATAAAGAACAGGTAAGAGACAAGACTTTTGCCTTCCATCACAGTGAGGACGTGTTGGAGATTCACTGTGATGGATGTTTGTGTAAACTGTGTTAAGTGTGGGTCTTGGGGTTTTTTTGTAATGTAAAGGGCCTGTCCTACCAGCATGCGACTGCATGCGGTGGGCGCGACCTACCGTGGTGGCTTGAGCCGTACTGCCTCGCGGGGCAGGTTCCACTTCAGCGGTTGGTGGTTGGTTACAATTGTGAAAGTTTTCCCGAAGATAAAGTCTCTGACCTTGGAAAATACAAAAATGACCGCTAGCAGCTCCTTTTCGATCTGAGCATATCGCTGCTCGGTCTCTGTCATGGTTCGAGAGCCGTACGATACGGGTAGCACGGTATCGTCGGTCATTGTTTGCAGGCAGGCTGCGCCTAGACCGTATTGCGAGGTGTCGCAGGTGATGGTGTCTGGCCACGAGAGGTCAAAATACTTCAGGGTAGGGGTGCTGGCCAGCTGCAGTTTTACAGAGTCAAACACTTGTTGGTGTTGCTGGTACCAGGCCCAGGCAGAGTCCTTGCGAGTGAGTTGTCTTAGTGGCGAGACAAGTTCGCTGAGGTTGGGTATGAACGTCCCCAGATAGTTGACTATACCCAGGAAACACTGAAGGCTGTTCACGTCAGTGGGAGCAGGCAGTTCGCTGATGGCTGCAGTCTTTTTGGGTTTTAACCCTTCGCTGGTGAACACATGTCCGACATAGGTAACCTCTGAGACACAGAACTTGCACTTTTTTGGGTTGAACCTTAGGTTGATTTCACATGCCCAGTTTAGAAACATTTTTAAATTTGAGTCATGCTCTGCTAAGTCGCGACCATACACTAGAATGTCGTCAACAATGATGGCACATGGGTAACCTGTGAACAGCTGTTCCATAGCTCTCTGGAAAAAATTGCTGGCTGAGTTCATTCCAAATGGCATCCTGAGGAACCTGAACCTGCCAAATGATGTGGCAAATGTGGACAGTTTTGCGGATGCGTCGTCCAGAGGAATCTGCCAAAACAAACTTTTGGCGTCTAGCACTGAGAAGACGCTCCTCATTGGGGAGAGCCATTATGACCCTGTAAATATTTAATAAATGGAGACCAAATCTCTCTGAAGAGATCTAACCTGTCCATTAGGACAAGCCTCAATCTCTCCAGATGAAGTGTCTCCGACATTTCTGTGTTCCACATTTTGATTGCTGGGGATGTAGGGCCTTTCCAAAATTTTAATATTAGTTTTTTTCCCAATTATTAAACCATAGTCAATAAAAATTCTTTGATTCGTTGTTACTAGTTGGTCTGTTTCTAGTATTCCAAGTATTATTAACTTTGGATCAGGAGTCAGAATTATATTGACAACATTCGAAATTATCTTAATTATTTCTATCCAAAATTTTGTAATTTTTATACAGTTAGTAAATGAATGTGATAAATTTGCTGCTAAATGTTGACATTTATCACATATGGGGGATACTTTTGGAAAGATGTTATGTAATTTAGCTTTGGAATAATGTAATCTATGTAGTATTTTAAATTGTATAAGGGAATGTTTAGCATTTAACGAACAGTGATGTATAGGTTGTAAACTTTCATCCCATAGTTCTGGCCTTATAATTTGACCTAGTTCTTTTTCCCAAGACTGTCTATATATTTCTGTTGATGGAACATCATTTTCCAATAGAATATTGTATATAAATGAAATCATTTTATCTGTATTTGGGTGTTTATTTAAGCATTCATCTAGAATTTCTATCTTTCTATTTCTAAGTTCTTGTGTATTTGCAGAAACATAATTTCTGATTTGTAAATATCTAAAATATTCTTTAGTGTGTAGTCCATAAATTTGTTGTAACTCTTGAAATGAAAGGAAAGAGTTTTCCTTATAAAGATCTCCCATCTTAGTAATTCCCATATTTTTGTAAAAAAGCTTTATCCATCATTGAAGGTTTAAACGTAACATTATTTACGATGGTAAGAAATAATGGTATTGATTTTAGTTTTAATGTTTTCTTTATTTGTTTCCAAATACGGATTCCGTTTTCTATTATCGGATTTTCACTATGAATTTTCTTAGCTAAATTAGTATTAGCAAATATTATAGAACTAGTTTCAAAGGGAGAACAATCTTCTTTTTCCATTTTTAACCAAGTTGGTTGGTTATCTATTTCTTCTAGCCAAAAATTCATATTTTTAATATTGACTGCCCAGTAATAAAACATAAAATTTGGTAATGCTAATCCTCCATTTATTTCAGATTTACATAAATGTTTTTTATTTATTCTATGACTCTTATAATCCCAGATAAAGTTAGTAATTAGGGAATCTACCTTTTTGAAGAAATTTTTAGGGAGATATATCGGAATTAATTGGAAGAGATATAATAATTGACATGAGAATTAAGGGACAGAAGTTTAGGGGTAACGTGAGGGGGAACTTCTTTACTCAGAGGGTGGTGGCTGTGTGGAATGAGCTTCCGGCAGAGGTGGTGGAGGCAGGATCGATTTTAACATTTAAAAGTAAAGTGGATAGGTATATGGACGTGAAGGGAATGGAGGGGTATGGTCTGAGTGCAGGTAGATGGGACTAGGGGAAAACAAATGGTCGGCACGGACTGGAAGGGCCGAGAGGGCCTGTCTCCGTGCTGTAATTGTTATATGGTTATATGGTTAATAATTGTGGAAGAAAGATCATTTTTATTGTATTAATTTTACCTAACATTGAGATAGGTAAGCTTTTCCAATATAAAATATTCTTATTTAATTTATTCAATAATTGGGGGAAGTTAGATTTGAATAAAGAGTCGAATCTTTTTGTTACAAAAATTCCAAGATATTTAATTTTTTCGTTTGTTATCTTCAAAGGGAATTGCTGTAGTTTATGTAAGTTATTCACCGTTATTGGCATAAGTTCACTTTTATTCCAATTGATACTGTATCCTGAGAAAGATCCGAATTCTGTTATTAATTTTAACAAGTTTCGGATACTTGTTTCTGGTTCTGTGATATAAAGTAATACATCATCCGCATATAGGGAGATTTTATTTTTAGTGTCTCTAGTATCATATCCATGTATTTCCGGATGTAATCTCACCCATTGGGCGAGAGGTTCTATTGCGAGTGCAAACAATAAAGGGGATAAAGGACAACCTTGTCTACAACCTCGAGATAAATTGAATTTAGTTGATAACATTCGATTTGTTGTTATTCTAGCTGTCGGATTTGTGTATAACAATTTAATCCAAGTGGTAAACTTCTCTCCCAATTTGAAAGCTTCCATAACCGATAATAGGTAAGGCCATTCCACTTGATCGAAGGCTTTTTCTGCGTCAAGTGAAATGACTACTAGGTCTTTTTTATTACTTCTTTTCGAATATATAATGTTGAATAACCGTCTTAGATTATATGAGGAATATCGTTTTGGTATAAATCCTGTTTGATCTGGATGAATTAATTCGTTGACAACTAAACTTAGCCTTTGTGTTAATATTTTTGTTAATATCTTTTGATCAGTATTTAAAAGAGCTATTGCTCTAAATGATCCTGGTTCATCCAAGTCTTTGTTTATTTTAGGTATAAGAGTTATAATAGATTCATTCAGCGTTTCTGGTAATTTCTGCTGTGTATATATCTGTTCATATAATGATTTCAAACGTGGGACCATATGATCATGAAATATTTTATAAAATCCGAACCAATACCATCTGGTCCCGGTGATTTACCATTTTTTAATGATCTAATAGATTCTTGGATTTCTTTTGTTGAGATATCAGCATTTAATAATTCTCTATTTTGTAAATCCAACCCTTTCAGGTTACATTTTTTTAGAAATGCTTCTATTTCTGTTTTATTTTCTGTTGTTTAGGCAGTGTATAAGTTTTTATAATATTGCATAAATCTTTCATTAATATCTTTGGGTTGTATTAGCAATTTGCCGTTATGTGATTTAATCCTATGGATTATTTTTTCAGCTTCCATTTTCCTTAATTGGCGGGCCAATAATTTTTGGGGTTTATCTCCAAATTCGAACTGTATTTGTTTAGTATGTTGATAAAGTTTTAGAACTTGATCCGTGTATATTTTATTTAATTTATATTTCAATGCTGCAATTTTATTGTGTAATATTATATCTGGGTTTGTTGCATTCTGTATGTCTAATTGTTTAATCTCCCTTTCCAAATCTTGTTGTTCCTTCCGATTCTTTTTATTATAAAATGCTTGTGAAGAGATCATAATTCCCCGAAGATATGCTTTAAATGTTTCCCATAATAAGGAGCAAGATATTTCTGGTTGATCATTTGTTTAAAAAAAAATCTTAATTTGTGTTACGATATATTCCTGAGTAGTTTTATTTTTTAAAATTTGTGGGTTAAATCTCCACTGTCCTGATTTTTCTATTTTACCATTTATTTTGATCTTAAATGTTAATGGCGCATGATCTGAGATTATAATATTGTGATATTTGGATTCATAAGTAAGTGAAATAAGTTTTGCATCCACCACAAAATAATCTATTCTTGAGTAGGTTTTATGTACTGGTGAGTAAAAGGAGTATTCTCGTCCAGTAGGATTTTCTATTCTCCAAACATCTTTGATGTTAGTCGTTTGCATATATGCGTTTAATAAATCACTAGAGTGTGATTTAATTTTTCTTTGCCTAGTAGATCTGTCTAAATAGGGGTCTAATGTACAATTTAAATCTCCTCCAATTATTAAATTATATTGTGTTAGTTCCGGAATATTAAGTACTTTCTTAAAAAACAATGGGCTATCAAAATTTGGTCCATATATATTAACAAGAATCATTTTTTCTGTGTTTAATTCTCCTATCACAATAATGTATCTGCCATCTTTATCAGTTATAGTTGATGTATGCCTAAATAAAGTACCTTTACGAAATAATATTGCTACGCCTCTTGATTTATGCGTGAAAGACGAGTGATACATTTTATCTATCCATTTAGCTTTCAACCTATGCTCTGCATCTTTTTTTAAGTGAGTTTCTTGAATATAAATTACATCAGCTTTAGTTGCCTTTAAATGTGCCAATACTTTTCCTCTCTTTATCGGTTCATTAATACCTTTGACATTCCAACTACAAAACGTTAATCCCTCATTCCCCGTATTCATTTATAGGTCTTGCATCATATGTTTATGGAAATCTATAATAAAGTCCATGGATCAGCCGGACAGACCCGACCTTACACCCGAACATCGAATAGATGAATTTTAAGTCTCGTTTATGTCCATCACGAATATATCTCCATTGGTCCAATGTATAACTCCATTCAAACTGAAAAACACAACAGTTTATATAAAAGAAAAGTAAAGGATAGATTAAGAGGTTAGTATTGTGCTTAAAGATAGAAAAAACTACATCTAGAGTAGTTGCAGTTAGTGCTAGCCATACTAGCATGGCTAACCATCTACCGACTTCCGTCGTTGATGTTGTTAACTTGACCAGCTCCTAGGTTTAAGAATTATTATTCCATAATAATATTTTACCGGGGGTATAACATTCAGGGAAAAAAAAGAAGGGGTAAAAAAAAAGGGAAAAAGAAAAAAGAAAAAGATTCATTAAAAAGGGACAAAACAGAAAAAAAAAGAGAGACATTTATCAAATTATACTGATTAAAGATATAGGAGTATCTATATCTAAAATTAATTTAAAAATCTAAGTAATGTTAAAAGTGAAAAATAAAAAAGCTATATAAAAAAAAGATAAAAAATCCCATAAAACAAAAAGAAAAACAAAAGTTCAGGTTGAAAATTGCTGTTATAAAAAAAGATCTCCAATTGAAATCCATCCCTTTATTTGACTCTATTCATTCCTACATAAATAAGCATTAGTTGTTAATTATTAATAGTAGTGATTAGTAATAGTGGGCAATCTTAATTAGTAAGAATAATACTGATAATAATACCGCGTTGTGGTTTTAATATTAGTTAGTTATTTATTTATATTAATAGTGTGATTTTACTAATTATTAGTGTCCAGATGAGGTCTTCCGATCCACTTCTTCCTCTCGATTCCATTCGACATTGTCCAATCTGTCCAGTCCAACATTATCTTGTGAAGTCTTGCAGGATGTTGAGGATCCTTATAAAGTCTCTAAAAGTAGTGAGAGTCAGTATATTCAATGGAAGATTTTTCTCACGTCTTGATCTGCCGAGCGAAATCCAGTGCTTCTGTTGGGCTGGTAAAGAAATGTTCCCTGTTGTTAAAGGTGACTCTTAAAGTAGCTGGATAATTCAAGCCGTATCTCAGATTTTCCACACCCCTCATGAGACTTTTAGCTTCGTTAAATGCTTTCCGTTTCCTGGCAACCTCTGCTGGATAATCACGGTAGATGCTAATCCTGTGTCCTTCAAATACCAGGTTTCTGTTTTCGAAGCTTTTCGCATAATCTCGTCCAGGTCAAAGTCATATTGTAGCTTTATGATCATTTGTCTTGGAGGGGCGTTTATTTTTGTCTGACGTCTCCTGACTCTATGAGCACGGGCTAATAAAGGCTTTTGTTCCAGAGATAAAACATGTTGCAGTAATTTCGCAGTTAATTCTCGAGAATCTTCATCTTTCTCTCGTCCTTCGGGAATACCTGCAATCCTTAGATTTTGTCTTCTCTGGCGTCCTTCTGGCTCAATACATTTCTCAGTTATTTTAGTCAGCAGGTTCGTTAGACGTTCATTTTCTGTAAGCAACTTTGCTGTAGTCAAAGCACTTGTATCAGCTACTTCTTCAAGGTTCTTTATACCAGCTGTCTTTTGTTCCAGCACTACCTCCATAGGATTCGTCCTATTTTCAAAGTCTTTTTTAACCTTTTCAATTTTGACATTTCGTTAATCATATCTGTGAATTCTTTCTTCAAATCTTCCGATAATTTCTTGATCTTGTTATTAATATTTAAATTTGTTTCCTGCTGGAATTCTTTCAATTGATTGTTCATCTGGTTCATCTGGCTGTTCATCTGGTTTATTTCTTCCCTTAAACCAGCAATCTGTTGTGAAATAAAAGTTTTCAATTCCTCACCTTCCGTTTTTTCCCCTGTTCTTTTGGATACATCTTCCTGGGAGGAGGTCCTACTCGAGTCCGAGGCTTCAGTTTGGCCTTCTGCCTGTCTCTGCCGGGTTGATCGACTTTTCCCTTTTTCGGTAGGGCTGCGTGTTGTTGACATAATTAGTCGCGCGCCTGATGACGTCACTCACAACAATCGGTGCAGAAACGGCAGGCAGCAAGCAGCAGGCAGCAGGTAGGTCCGTTAATCCCCCGTTTTTCTCGTTTTTTTTAAGAGGGCTGGCGTTATCCTCTAGCCCTCCATAGCGCCACCGGAAGTCTTGTCTTTCTTTTCTGTAACAACCATAGTAGATACCCAGTCTGTGGGTTCGCTTATTTCAGCCAGTACCCCCATGGACACCATGTGTCTCAGTTCGGCTTGGAATCTGTCACGCATAGTATGGGGTACACGATGAAGGGGCATGAATTGGTGGGCCAACATCGTGGTCAATAGTGATCTTGTAGGTTATTGGCAATTTGCCCAGTTTGTCATCAAACCAATCCTGATAGATATGTGTCATAATAAAAAAACAAATAAAACCCGATAAACCCGTAGTTTCCAGCGCTCTGCCACCATGTAAACAAGTGCACGGACACTGTACGGTGTATAAGCAGGGCTTGAAAATTAGCAGTTGCCCAGGTGCCAATGGCCACCTAAAATGCCGCCGGGCAACCTAAATGCCGAGTCATTTTGCCCGGCCTGGCACTGCAGATACTGGTTTATACCAAAGATAGATCCAAAAAACTGGAGTAACTCAGCGGGTCAGGCAGCAACTCTGGAGAAAAGGAACTTGACGTTTTGTGTCGGCGGCGACTGTAGTGCGGGGCAAAGATACTAGGTGCGGGGTGATGGAGGATCGGAGCGAATGACGGGCCCCGCACAACGGCAGCGGCTCCACCTCCCCAACCCACCCTGATAGCGGCCGCTGTGTGCACACCCCTAACAGTGATAAACGCTTTCAAAACAAACACTCCCGCACGCTGAGGCCGGGAGGGAGGGAGGGAGGGAGGGAAAGAAGGAAGGAAGGAAGGAAGGAAGGAAGGAAGGTCCCCTTCTGCCGTCTGAAGCCAAGATCTTATATCACATGCACCGCTCGGCCCCGCACCTTGCTGTTGGCTAGCGGAGGAGGGGAGGCGGTGGCGATGAGATTCCAACTGCCTCCCCCTTTGGTGGCGGCACTTGGCGGTGGATAGGGACGGCTAAGGCAGCGATGATGCCGGTGTAGTCTGAGGAGCGCTGACCTTCCTTCCTCCCCACCTTCTCCCTCTCTTTCTCTCCCCATCTCTCTCTCCCCCTCTCTCTCTCCCTTCTCCCTCCCCATCTCTCTCCCCCCTCTCTCTCCCCCCTCTCTCACTCTCTCCCTTCCCTCTCTCTCCCCCCTCTCTTCCTCCCCTCCCCCCTCTCTTCCCCCCCTTTCCCTCACGCCCCCCTCCACCCCCCCTTTCTCTCACGCCCCCCTCCACCCCCCCTTATCCTGGGACCCCTACTCTCCATCCCACACTGATCCCCATTCCCGCTTCTATTTAGGCCTCACTGACATCCCCTACTTTCCCCTCCCCATCTACCCCCCCTCCCATCTGTTCAACCTGCACCGATCTCCCTATCCACCTCACATTGATTCTCCTGACAACCCCCATCCATCCTACACTGGACCCCCAATTCATCCTCTACTGACCCCCACTTCCCATCCATCCTGTACTGCACCCCCAATCATTCTGTACTGCTCACCCCATCCTGTAGTGATCTGCCCAATGATCCCCCAATCCATCCTGTAGTGTTCCCTCCCATTCATCCCGCACAGACCCTCCGATCCACAATGTACTAACCCCCCCCATTCATCGTGCACTGATCCCTTCATTCATCCTGTACTATCCCCCCATTCATCCATGCTGTACTGATCCCCTCATTCATCCTGCACTGAACCCCTCATTCATCCTGTTCTGAAACCCCCCCATTCATCCTGCACTGATCCCTCCATCCCCCCCCCCCCCCCCCCCCACCATCCATCCTGTACTGATCCCCCCCATTCAAGAAGATTGGGGGGATCAGTCTGAAGAAGGGTCTCGACTCAAAACGTTGCCTATTTCCTTCGCTCCATAGATGCTGCCTCACCCACTGTTTCTCCAGCATTTTTGTCTACCCCCATTCATCCTGTACTGATCCCCCCATCCATTCTCTACTAATGCCCCATCCATCCCGAACAGATCCCCCCGTCCATCCCGTACTGATCCCCCCCATTCAACCCCACTGTCATCCACAATGCTCTCCCCTCACACTTTTACCTACTCCAACCAACACGCATTAATCCCCACCGCACCGATTACCTTCTCAAACCCCCCATTCAACCCCTCCCCCTCCCGGCCCCCCCGCGCCATCTTTCCATCCCACACTGATACCCCCGCACCCAACCCTATTGTGCTCGAAATGTCTTCAGAGCGAACATTGACTATGTTTGATAACGTAATGCAATCAAATGGTTTTTAATTCCCAATGTTATTATTTGTTTTAATCTATAAAGATGGATTAATTAAATTGTGAACACGTGAAACATTAAAACTGCAGTGTTCAATTGTCACTGCTACCATTGACACGTTATTACAGAATTCATTTTAATGGCAAATCAATGCTCTTAATATGGATTATCAGTACTGTAGTTATTTAATGAGCAACATTCACAATTATACGTTGGATTTATCCAGGTTTTACTTCTACAGTCAGTCATATACATCACAAATTTGGTCAGGAGATATTTCAGTTGAAATTTTAATGTTAATTCTGAAGTGGGAATGCTGGAAACAGCATTTATCAATATATTTTTTTAAATCTGGTGTGTACAAACTGGGTATCTTCATTGTTGTTCACAACATATACATCTAATCTGAATGTCCGGTAATGTGGCGTTTTGACACCTTTAAATATATTACCAAAAGAACATTTGCTGCAGTTATGTCCTTCAGCCGTCTCTTGTCAGTTAGTGTAATGTTCAACGTCAGATGGGTATAGTGGGTTTTAACAGCTATTTTCATAAAATGCCTTTAGAAATTTCCTTGCAACCTGTATATTTTGTTGTGGGAGGCAAGAGTGTTTCTGTACCAATAGCAATGACGACCCATGCTATGGCCATGTCATGATAATTTTCGGTCCTTCACATCCGCTTGCGTCAATCCGTAGTGTGCATGGTTAAGCATATATGTTACCATGGTCCAGGATTTATTGACACAGGTTGATCATACGCTGAATAATCCAACCACATTTTTGTTTGGAAGTGTAAAGAAATAATAGAAATTGCATTAATTTCAATGTGTAAAAAGAGTTGAGATACTATTATAATTTTGCTGCATGTCATTGTGGTTTATATAATGTCTTTATTTGAAGCAGAAATAATATGTGAATGCTTCATTGAGCATAATTCCGACTGATAACTACGCACTTCGTCTGAGCACATTATTGCACGTGTCATGCAAGCCGTCTTAAATGACAACCTTAACTGACATTTGGCAACCTAAGTAGCCTAAGTAGCCCGGCTGGCAACAGGGTAAAAAAGTTCCCTGTGAGAGCCCTGATAAGTCAGCTTTAATCATCATTCATAGTGTCACAGTACAATATATGTTAGTTCCACTCAACCACTAGTGCGACTACGTAATATAGGAAGTGAGTGTTAATATGATGTGTTCAATAGGGTGGAGTAGTGGTAGTACATTGCTTTGATTGGTTCACATGCAATAACCAATCTACGACTTCCGGTGGTGCCATGTTATCTTAACAGACGCTGCACATAGCTCCACTCCCTAAAATTCGTGATTTTTCGCGTTAAAATCGGATCTACAGGTCGGGACCAATTTAAAAGACTTAGCGGAGTCTCTACTCGACTTGCTGATAACATTATCAGTAACACTTGTGAATTTAACAGAGGCTTAAAGCACGTTAAATGAAAATGTGTAATCGGTAAGAGCACTCAGAGGATAGTTACAAAACTCTCCTGGAGGAGCGACACCCGACCGGTAAGGTTAAAAATCAAGCGCGGGGCTTGTTTTCTTCAGAGGCCCACAGGAGCCGTTGGAAGAGGAGGAGGGGGAGGAGGGACACCCAACCGGTAAGGTTAAAAATCAAACGCGGGGCTTGTTTTTTCTGAGCCAGGTGTGTTGAGATGGGGCTCCTAAAGGACTGTGTTAGGAACCTGGAGCAGCAGCTCGATGACCTCCGTCTGGTCAGGGAGAGTGAGGAGGTAATAGAGAGGAGCTACAGGGAGGTAGTCACTCCCAGACCACAGGAGGCAGACAAGTGGGTCACAGTTAGGAAGGGCAAGGGGCAGAGGCAGGGGCTAGAGAGTACCCCTGTGACCGTACACCTGGAAAATAGGTACTCGGGTTTGAGTACGATTGGAGGGGACAGCCTAGCTGGGGGCAGCAACATCGGCCGGGCCTCCGGCACAGAGACCGGCCCTGATGCTCAGAAGGGTAGCAAAAAGAGGAGGGCAATTGTAATAGGGGACTCTATAGTTAGGGGGTCGGATAGGCGATTCTGTGGACGCAGTCGGGAGACCCGGATGGTAGTTTGCCTCCCTGGTGCCAGGGTCTCGCATGTGTCAGAACGTGTCCAAAAGATTCTGATAAGGGAGGGAGAGGAGCCTGATGTTGTGGTACACATAGGTACCAATGACATAGGCAGAAAAAGTGACGAGGTCCTGAAGGGAGAATTTAGGGAGTTGGGGGGAAAGTGAAGGAGAAGGACCAAAAGGGTAACGATTTCAGGATTACTGCCTGTGCCGCGTGACAGTGAGAGTAGGAATGAAATGAGTTGGAGGATAAATGCGTGGCTGAGGGACTGGTGCAGTGGGCAAGGATTCAAGTTTCTTGATCACTGGGACCTCTTTTGGGGAAGGCATGATCTGTACACAAAGGACGGGTTGCACTTGAACCCGAGGGGGACCAATATCCTGGCAGGGAGATTTGCAAAGGCTACTGGGGAGACTCTAAAGTAGAAAGGCTGGGGGGAGGGACTCGGGTAGAGGGGGCTAGGGGTCAGCGTGTGGGGCAAGAGGCAGAGAAGGGAAGCACTCGGACCCAAAATGTAGGCGAGAAAGATGAAAAAGATAATAGACAGGGAATAAGGGATGGTGGGTTTCTAAAATGTGTATATTTTAATGCTAGGAGCATTGTAAGTAAGGTGGATGAACTTAGAGCCTGGATTGACACCTGGAAATATGATGTTGTGGCAATCAGTGAAACATGGTTGCAGGAGGGCTGTGATTGGAAACTAAATATTCCAGGATTTCGTTGCTTCAGGTGTGATAGAATTGGAGCGACCAGAGGGGGAGGTGTTGCATTGCTTGTCAGAGAAGATATTACAGCAGTGCTTTGGCAGGATAGATTAGAGGGCTGGTCTAGGGAGGCTATTTGGGTGGAGCAGAGAAGTGGGAACGGTGTAGCAAAACTTTTAGGGGTGTATTATAGACCGCCAAATGGGGAGCGAGAATTGGAAGAGCAAATATGTAAGGAGATAGCAGATATTAGTAGTAAGCACAAGGTAGTGATTGTGGGAGATTTCAATTTTCCAAAAATAGACTGGGAAACACATTCTGTAAATGGGCTGGATGGTTTGGAGTTTGTAAAATGTGTGCAGGATAGTTTTTTGCAGCAGTACATAGAGGTATCGACCAGAGAAGGGGCAGTGCTGGACCTCCTGTTAGGAAATGAGGCAGGTCAGGTGACGGAGGTATGCGTTCGGGACCAGTGATCACAATACTATTAGTTTCAATATAATTATGGAGAGAGTCAGAACTGGACCTAGGGTGGAGATTTTTGATTGGAGAAAGGCTAACTTTGAGGGAATGCGTAAGGATTTTAAAGGAGTGAATTGGGACACTTTGTTTCATGGGAAGGATGTAGAAGAGAAATGGAGGACATTTAAAGGGGAAATTGCAAGAGTACAGAATCTTTATGTTCCTGTTAGGTTAAAAGGAAATAGTAAAAATTGGAAAGAGCCATGGTTTTCAAGGGAAATTGGACACGTTTCGAAAAAAGAGAGATCTACAATAATTATAGGAGGCATGGAGTAAAGGAGGTGCTAGAGGAGTATAAAGAATGTAAAAAGAATCTTAAGAAAGAAATTAGGAAGGCTAAAAGAAGATATGAGGTTGCTTTGGCAAGAAAGGTGAAAGTAAACCCAAAGGGTTTCTACAGCTATATTAATAGCAAAAGCATAACGAGGGATAAAATTGGACCATTAGAAAACCAGAATGGACAGCTATCTGCAGAGCCAAAAGAGATGGGGGAGATATTGAACAATTTCTTTTCTTCGGTATTCACCAAGGAGAAGGATATTGAACTCTGTGAGTTAAGGGGAAAAAGTAGAGTAGCTATGGAAACTATGAGATTCAAAGAGGAGGAAGTACTGACACTTTTGAAAAATATAAAAGTGGATAAGTCTCCAGGTCCTGACAGGATATTCCCTAGGACATTGAGGGAAGTTAGTGTAGAAATAGCAGGAGCTATGACAGAAATATTTCAAATGTCATTAGAAACGGGAATAGTGCCGGAGGATTGGCGTACTGCGCAT
The DNA here is from genome assembly GCA_035221665.1 of Okamejei kenojei. Taxonomy (NCBI): domain Eukaryota; kingdom Metazoa; phylum Chordata; class Chondrichthyes; order Rajiformes; family Rajidae; genus Okamejei; species Okamejei kenojei. The sequence goes on from CM069170.1 coordinate 13,333,862, forward strand.
GTTGTTCCATTATTTAAAAAGGGTTCAAAGAATAAACCTAGCAATTATAGACCTATTAGTTTGACGTCAGTGGTGGGCAAATTAATGGAATGGATACTTAGAGATAATATATATAAGCATCTGGATAAACAGGGTCTGATCAGGAACAGTCAACATGGATTTGTGCCTGGAAGGTCATGTTTGACAAACCTTCTTGAATTTTTTGAAGCGGTAACTAGGGAAATTGATGAGGGTAAAGCAGTGGATGTTGTCTATATGGATTTCAGTAAGGCCTTTGACAAAGTTCCCCATGGAAGGATGGTTAAGAAGGTTCAATCTTTGGGTGTTAATGGCGGAGTAGCAAGATGGATTCAACAGTGGCTGAATGGGAGATATCAGAGAGTAATGGTGGATGGCCGTTTGTCAGGTTGGAAGCCGGTGACCAGTGGGGTGCCTCAGGGATCTGTGTTGGGTCCACTGTTGTTTGTCATGTACATCAATGATCTGGATGATGGGGTGGAAAATTGGATAAGTAAGTATGCAGATGATACTAAGATAGGTGGTGTTGTGGATAATGAAGTAGATTTTCAGAGTCTACAGATAGATTTGGGCCATTTGGAAAAGTGGGCTGAAAGATGGCAGATGGAGTTTAATGCTGTTAAGTGTGAAGTGCTACATCTTGGCAGGACAAATCAAAATAGGAAGTACATGGTAAATGGTAGGGAATTGAGGAATGCTGTGGAACAGAGGGATCTAGGAATAACTGTGCATAGTTCCCTGAAGGTGGAATCGCATGTAGATAGGGTGGTAAAGAAAGCCTTTGGTGTGCTGGCCTTTATAAATAAGAGCATTGAATATAGGAGTAGGGAAGTAATGTTAAAATTGTACAAGGCATTGGTAAGACCAATTCTGGAGTATGGTATACTATTTTGGTCGCCTAGTTATAGGAAGGATGTCAACAAAATAGAGAGAGTACAGAGGAGATTTACTAGAATGTTGCCAGGGTTCCAGCAACTATGTTACAGAGAAAGGTTGAACAAGTTAGGTCTTTATTCTTTGGAGTGCAGAAGGTTAAGGGGGGACTTGATTGAGGTCTTTAAAATGATGAAAGGGATAGACAGAGTTGACGTGGATACGTTTTTCCCATTGAGGTTAGGGAAGATTCAAACAAGAGGGCATGACATGATAATTAAGGGACAGAAGTTTCGGGGTAACATGAGGGGGAACTTTTTACTCAGAGGGTGGTGGCTGTGTGGAATGAGCTTCCAGCAGAAGTGGTGGAGGCAGGATCGATTTTAACATTTAAGACTAAAGTGGATAGGTATATGGACGTGAAGGGAATGGAGGCGTATGGTCTGAGTGCAGGTAGATGGGACTAGGGGAAAACAAATGGTCAGCATGGACTGGAAGGGCCGAAAGGGCCTGTTTCCGTGCTGTAATTGTTATATGGTTATATGGTTAATATGGCTTTAGGAGGAAGTACTCTACGGAGCATGCATTATTACAACTTATTAATAACATCTCTGCTGCTCTAGATGAAAAGAAATTTGCTCTTGGTGTCTTTCTAGATCTATCCAAGGCATTTGATGCAGTCAACCTTTCAATCTTAATGTCTAAACTCAATAGATATGGGGTAAATGATGTAGCGCTTCTATGGTTAACCAACTATTTAGCAAATAGAGTGCAATTTGTCTATCTAAATGGAAGCTCATCCAGAAAAATGATAATTCACTGTGGGGTACCACAAGGCTCCATCCTTGGTCCTTTACTATTCTTGATCTATATAATGACTTATCCTATACCTGTAGAGTACTTCTTCCTATCCTGTTTGCCGATGACACCATTCTTATAGCTTCACATAGTGATCTAAAATAATTGGTTGAATTAGTTAATGAAGAAATGTCTCATGCCCATAAGTGGTTTGAAGTGAACAGGCTCTCTCTCAATATCAAAAAATGCAATTACATGATGTTCTGCAATAAAAACAAAATTTTTCGCAAAGACAAATCAAATGTTTTTATCAATGGACATGAAATGCCTGAAGTAACATATACAAAATTTTTAGGAGTAACCATTGATCAAAATTGAACTTGGAAAGAAATATCAATATTTCTGGGATCTAGGAATAACTGTGCATAGTTCCCTGAAGGTGGAATCGCATGTAGATAGGGTGGTAAAGAAAGCCTTTGGTGTGCTGGCCTTTATAAATCAGAGCATTGAATATATGAGTAGGGAAGTAATGTTAAAATTGTATAAGGCATTGGTAAGACCAATTCTGGAGTATGGTGTACAGTTTTGGTCGCCTAATTATAGGAAGTCAACAGAAGTTATGGGATGTCAACAAAATGGAGAGTACAGAGGAGATTTACGAGAATGTTACCTGGGTTCCAACAACTATGTTTCAGAGAAAGGTTGAAGAAGTTAGGTCTTTATTCTTTGGAGCACAGAAGGTTGAGGGGGGACTTGATTGAGGTCTTTAAAATGATGAAAGGGATAGACAGATTTGACGTGGATAAGCTTTTCCCATTGAGGGTAGGGAAGATTCAAACAAGAGGGCATGACATGAGAATTAAGGGACAGAAGTTTAGGGGTAACGTGAGGGGGAACTTCTTTACTCAGAGGGTGGTGGCTGTGTGGAATGAGCTTCCAGCAGAAGTGGTGGTGCCAGGATCGATTTTAACATTTAAAATTAAAGTGGATAGGTATATGGACGGGAAGGGAATGGAGGGGTATGGTCTGAGTGCAGGTAGATGGGACTAGGGGAAACAAATGGTCGGCATGGACTGGAAGGGTTGAGAGGGCCTGTTTCCGTGCTGTAATTGTTATATGGTTATATGGTGTAATATTGCTTGGTATTCTGAGAAAGGTTTGTGCATTTATTCACCCGTCTTCCCATCTAACAATATATTAAGGGATGGAGATGTCTTCTTTAACATTGTTGCTTTATTAAAACATACCTCCATTCACGGTTGGCTCAAGAGTAACGGGAGAGAACTTGGTAACTCGGGAGAGGAACATCGCAGCCATGACATACCCGTGGGAACTCGGTTACACACTTGATCGTAAACTTGAAGTCTCGTACACAACCACGAGTCTTTCACTCGGGGTACCTCGTGGGTCAACTCGCACCGTGAGACAGGGTTTCCTGCCAGTTTTTGCAGCCAGACAACTTGCCGGTAATTGCTCCCCAGCCTGCAGGAATGCCGTAAAAACGGCAGGAAATTAAACAGAGTCACTGACAGAGGGGTCAGCGGCTCAGCAACCTACAGGGATGCTGTGGGAACGGCAAGGAATATTAAACTGAATCGCTGACAGGGGGGTCAGCGGCTCCAAGCCTGTGGGATGCCGTTGAACGGCAAAGAAGCAACGCTGGTGCCACTGACAGTGGGGTCAGTGGCTCACAGACGTTGGTACCCAGTCAAAAAATTACTGGGACTAATTCAGCCCTCAGGTGAGTTGGGATATAAGGATTCTCCTTATAATTAAAAGTATGAATTTTATTGTGTTTTTTCTTTTAAGTAAAAAACTAAAGGAAAGTAACAAGTTATTGTTATATGATATTGTTCTGACAATGTTATTATTGTTTAAGCACAGGTTGCTATGATTTATATTTTCACAGGTAAAGCTGTACACTAAATGTTGATTTAGTGAGCTTACACAGCAATAGAGCGGGCCTATGGGACAGGCCGCGCCAGCAGCGCCTGACAGGGCTGCTTCATGTGTAAAATGTGCGGGCCTATGGGACAGGCCACGCCAGCAACGCCGGACAGGGCTGCTTCATATATGAAAGTGTCGGCCTACGGGAGAGCATTACCAGCAGCGCCTGATTCAGGGCTGCTTCATTTGTGACATTACCGGCCTATGGGAGAGCTGTATGAGCAGCGCCTGACAGGGCTGCTTCATGTGTGAAGTGCCGGCCTATGGGAGAGCCGTGCCAACAGCGCCTGATGCAGGGCTGTTCATGACAAAAGCGCCGGCCTTTATGAAAGGCGACGCCAGCAACGCCTGGCAGAGGGCTGCTCAAATTCACACATATCTGCTCGCCCACGGAGTCGGGAGATGATTTTCCACCGGGGTGAGAGAGCAAGTCCACGGAGTCGGGGGATGAATTCCTCACTGTGGCTGGATAGTGCGTTGAAACGACTATCCTTAGACAGTAATTGTTGTATACAGTGCTGCAAAGGTCTCCCTCTCGGAGGCAGAGACCAAGATGGGTCGGTATCCTGCTGACACTGAGTCTCAGGGTATGGCTGTGGTCATACCCAAAGGGATGAAAGGCACGTGTCAGAGGTATCTTTCCTGACAATAAGTTGCCATCCCAGTAAAATATGCTATTGGGGTTAGGCCAATGGGTTCCTATCAGTATTGTATCCTACGGCCTGCGGTAGAGCCTGTTAGAGTTGCCTACGAAACACCCTTCTGAGAAGGGAAGAGCAAAAGATCACGATGACTCCAGGCTCTTAAGATGTCAATAGAACAGACTCAAGTATATATGTGCCGGCAGTGAACAACGCCAACAGGGGAAGTGAGAGCCAGCCGCTGAATCGATTATTCAGGTAGGTCTATTCTACAAGAGAAGAAGTCTATTCTACAAGAGATGAATTAATTCGGCCATGAACAGGCAGAAGTCATCGTTCTGAATGCACCCCAGGTGCTCATCGGCAGTAGCGGTTCACTGGAGCTGGGGCAGCATGATAGCTCAGAAATTCCATGCACCTTCCAATCATACTCAACTAAATGGGTCTAGCACTTCCAAAATTTGGGTAGTGCACCGTTCACAAGTTGTAATATTTATATTTGTTTATACAACACACAAGGGGTAAAATATTTGGTTGAGGCACAGCCGGAGCATTCCATGCAAAAGGCAGGATTGGCATGTTATTATGAACAATGATGAGTATCTGGCATATGAACTTCAGTATGTAAAAAATGTATTCCTGACTTCAACAGGTTCATGAGGTAAGAGATTTATGTTATACAAATCCCATTACAAAGGTTATGAAAGACAATATAACTACAATAACAGTAAGCTTTGCAGTAAGGGATAAACTGCTGTTGGTCATTGGGATTTACTTGTAATTATTATTAGCCTTGTCTCCACCTTATGGCAAGAGATTAGGGTTATACCAATCTGTTACTAAACTGATTAAAGTAATTGGCAATATAGCAGCTGGGTTGCAGCTGAGCTAATCAAGGAACTGATATTGTGTAAGTAGCAATTAGATCATTGCTAACAACTCTGTGCTACTGTCAGCTGAGGCTACTTCAGCCACAATGATGAAGTAACAGTATTCAGCATTGCTGAACATGACAATACCCATTGAACTTGAACTTGAAACTCGCTACAGTAGTGTGGTCAGTTGAATTCAGTTATTATGAACTGATGTTAGAAGTCTAAGATGAGAAGTTCCAAATACCATCACCTACTCAAAGGTAGTGGAGATTGCATGAGCACCACACTTAATACACCGTTGAGTAAGGTTTTGAGTGAATATGCATATTCTTCATGCACAAAGTTAAGTTGCTGCTCTACAATGGTGACATATGTTGGGCTCATGGTAATTAGGAATAATATCCTGTAATTAATCTCCTTGCCACTGGTGTATCGTTCAGTTTAGATTGATGATAACACAGAATAAATGTTGGATCTCAAAGTATGATGAAAGCATGATTCAATTCTTTATTAAATGTTTGTCATGTTTATGCGTGTTCACTGTTTGCAAAAATATGTGACACAACAGTGTGGAGAAATATATTCTCGTTTCAATAGGCAGAATGGACTTTATGTCATCCTCATTAGCTAGGTCTTAAAACAGTCAGCTAGACCTCATTTGGATTCGTACTATTGGACTGGCCAAGCATCCATGTTGCCTACTTTATCAGGCATTATGGCACAACGGTATTCAGTTATGCCAAAAAGCAAGAACTTGCTGTTTTAAACTGTGGTTCAGGAGACTGGTCTTTGCACAGTAAACGATTATTGACTTGCACATTTTCAATGGATGAACTTATGCCTCATGTTGTCACATTTAGCCATGCCGTTTACTGCAGTATGCATGGATAGCATCCAAAAAAGCAGTACATCTCTATTGAGGGGATCAGGAATGTTGTTAAATATTATGATACATTTGATATGATACAAATTACTGACATTTCCAGTTCATTTTAAGTGATATTGACAATAGTTCAGTTATAGAGAAATTACAGCTGTAACGTAAGGGAACTACATTGTCGGATCCAACCCGGATATCAAGTTGTTCAAAAGATCTTGATACAAGTACTCGCATCACAAGATTATGCAGTTGGTTATTGTAAATGTGTAAACATTACTTCACCAAGGGGATCCAGCTACATCCTTAATCATGACTCTTATATCAGCACAACGACGGCAAAACTTTGCAAACGCTGTGGCTGGACAGGATGGACTTGGCTGTTCATGCCATTGCATTTTCATTCTGGTCTACACCAGCAGAGCTGACCAGGGCTGGCATGGTTATAAGATCATTTGAATACCCCACTGTATCAATTTATGTTATCAAGGCCACCAGAATCCTTAGAAGTATGGATTCAGCACTGTGTATTTGTAAATAAACAATTACACAAGAAAAGGTCGGTTCAGACAATTTCAAGGTGGCTGCAACAGGTATTAACATTGACGATTGTATGTCTCGCCTATCTCCTTTCCATGCTGCCACCCGCTGAGTTTCTCAGCATCAACCTCAGTATATTATTTAGAGTGTGTGTTTATATCTCATTATACTAGGACAGCAGCTATGTTGGCAGTCAAATGGAGGGATGTGTCCTTCGACAACATTTTAGTGGCCGTCGGATGGGCAAATGAGCTGATGTTTCAGAAATGTATCATCGGCCAATTGTCAATCCAGGGCTGTTTGCCAATGTCATTTTAAGTACCAAAATTTTAGGGGTACTATTGTTTGTTTACATTGTTAAATAAACCCCATCATTGCATTGAATACAATGTTATTACTAATGCAATTATTTCTCTTTCGAGTCAATCAAATGCAGTGGGATGCCGAGATTGTAATCTGCAGCATGAAATCACAAAGCTTTGAACCCTTCACGGAATCACTCACGTGACTCCGTAGTAATATTAAACGAGAACTTACCAGGTTGAAATTTGATCTTGATTTTATGAGGAAGATCGTTGGTGATTACGCCCAACCCTCTCTCATAAAAGATCATCTGGTAGTTCTCGAGTCACTGATCTTACTGTTTACTTCGGTGTTGTTTATTTGTGATTTCATATCGCTGCTTTGAAGTTTGCTGCGCAGGCGTCCTGGCGGGCCTTCTTCACGTAATCACCAACATTCCTCCTCATAAAATCAAGATCCAACTGCAAACTGGTACGTTCTCGTTTAATCTTACTATTAATTTTCATAAATTCAGACTTTAGATCTTACCTTCCAGTTGATTCAAAGTTTGACTGGTTTCACAACTTTGTGTTGCAGCATCACAGCAGCGACTTTGCTTTCAAGACTTTCTTCCACTTCTACCACAGCTGCACATTCTTCAGACTACTTAATGCTTTTCTCACTGAATTCAATTACCCTGCTGCAAGTTTCCACGACATGTATTTTACCGAACTAGAAAGAACCTTCATCGGAATCTCCAATAAAACAGGCATCAGTGAAGTCCTCTCAGCCATGTTGTGTGCTCCCTGCCTAGCAAGCCTGAAACAAAGTGCGTGATTGGCCAACTGGCATACAACTCAATGTTAAACGTGCCTTGATTGGGCTAAAAATACCCAAAATGTTTCCGTTTTTTCTCTAATTTAATAAAAATGTGCAAGTCTTGTTCTTGACGAGTTTCAGGGACGATTTATATAATATCTTTACATAATATGTGTAAATGTTATGTAGTTCTGTGACTTGGGTCATGAAACATTAGAATAAAGCTCCTCGGCCCACAGCCTAATGTGACAATTGGCAGCTCAAACTTGACCAGTTGCAGAAGAGGTTGTGGGAATCGGCAAAGCAAGACGTATTACCTCTTGTCTGGGAATGCGTGAAGGGTGGATGGTAAATGTAAACATGAAATAGCAGAGCAGTTAACGAAGCTTGTTTACTCTTCTGTGAGGAGTTACGGAGGATCTCCCGCGCCCCCTACCGCTATTGGGAAGATATGTTGCAGTAAATGGGAGGCTTATGATTGGCTTGGAATGGGGATGGTGGCGTAGGCCATCTGAAAGATGAGATAGAATAATGTCAAGATTCCCTTGTATTGTGTTTGACGTATTAACCATGTTTCACTTGTATTTATAATTCCCCCACACCCCCTTCACACGCAGCCCACTCATACACACCCCCACTTCCCCACACCCAACCCTCCCCCATGCCCCCCTCCCCCAAAGCTGTACCCTGAGTGGTGGAATATCGCTTTGGGGGAGCGGGTTGCATTGGGGGAACAGGTGAGTGGTGGAATATGGTGTTGGGGAATGGGTTGCGTTGGTGAGACCAGGCCTCCCGTGTGACTGAGACCCAACGGATCCCACTTAGTCTAGTCATGCAATAAAATCTTAAAATGTGCAAAGCCTCTGCTCTTCATTTTCTTTAATTTCCCTCTAAATTAATTTCTTCCACAAAACAAAAGACAATTATTTCATTGGAATATGACTTGGCTCCAGCGGGTTGACGAGCACAAGTCCTTGTTTGCCGGAGTCTTGCCGGAGTCTTACCGACGTCCAAGGGCAGAGAGCGAGATCCCAAGGTTCGGAGTTGGCCGGGGGATGGGAAGCGGTGACTCCAGATTAATCCTGACGGCTTTCGCCAGCGAGAAGACAGAGGAATGACAAAGAGATGGCCCACAATGGGGGATGTCTCTTTAATTTGGAGAATTCAATATTCATGTCATTGGGCTGTAAGCTATGTGGTGCTGTTCCTCCAGTTTGCGTGTCACCTCACTCTGCCAATGGAGGAGGACCAGGACAGAAAGACTAGTGTGGGAATGGGAAGGAGAATTAAAATGGTTGGCAACGGGAGATCCAGCAGGTCTTGGCGGACCGAGCGCAAGTGTAAGGTGAGATGCACGCCTTGTCAAGATACAAGGAACAGCAGATGCTGGTTTACAAAAAGAGACACAATCTCCTGGAGTAACATGCACCTCTGGAGAGCATGGACAGGCAACATTCTAGGTCAGGACCCTTCTTCAGACTGCTGGGTGTAGGGGTGGAGAAAGTTGGAAAGGGAGGTGGGACTTGTCGCCTTAGATTGCCTTCCCTCTACAGATGCAGCCTGACCCACTGAGTTCCTCCACCACTTTAGAGGGAATGGACGGACGGCGTTTTGAGTCAGGACCCTTCTTCGGACTGACTGGAGAGGGTGGGGGAGGAAGCTGGAAAAGAGAGATGGGGCTGAACAAAGCCTGGCAAGTGATAGGTGGATACAAAATGCTGGAGTAACTCAGTGGGACAGGCAGCATCTCTAGAGAGAAGGAATGGCTGATGTTTCAGGTTGAGAACCTTCTTCAGAAGTGACAGGTGGATATAGGTGAGGGAGACATAAGAAACTGCAGATGCTGGAATCTTGCAAAAAACACAAATTAGTTAGATGCACAGAATCTCTTGCCCAGAGTGAAGGAATTGAAGAGCAAGGACATGGGTTCAAGGTGAAGGGGAAAAGATTTAATAGGAATCTGAGGGGTAACTTTTCAAGTAGGCGTATGTAACAAGCTGCAGCAGGAGATAGTTGAGGCTGGTACTATCCCAACGTTGAAGGACGAGTTTGGAGGGATATGGATCAAATGCAGGCAGGTGGGACTAGTGTAGCCGGGACGTGTTGGACGGTGTGGGCAAGTTGGGTCGAAGGTCCTGTTACCACACTGTATCACTCTGTGACTCTAACACAAAGTGCTGCAGTAACTCAGCGGGTCAGGCAGCATCTGTGGAGAACATGCATAGGTGACGTTTCACAGGGTGCTGGAGTAACTCTGGGGTGAGGCAGCATCTGTGGAGAAGATTAGATAGATTTTAGTTTTGTCATTCGAACCTCAGAGAGGCTCAAACCAAACTCTGTTTCCACAGCCATACAAACAAAACAATTCCTACACGACACACAAACAATTCAATTTACAGAAAACATCCATCACAGTGAATCTCCTCCTCACTGTGATGGAAGGCAAAGTCTTTTCTCTCCCCTTCACCATTTCTCTCCCAATGTTGAAGCCCCAGGCGGGCGATGTTAAGTCCCATGGCCATTGAGGTCGCTCCGGGCGATGTACGGCCCCGCTCCGGGTCCAAAAGTCACAGGTTGGAGCCCCCGGTGGGCGAAGGAATGTCCCGCGGCCATTAAAGCCGTGCCGGGCGATGTACGGCCCCGCTCCAGGTCGTTCCAACCCCACAACACGGGCGGGAGAAGTTGAGTTGCGGGAGCCCCGGAAAGCGGTCTCTCACACGGACCCATTGAGCTCCCGATATCCCGACAGTCCACCGGTCTGCAGCTGGAGCTCCGGAGTCGGGCCGCAGCAGCGAGCCACCACCGCTCCCCACGCTCCGAGGCCGGCCAGTCCCACGATGGTGAGTAGTCCGTAGCTCCGCAGGCTCCGTGACTGGAGCCCCCAGGTCATCCCGGTCGGAGGCCGCTCCACGGTACTATGCCCCAACGAAAACGGAGGCCCAACAGGGAAAAAGTGGTGTCTCCTGTACAAGGAAGAGATTTTAAAAATTTCCCCCTCCACCCTCCCCACATATACACAGTTAGAAACAGTAGGAAAAAAAACACGAACAACTACATTTAACTAGACAAAAAAATTTAAAAAAAGACAGACAGGCTGTGGGGCCGCTGCAACGCGAGTCGCGCCGCCGCACTATGAACATACCGAAAACATGGATAGGAGACATTTCAGGTCAGGACCCTTCTTCAGACTGACACTATGTTAACAGATGAGGGGGTGATCGGCAGATGGGTGAAGTAAGCGACAGAGGCGAGAGAACATAAGGAGATAAAAGGACCTGAGATAAGGAGAGAGGAATGTATATGTGCTGCTTTAAGGGATGTTGTCCAGGTAGCATTTGGAGTATTATATACAGTTCTGGTCACTCCATTACAGGACTGACGTGGAGGCTTTGGGGAAGGTGCAGAGATGATTAACCAGAATGGTTTAAAAACAAGGAACTGCAGATGCTGGTTTAGAAAAAAGGACGCAAAATGCTGTAGTAACTCAGCGGTTCAGGCAGCATCTCTCAAGAGAAGGAATGGGTGACATTTCGGGTCGAGACTGAGGAGGGTCTCGACCATTCCTTCCAGCATTTTGTGTCTACCTAAACAGCGCCTATTAACGTGGTGGTGTGCCAGCAGGCTGGAGGAGCTGGCAAAGGCCTTGCCAGCAGGTGGTCATGGCGGGTGAAGCCCTTATCACAGTACGGGCAGGATAGGACGCTCACCGCTGTGGGTATGCTGGTGCTGCCACATGCTGGACATGCGGGTGAAACCCTAGCCACACTCAGCGCACACAAAGGGTCTCTCTCTGGTGTGTATCCGCTGATGTTCCCACAGCCCCCATGCTCTCTTGTCACAGTGGGAGCAGGTGCTCGCCGGTTTGGCCCGCCGTTGCTACCGCAACTCCCATGAGCTGTCAAACGCTTCACCACAGTACGGGCAGTCGTAGGGCGGGCCACTGGTGTGCACATACTGGTGAGGCAGGGCGTGGGAGATCATGGCAAAGCGCTCTCCACACACCGGGCTGGGGACAGGTCAGTCGCCGGCGTGCACCCATTGGTGAGACAGGTGCCTGGTAGAGCAGGTGAAGCCCTTGCCGCACTGGGCGCAGGTATAGGGACGCTCGCCGGTGTGGGTGCGCTGGTGCTCCTGGAGGCTGCTGGAGCTGGTGAAGCTCTTGCGACACTGGGCGCAGGTGTAGGGACGCACACCGGTGTGGGTGCGCTGGTGCATGAGCAGGCTGCTGGACTTGGTGAAACCCTTGCTGCACTGAACACAGGTTTAGGGGCGCTCGCCGGTGTGGGTGTGCTGGTGCTCCAGCAGCTGGTGGGAGTAGGTGAAGCCCTTGCCGCAGTCGCTATAGGTGTATGGCCACTCACCGGTGTGCACCCGCCAGTGGATCTTCAGGTCATTCACCCGCTTGAAGCTCTTGTCGCAGTCGGAGCAGGTGATGGGCATCTCGCTGGAGTGCACGTGGTTATGCCGCAACAGGCTGCTGTAGCGGGTGAAGCACTTGCCGCACTCCGAACAGTTGAAGGGGCGTTCTTCCAGTTGAACCCGTCGGTGGGTCTCCAGCTCGCTCTGGTACTGCCAGACCTTGCCACACACGTTCGCACTCATAATGCTTCTCCTTGTTGTGCCCCGTCATGTGGTCCTCCATCGAAGCTCAGCCCCTCAAAGTCAGCACTGAGCAAAAAGGGGGGGGGGGGGGGAGGGGGGCTCACCGGCACCCTGGCCGCCCTCAATGGCCGCTCATGTCCCCTTCTCTCCGTCCACAGCAATGGCTCCTAGTCCCTGCAGGAGGGGAACACAGAGGGTCAACGAGCTGGCAAACAGGACATTACTAACACATACTGGGTGCATTTATGGTGGAGAAATTATATAATTCTGCGCGGCACACTGTCACAGCTGTACAGTTGCTGCCTCACCGCCAGAGACCCGGGCTCGATCCTGACTACGGGTGCTATCTGTGCGGAGTTTATACGTTCTCCCCTTGACCTTCGTGGGTTTTTACTCCTAGTGCTCCGGTTTCCTCCAGCATTTCAAATAAGTTCAGGGTTGTAGATTAATCGAACTCCGCAAAATTGCTAAATGGTCCCTAATGTGCGTAGGATAGTGCTAGTGTACGGGGTGATCATTGGTCGGCGTGGACACCGTGGGCCGAAAGACCTGTTGTTTCCGCGCTGCATCTCTAAACTAAACTAAACCAAAGAAGGGTGTGGACCCAAAACGTCACCCATTCCTTCTTTCCGCAGATGCTGCCTGACTCGCTGATTTACTCTAGCACTTTGTGTCCATCTTCTCCACAGATGCTGCTTGACCCACTGAGTTACTCCAGCACTTTGTGTCTATCTTCTCCACAGATGCTGCTTGACCCGCTGAGTTACTCCAGCACTTTTGAAACATAGAAAATAGGTGCAGGAGGTAGCCATTCGATCCTGCACCACCATTCATTGTGATCATGACTGATCGTTCCCAATCAATAACCCGTGCCAGCCTTATACCCATATTCCTTGATTCCACTATCCCCTAGAGCACTATCTAACTCTCTCTTAAATCCATCCAGTGATTTGGCCTCCACTGCCCTCTGCGGCAGGGAATTCCACAAATTCACAATTTCTCACCTCAGTCTTAAATGGCCTCCCCTTTATTCTAAGACTGTGGCCCCTGGTTCTGAACTTGCCCAACATTGGGAACATTTTTCGTGCATCTAGCTTGTCCAGTCCTTTTATAATTTTATATGTTTCTATAAGATCCCCCTCATCCTTCTATAACTCCAGTGAATACAAGCCTAGTCTTTTCAATCTTTCCTCATATGACAGTCCCGCTATCCCAGGGATCAATCTGGTGAACCTACGCTGCACTGCCTCAATCACAAGGATGTCCTTCCTCAAATTAGGAGACCAAAACTGTACACAATACTCCAGATGTGGTGTCACCAGAGTCCTATACAACTGCAGAAGAACCTCTCTACTCCTGTACTGAAATCCTCTTGTTATGATGGCCAATATTCCATTAGCTTTCTTCACTTCGCTCCTTAGACTGTACCGCTGAGTTTCTCCAGCACGCCAACTATCAGTGACTGGTGTACACGGACATCCATGTTTCGCTGTTCCTCCCCCTTACCTTACCTAACCCCATTGAGATAATAATCTGCCCCCTTGTTTTGCCGCCAAAGTGGATAACCTCACATTTATCTATATAATACTGCATCTGCCCACTCACTCATCCTGTCCAGGTCACCCTGCAACATCCTCATCACAGTTCACACTGCCACCCAGCTTTTATTTATATTTATACGAAAATGTTTCCCAATTGTGCCCCTCCTCAGGCCGGCTCATCCCGCCGCCCGTTGCCCCGGAGACAGAGAGACCGCGCAACGCGGTGGGGAGGGGCATCAGCCCGGAAAGTACGTCACAGACCGACCGCCCGTTGCCCCGCAGACAGAGGAGAGGGGCATCATCCCGGAAGTGACGCCACGGCCGGCCGCCTGTTGCTCCGCAGGCAGAGAGAGACCGCGCAGCGCGGGGGGGGGGAGGGGGGAGGGGGGAGAGAGGGGCATCAGCCCGGAAGTGACGCCACGGCCCGGCCGCCCGTTGCCCCGCAGGTTGCGAGGTCGGGCAGCGGGGCGGCCTCAGCCCGGAAATGACGCCCATGCCAAGATGGAGCCGACCCGCACTGGACGGTGAGAGAGAGAGGGAGTGTGGGGATTGTGTGTGTGTGTGTGGGGGGGGGGGGGGGAGAGAGTGTTGGTAGGTGAGGACAAGAGGTGGGGAGAGAGAGAGGGGGAGAGACAGAGAGGGGGGGGGGGAGATGGGGAGACAGAAGGAGAGAGACACACACAGAAAGAGAGAGAGAGAGAGGGGGGGGGGGGATAGAGAGAGAGAGAGGGGAGAGGGAGGGGGGATGGGGTGTGGGGAGACAGAAGGAGAGAGATACACACAGAAAGAGAGAGAGAGAGGGGGGGGTAGAGAGAGAGAGAGGGAAGGGGACAGAGATATTTGAGGGGAGTAGGCTGAGAGGGGCAGGAATAAGGGGAGAGGGTCAGAGAGAGAGAGGGGAGAGTGTGGAGGGGGGGTGAGAGGCTGGGGGTTGGAAAAGGGGTGAAGTGAGTAGCGGGGGGGGGGGAGCAGGGGGCAAAGGGAGGGGGGAGGATTCAAGGGGGAGTGGGTTTGGTGCCAAGGGGGATTAATGGGGGGGGGGCAGGGAACTGGGGGGGAGAGTGAGAGGGGTCAAAAGAGTCCAGGAAGGGGGTAGGGAGCCTGGTGGGGGTTCACGCTGTTTGGGGGTGGGGGGGAGGGGGGTAAGTGGCAGGGGTCAGGGGCAGGGAAGAGGTCACATTGTTTGGGGGGGTGGGGAAGGTGTTTCAGTTTATGAAGTCAAACCAGGGCAGGATCTTCACTGTGAATGGCGGGGCGCTAGGGGAATAGTCAGTAGGTGCAGGTGTAGGCCATCCGGCCCTTTGAGCCAGCACTGCCATTCAATGTGATCACGGCTGATCATCCTCAATCAGTACCCCGTTCCTGCCTTCTCCCTATATCCCCTCACTCCGCTATCTTTAAGAGCCCTATCTAGCTCTCTCTTGAAAGTATCCAGAGAACCGTCCTCCGTCCTCTGAGGCAGAAAATTCTAAAGACTTATAATTCTCTTGAGAAAAAGTGTTTCCTCGCCTCCGTTCTAAATGGCTTACCCCTTATTCTTAAACTGTGGCCCCTGGTTCGGACTACCTCAACATCGGGAACATGTTTCCTGCCTCTAGTGTGTCCAAACCCTCAACAATCTTAGGTATACAAAAGTGCTTGAGAAACTCTGCGGGTGCAGCATCACCTATGGAGCAAAGGAAATAGGTAATGTTTTAGGCCAAAACTCTTCTTCACCCTTAACAATCTTATATGTTTCAATAAGATCCCATCTCATCTCTTAAGGGGTTGGATAGGCTAGATGCAGGAAGATTCTTCCCGATGTTGGGGAGGTCCAGAACAAGGGGCCACAGTCTAAGGATAAGGGAGACTTCCTTTAGGACCAAGATGAGGAAAATATTTTTTCACACAGAGGGTGATGAGTCTATGGAATTCTCTGCCACAGAAGGTAGTTAAGGCCAGTTCATTGGCTATATTTAAGAGGGTTATATGTGGCCCTTGTGGCTAAAGGTATCGGGGTATGGAGAGAAGGCAGGTACAGGATACTGAGTTGGATGATCAACCGTGATCATATTGAATGGCGGTGCAGGCTCGAAGGGACGAATGGCCTACTCCTGCACCTATTTTCTATGTTTCTATGATTCACCCTTTTGAACTCCAGAGTGAACAAGTCCAGCCGCTCCATTCTCTCAGCATATGACAGTCACGTCATCCTAGGAATTAACCTTGTAAACCTACGCTGCGCTCCCTCAATGGCAAGAATGTCTTTCCTCAAATTAGGGGACCAAAACTGAACACAGCACTCCAGGTACTCAATGGTACTCAATATATGTTAGTAACGTCCTGAATGCCAGCTTGTTGATTCTGTGTTCCCCTCCTGTAGGGTTTAGGAGCCGTTGCTGTAGGTATGGAGACGGGGACGTGAGCGGCCATTGAGGGCGGCCAGGGTGCAGGTGAACCCCCCCCCCCCATCTGCTTGGTGTGCGGGCTGAGCTTCGATGGAGGACCACATGACGGAGCACAACAAGGAGAAGCGTTATGTGTGCGACGTGTGTGGCCATGCCTGGCAGAGCCCGAGCGAGCTGGAGGCCCACCGGCGGGTTCACACGGGAGAATGCCCCTTCAACTGCTCAGAGTGCGGCAAGAGTTTCAAGACGACGAAAGAACTGGAGCATCATTGGCAAGTGCACACGGGCGAGAAGCCCTATGGCTGCTCCACATGCGGCAAGAGCTTTTCCCAGTTGTCGGGGCTGCGACAGCACCAGCGTGTGCACAGCAGTGAGCGGCCCTTCACCTGCTCCGACTGCGGCAAAGGCTTCAAGTCGTCCATGGACCTGAAGGTGCACAAGCGGCTGCACACAGGGGAGCGGCCCTACACCTGCAATGACTGCGGCATAGGCTTCACCCACTCCAGCAACCTGCTGAAGCATCAGCGCACCCACACCGGCGAGCGTCCCTACACCTGTGCCCAGTGCGGAAAAAGCTTCACCCACTCCAGCAGCCTGCTGAAGCACCTGCGCACCCACACCGGCGAGCGCCCCTACACCTGTGCCCAGTGCAGCAAGAGCTTCACCCGCTCTGACAGCCTGCTGGAGCACCAGCGCACCCACACCGATGAGCGGCCCTACACCTGCGCCCAGTGCAGCAAGGGCTTTACCCGCTCCGACAGCCTGCTCCAGCACCAGCGCACCCACACCGGCGAGCGCCCCTACACCTGTGCCCAGTGCGGCAAGTGCTTCACCCAATCTGGCAACCTGCTGAAGCACCAGCGCACCCACACCGGCGAGCGCCCCTACACCTGCGTCCAGTGCGGCAAGGGCTTTGACTGCTCCACCAGGCTGCTGTCCCACCAACGGGTGCATGCCAACGACCGTCCCATCCCCAGCCCAGTGTGTGGAGAGCGCTTTGCCATGGCCTACGCCCTATCTCACCAGCACGTGCACACCAATGGCCAGCCCTACGACTGTCCGTATTGTGGTGAGGCGTTTGACAGCTCACGGGAGTTGCGGCAGCACCGGCGGGCCCACGCCGGCGAACAGCTGCTCCCACTGTGACAAGAGAGCATGGGGGCGGCCCGAGCACCAGCGGATACACACCAGATGGAGACACTTTGTGTGCGCTAAGTCTGGCAAGGGTTTCACCCGCATGTCCAGCCTGTGGCAGCACCGGCGTACCCACAGCGGTGACCGTCCCTTCCCCTGCCCATCCTGTGGCAAGGACTTTGCCCGCTCCGCCAGCACAGCAGCACGTGGATAGGCGCTGATTAGTTAGACACAACATGCTGGAAGGAATGGGTAACGTTTCTGGTCGAGACACTCTTCAGTCTCGACCCAAAATGTCACCCAGTCCTTCTCTCCAGGGATGCTGCCTGTCCCGCTGATTACTCCAACATTTTGTGTCCTTTTTGTAAACCAGCATCTGCAGTTCCTTGTCTTTAAATCATTCCGGTTAACCATCTCCGCACCTTCCCCAAAGCCTCCACATCAGTCCTGTAATGGAGTGACCAGAACTGTATACAATACTCCAAATGCTACCTGACCAATGTCCCTTAAAGCTGCACATATACATTCCTCTCTCCTTATCTCACATCCTTTTATCTCCTTATTTTCTCTCGCCTCTCTCACTTACTTCACCCATCTGCCGATCACCCCCTCATCTGTTAACATAGTGTCAGTCTGAAGAAGGGTCCTGACCCGAAATGTCAACCATCCATGTTCTCCACAGATGCTGCCTGACCCGCCGAGTTACCCCAGCATCTGTGAAACATCACTTATCCATGTTCTTCACAGATGCTGCCTGACCCGTTGAGTTACTGCAGCACTCTGTGAAACGTCACCTATCCATGTTCTCCAGAGATGCTGTCTGATCTGCTGAGTTACTCCAGCACTTCGTGTTAGAGTCATAGAGTGATACAGTGTGGAAACAGGACCTTCGGCACAACTTGCCGGCACTGACCAATGTCCCGGGCTACACTAGTCCCACCTGCCTGCATTTGGTCCTTATCCCTCCAAACTTGTCCTATCCATGTAACTGTCTATAACTGTTTCTTAAACGTTGGGATAGTCCCAGCCCCAACTACCTTCTCCGGCAGCTTGTTCCATACACCCACCGCCCTCTGTTGAAAAATTACCCCTCAGATTCCTATTAACTCTTTTCCCCTTCTCCTTGAACTCATGTCCTCTGGTCGTTGATTCCCCCACTCTGGGCAAGGGATTCTGTGCATCTAACTAAATTGTGTTCTATGCAAGATTCCAGCATCTGTAGTTTCTTGTGTCTCCCTCACCTATATCCACCTATCACTTCTGAAGAAGGGTCTCAACCTGAAACATCAGCCATTCCTTCACTCTAGAGATTCTGCCATGTCACGATGAGTTACTCCAGCATTTTGTATCCACCTATCACTTGCCAGGCTTTGTCCAGCCCACATTTCTCTTTTCCAGCTTCCCTCCCCCCCCCCCTCTCCACTCAGTCTGAAGAAGGGTCCTGACTCAAAACGTTGTCTGTCCATTCCCTCTAAAGCGGTGGAGGAACTCAGTGGGTCAGGCCGCATCTGCAGAGGGAAGAAAATCTAAGGCGACCACTCCCACCTCTCCTTTCCAACTTTCTCCACCCCCCACACCAAGCAGTCTGAAGAAGGGTGCTGACCTAGAATGTTGCCTGTCCATGCTCTCCAGAGGTGCAAGTTACTCCAGCAGATTGTGTCTCTTTTTGTAAACCAGCATCTGCTGTTCCTTGTATCTAGACTAGGCGTGCATTTCACCCTACACTTGCGCTTATTCCGCCAAGGCCTGATGGATCTCCCGGTTGCCGACCATTTTAACTCCCCTTCCCACTCCCACACTGGTCTTTCTGTCCTGGGCCTCCTCCATTGCCAGAGTGAGGTGACACTCAAACTGGAGGAACAGCATCTCATAGCTTACAGCCCAATTACATGGATATTGAATTATCCAAATTAAACGGACCTCTCCCCCACCCCATCCTTGTGGGCCATCTCTTCGTCATTCCTCAGTCTTTTTCTCGCTGGCTGTATTATAAGTATGTTTTAAAAGTATGTTTTAGTGTTTCTAGATTTGTTTTACATGGGGGGGGGGGGAGGGAATTTGGGGAAACTTTTTTTCAGTCACTTACCTCGAGATGCGATTTTTCTCCTTTGCCGAGGATCGCCCGTGAGGAGCTCCAACCTCGGGGCCTGTGGACTTTAACACCGTGAAGCCCGCGGTCTCCGGTACGAGGAGGCCGACTCGGGAGCTCCATGCTGCGGAGTGTTCCAATCCTTCCCGACGCCGGAGTTTCCGTCATCCCAACGGCAACACATCGTACATTGGACCGTTGACAGCGGCGACTGCGGAGGGTTCAACAGCCCCGACCACGGGTCAACAAACAAGGAAGATGATTGAACTTTATTACCTTCCATCACTGTGAGGAATGTGGATTCCGCTGTGGTGGATGTTTCTGTTAAATTTTATTTTATGTGGCTGTGTGTCTTGTTGCTTTTTACTTAGTATGGCTGTATGGTAACTCAAATATCACTGTACCTTAATTGGCACGTGACAATAAGTTTGAACTTCATAAACTTTCCTCTATATCTGTATCTATCTCCATAATTATTAAACTCTGATCTTGGATGTGTGTGTGCGTTTATTTATTAGTCTGTGTGTTGTCACATCTTCTCGAAAAAACAACGCACTAATGAGCCCTCTCATCCCCCTCTCTTCCCCACTCTGTCCCTCTCTCTGTCTCTGCCCCTCTCTTTCTCTGTCTCTGTCCCCCTCCCTCTGCCTCTCTGGACGCTCCTGCGAGTTGGGGCTCTCTTCCCCCGGCATCTCTTCTTCCCTGTCATCCCCCCCAGCCTACCCACCCTACCCCTTTCTCTCCCCTCCTCTCTCTCTCCCCCCCTCTCTCTCTCTCTCCCCCCTCCTCTCTCTCCCCCCTCCTCTCTCTCCCCCCTCTCTTTTCCCCCCTCTCCCCCCCCTCTCTTTCCCCCCCCTCACCAGCTATGTCAACCACCAGTCGTGAGTCAACCACCAGTCCCGAGCCAACTGCCAGCCCATCAGCTGTGAGTCAAGCGCCAGCCCACCAACAGTCAAGGACCTTGATAGTCAATCCTGGATCTTACAGGGAGCCAATGAAGGGAGAAAAATACTGTGGTGAGTGAGTACATACAGGGGGAAACTACAAGAGGGAGCAGGGAGAGAGACAATTTTTGACAGTTTTCTCTTTTTATTTTTCTACAGATGTAAACAATGAAGGAGGATAAAGGACCTTGATAGTCTATCCTGGATCTCACAGGGAGCTAATGAAGGGAGAAAAACACTGGGGTGAGGTCACACACACACACACACACACACACACACAAACACACACACAGAGTGTGTGTGGGGGTTGATTTTGTGTTGAGGGGGGTTGGTGTGCGTGTGGAGGGGTTTGGTGTGCGTGGGGGGGGTTGGTGTGCGTGGGGGGTTAGTGCGCGGGGGCAGTTAGAATGTGGGGGGGGTTGGTGTGCGTAGGCGGTTGGTGTGCTTGGGGGGGTTGGTGTGCGTGGGGGGGTTGGTGTGCGTGGAAGGATTGGTGTGCATGGGGGGGTTGGTGTATGTGCGGGGGGGGGGGTTGGTGCGTGTGTGAGGGGGTTAGTGTGTGTGTGGGGAGTTTAATGTGTGGGGAGTTTTTAATGTGTGTGGGGGGTTTAGTGTGTGTGGGGGGTGTTAGTGTGTGTGTGAGGGGGTTAGTGTGTGTGTGTGGGGGGTTAGTGTGTGTGTGGGGGGTTAGTGTTTGTGTGGGGGGTTAGTGTTTGTGTGGGGGGTTAGTGTTTGTGTGGGGGGTTAGTGTGTGTGTGTGGGGGGGGTTTAGTGTATGTGTGGGGGGGGATTTAGTGTGTGTGTGGGGGGGGGGGGGTTATGTGTGTGTGGGGGTGTGGGGGGGGGTTTAGTGTGTGTGTGGGGGTGTTTTAGTGTGTGTGTGGGGGGGGTTTAGTTGTGTGTGTGGGGGGTTTAGTGTGTTGTGTGCGGGGGTTTAGTGTGTGTGTGGGGGTTTAGTGTGTGTGTGTGTGTGGAGTTGTCTTTGTGTTTGGGGGGGTTAGTGTGTGTGTGGAGGGGATGGTGTGCGTGCGGAGGGTTGGTGTGCGTGTGGGTTGGTGTGCGTGTGGGGGGGTTTGTGTGTGTGGGGGGGTTTGTGTGCGTGGGGGGTAGTGTGTGGGGGGGGTTTGTTTGTGCGTGGGGGGGGTTTGTGTGCGTGGGGGGGTTTGTGTGCTTGGGGGGGGTTTGTGTGCGTGGGGGGGGGTTTAGTGTGTGTGGGGGGTAGTGTGTGGGGGGGTTAGTGCGTGGGGCAGTTAGAATGTGGGGGGGGGTTAGTGTGCGTGGGGGGTTGGTGTGCGTGGGGGGGTTGGTGTGCGTGGGGGGGTTGGTGTGCGTGGGGGTTGGTGTTCTGGGGTGTTGGTGTGCATGGGGGGTTGTGTATGTGCGGGGGGGGTTGGTGTTGTGTGAGGGGGTTAGTGTGTGTGTGGGGGTTTAGTGTGTGTGGGGGGAGGGGTTAGTGTGTGTGTGGGGGGTTTAGTGTGTGTGTGTGTTGGGGGGTTTAGTGTGTGTGCGGGGTTAGTGTGTGTGTGGGGGGTTAGTGTATGTGTGGGGGTTAGTGTGTGTGTGGGGGGGGGTTGGTGTGCGTGCGGAGGGGTTGGTGTGCGTGTGGGGGTTGGTGTGCGTGTGGGGGTTGGTGTGCGTGTGGGGGGGTTTGTGTGCGTGGGGGGGGTTTGTGTGCGTGGGGGGGGTTAGTGTGCGTGGGGGGGTAGTGTGTGGGGGGGTTAGTGCGTGGGGCAGTTTAGAATGTGGGGGGGGGGGTTAGTGTGCGTGGGGGGGTTGGGTGCAGGGGGTGTTGTGTGCGTGGGGGGCGTTAGTGTGTGGTGGGGGTTAGTGTGTGTGGGGGGGTTAGTGCGTGGGGCAGTTAGAAATGTGCGGGGGGGGTTTAGTGGAGTGCGTGGGGGGGTGTTGGTGTGCGGGGGGGGTTGGTGTGTGTTGAGGGGTTTAGTGTGTGTGTGGGGTTTAGTGATGTGTGGGGGGAGGGGTTAGTGTGGTGTGTGGGGGTTTAGTGTGTGTGTGGGGGGGGTTGTGTGTGCTTGTATTTTGGGTAGGGGGAGTGTTGGTGGTGCATGGGGGTTTGTGTATGTGCGGGGGGTAGTGTTGTATGTGGGTGGGGTTAGTGGGGTGGGGGGGGGTGTGGGGGGGTTAGTGTGTGGGGGGGTTTAGGGTGTTAGTGTGTGTGGGGGGGTTTTTTATGTGTGTGTAGGGGGGGGTTAGTGGTGTGTGTGGGGGGTGGGGGTTAGTGGTGTTGTGGGGGTTGTGTGTGTGGGGGGTTAGTGTGTGTGTGTGGGGGTTTAGTGTGTGTGTGGGGGGTTAGTGTGTGTGTGGGGGGTTAGTGTTGTGTGTGTGGGGGGTTAGTGTGTGTGTGTGTGTGGGGGGTTAGTGTGTGTGTGGGGGGTTAGTGTGTGTGTGGGGGGTTAGTGTGTGTGTGGGGGGGTTGTGTGTGTGGGGGGTTAGTGTGTGTGTGGGGGGGTTGGTGTGTGTGCGGAGGGGTTGGTGAGCGTGGAGGGGGTTAGTGTGTGGGGGGGTTAGTGCGTGGGGCAGTTAGAATGTGGGGGGGTTGGTGTGCGGGGGTGTTGTGTGCGTGGGGGGCGTTAGTGTGTGGTGGGGGTTAGTGTGTGTGGGGGGTAGTGTGTGGGGGTTTAGTGCGTGGGGCAGTTAGAATGTGGGGGGGGTTGGTGTGCGTGGGGGGGGTTGGTGTGCGTGGGGGGGGTGGTGTGCGTGGGGGGGTTGGTGTGCGGGGGGGTTGGTGTGCGTGGGGGGGTTGGTGTGCGTGGGGGGGGTTGGTGTGCGTGGGGGGGGGTTGGTGTGCGTGGGGGGGGTTGGTGTGCGTGGGGGTTGTGTGCGTGGGGGGGTTAGTGTGCGTGGGGGGGTTAGTGCGTGGGGCAGTTAGAATGTGGGGGGGGGTTAGTGTGCGTGGGGGGGTTGGTGGTGCGGGGGGTGTTGTGTGCGTGGGGGGCGTTAGTGTGTGGTGGGGGTTAGTGTGTGTGGGGGGGTTAGTGCGTGGGGCAGTTAGAATGTGGGGGGGTTAGTGTGCGTGGGGGGGTGGTGGGTTGGTGTGCGTGGGGGGGTTGGTGTGCGTGGGGGGTTGGTAGTGCGTGGGGGGGTTGGTGTGCGTGGGGGGTTGGTGTTGTGGGGGTTGTGTGTGCGGGAGTGTTGGTTGTGCATGGGGGGTTTGTGTATGTGCTGGGGGGGGTTGAGGGGTGTGTGTGTGGGGGTTTAGTGTGTGGGGGGGGGTTAGTGTGTGTTGGGGGGTTTAGTGTGTGTGTGGGGGGGTTTAGTGTGTGTGTGGGGGGTTAGTGTGTGTATGGGGGGGTGTGTGTGGGGGGGTTAGTGTGTGTGTGTGGGGGGTTAGTGTGTGTGTGTGGGGGTTAGTGTGTGTGTGGGGGGTTTAGTGTGTGTGTGGGGGGTTAGTGTGTGTGTGGGGGGGGGTAGTGTGTGGGGGGTTGGTGTGTGTGCGGAGGGGTTGGTGAGCGTGGAGGGGGTTAGTGTGTGGGGGGGTTAGTGCGTGGGGCAGTTAGAATGTGGGGGGGGTTGGTGTGCGGGGTGTGTTGTGTGCGTGGGGGGCCGGGTTAGTGTGTGTGGGGGGTAGTGCGTGGGGCAGTTAGAATGGTGGGGGGGGTTGGTGTGCGTGGGGGGGTTGGTAGTGCGTGGGGGGGTTTTGGTGTGCGTGGGGGGGTTGGTGTGCGTGGGGGGGGGTTGGTGTGCGTGGGGGGGTTGGTGTGCGTGGGGGGGTTGGTGTGCGTAGGGGGGGTTGGTGTGCGTGGGGGGGTGTTGGTGTGCATGCGGGGGTTGGTGTGCATGCGGGGGTTTGTGTATGTGCTGGGGGGGTTGGTGTTTGGGGTGTGTGTTGTGAGGGGGTTAGTGTGTGTGTGAGGGGGGGGTTTAGTGTGTGGGGGGGGTTTAGTGTGTGGGGGTGTTGTGTGTGGGGGTTAGTGTGTGTGTGGGGGGTGTGTTTAGTGTGTGTGTGTGGGGTGTTTTAGTGTGTGTTTGGGGGGTAGTAGTGTGTGTGTGTGTGTGTGGGGTTAGTGTGGGGGGTGTTTTGGGGGGTTAGTGTGTGTGTGGGGGGATATGTGTGTGTGGTGGGGGGTTAGTGTGTGTGTGGGGGGGTTAGTGTGTGTGTGGGGGGTTTAGTGTGTGTGTGGGGGGTTAGTGTGTGTGTGGGGGGGGTTAGTGTGTGTGTGGGGGGGGTTGGTGTGTGTGCGGAGGGGTTGGTGTGCGTGGAGGGGGTTAGTGTGTGGGGGGGTTAGTGCGTTGGGGCAAGTTAGAATGTGGGGGGGGGGTTGGTGTGCGGGGGTGTTGTGTGCGTGGGGGGCGTTAGTGTGTGGTGGGGTTAGTGTGTGTGGGGGTAGTGTGTGGGGGTTTAGTGCGTGGGGCGAGTAGATGTGGGGGGGGGTTGTATGTGGGGGGTTGGTCGTGCGTGGGGGGGTTGGTTGTGGTGGGGGGGGGGGTTGGTGTGCGTGGGGGGGTGGTGTGCGTGGGGGGGTTGGTGTGCGTGGGGGGGGTTGGTGTGCGTGGCGGGGGGGGTTGGTGTGCGTGGGGGGGTTGGTGTGCGTGGGGGGTTGGTGTGCATGCGGGGGTTGGTGTGCATGCGGGGGTTTGTTGTATGTGCGGGGGGTGGTTGTGTGGTGTGTGAGGGGGTTAGGGGGTTGTGTGTGTGGGGGGGGGGTTTAGTTGGTGTGTGTGTGTGTTGGGGGGTTTAGTGTTGTGTGGTGGGGGTTTAGTGTGTGTGTGGGGGGGTTTAGTGTGTGTGGGGGGTAGTTAGTGTGGGGGGGTTAGTGTGTGTGTGTTGTGGGGGGGTGTGTGTATTTAGGGAGGGGGTTGTGTGTGTGTGGGGGTTAGTGTGTGTGTGTGGGGGTTAGGTGTGTGTGGTGTGGGGGTTTGTGGGTGTGGGTTAGTATGTGTTTGTGTGTGGGGGTTAGTGGGGGGTTAGGTGTGGGAGGGGGTTTAGTGTGGGGGGTGGTGTGCTGCGGGGGGGTTGGTGGTGGTGTGTGTGTGGGGTTTAGTGTGTGTGGGGGTGTAGTTTAGTGTGGGAGGGTCTGCGGGGGGTTATGTGTGTGTGGGGGTTAGTTGGTGTTGTGGGGGGTGGGGGGGGGGTTTATGTCTTTATGTGTGGGGGGTAGTGTGTGTGTGGGGGGTTTAGTGCGTGGGGCAGTTAGAATGTGTGGGGGTTAGGGTGCTTTGGTGAGGAGGTGCGTTCGTGGTTGGTGTGCGTGCGGTGTGGGTGGTTAGTGTGTGGTGGGGTTGCGTGGGGCAGTTCAGATGTGGGTGGGGGTGCGGGGGGGGTGTTGGGGGGGTTTGTGCGGGGGGGGTTTGGTGTGGGGGGGTTGGTGTGCGCTTTGGGGGTTGGTTGCGAGGGGGGGGAGTTGGTGGGGGGGGGTGAGCGTTGGTGTGCGTGGGGGGGTTGGTGTGCATTAGGGTGGGTTGTTGTGGGGGGTTGGTGTGCTTGGGGGGGTTGGGTGTCATGCTGGGGTTTGTGTATGTGCGGGGGGTTGTGTGAGGGGGTTGTGTGTGTGGGGGGGGGGTTTAGTGTGTGTGGGGGGGGGTTTAGGTGTGTGGGGGGGGTTTTAGTGTGTGTGGGGGTTTAGTGTGTGTGTGGGGGGTTAGTGTGTGTGGGGGGTTTAGTGTGCGTGTTATGGGGGGTTAGTGTGTGTGTGGGGGGGTTAGTGTGTGTGTGGGGGGTTTGTGTGTGTGGGGGGTGTGATTGTAATGGGGGGTTAGGTGTGTGTTTGTGTGTGGGGGGTTTCGGTTTTTGTGTGTGGGAGGGGGGGTGGAGGGGTAGTGTGTGTGTGGGGGGGTTATGTGTGTGTGTGTGTGTGTGGGGGTTTAGTGTGTGTGTGGGGGTGGGGGTTAGTGTGTGTTGGGGGGGTTGTGTGGGGGGGTTAGTGTAGTGTGGGGGTTAGTGTGTGTGTGTTGGGGTTAGTGTGTTGGGGGGTTAGTGTGTGTGTGGGGGGTTTAAGTGTGTGTATGACCTCGTGGTCTGGGGGTTTAGCATGTGTGTGTGGGGGAGGGGGGGGTTAGTGGTATGTGTGGGGGGGGGGGGTTTAGTGTGTCCCCCTCGCTGTGTACATAAGAAGGTCTCAGGTATTTTAATATTCAGTGATCAGCTGTGCAATAGATCTATACTGGATTATCATTCCGCATATTCCTTCAAGCATATTATTGCCGTACATCCAAAAAAGCCTGGGCAGTGGAATTAGCTAAAATTCCAGCTCCCTCTGTAAGATCCTGGACCACCCTCATATAGAGAACAACATAGGCTCTGTAGTAGCACCCGTTCCGGTGGTCGTTCTTTCCCCACTTCCTTTCCCAAGTGCTGTAGTCTCCCAGTGGCGTCCCTGGCAGCCACGGATATGCCCATGACCCACACATAAAGTATATTCTATTTACTAATCGTGGTGGTCCATGAGGAGAGATTGTAGTGCATGAGGTGTTTCCCAAATATACCCCTTTCTCTGGGTAGTTGCAATGACATGAGGTATATGGGGATTGCTCGTTATTCTCAACCGGGGTATCTTCCATACCTTAGTGTGGGGGTTGGTGTGCGTTTGGGGGGGTTTGTGTGCGTGGGGGGGGGTTAGTGTCCGTGGTGGGGGGTAGTGTGTGGGTAATGGGGTTAGTGCGTGGGGCAGTTAGAATTGTGGGGGGGTTAGTGTGCGTGGGGGGGTTTGGTGTGCGGGGGTGTTGTGTGCGTGGGGGCCGTTAGTGTGTGGTGGGGGTTTAGTGTGTGTGGGGGTAGTGTGTGGGGGGGGTTAGTGCGTGGGGCAGTTAGAATGTGGGGGGGGTTAGTGCGTGGGGGGGTTGATGTGCGGGGGGGTTGGTGTGCGTGGGGGGGTTGGTGTGCGTGGGGGGGTTGGTGTGCGGGAGTGTTGGTGTGCATGGGGGTTTGTGTATGTGCGGGGGGGGTTGGTGTGTTTGTAGTGGGGGTTTGGGGGGGTTAGTGTGTGTGGGGGGGTTATGTGTGTGGGGGGTTTAGTGTGTGTGGGGGTTTAGTGTGTGTGGGGGGTTTAGTGTGTGTGTGGGGGGTTTAGTGTGTGTGTGGGGGGGTTTTAGTGTTGTGTGGGGGTGTGTGTGTGGGGTTTTGGGTTGTGGGGGGTGTGTGTGTGGGGGGTTTAGTGTGTGTGTGGGGTTTTGTGTGTGTGGGGGGGGGGTTTAGTGGGGGTTAGTGTGTGTGTGAGGGGGTTTAGTGGTTGTGTGTGGGGGGGTGTGTGTGTGGGGGGTTTAGTGTGTGTGTGGGGGGTTTAGTGTGGCTTGTGTGTGGGGGTTTAGTGTGTGTGGGGGTTTAGTGTGTGTGTGTGGGGGTAGTTAGTGTGTGTGTGGGGTGTGTGTGTGGGGGGGTTTAGTGTGTGTGTGGGGGGGTTAGTGCTGTGTGGGGGGGGGGGTGGGGGTTAGTGTGCTGGGGGGTTAGTCCGTGTGTGGGGTGTGTGTGGGGGGTTAGTGCCGTGGGGGCAGGTACACAAATGTGGGGGGGTTAGTCGTGTGCTGGGGGTGGAGTTGGTGTGTGTGCGTGGGGGGGTTGGTGTGCGTGGAGGGGGTTAGTGTGTGTGGGGGGTGGTGTGCGGTTGGTGGGGGTTTGGTGTGTGGGGGGGGTTAGTGCGTGGGGCAGTTGAATGTGGGGGGGTTGGTGTGCGGGTGTTGTGTGCGTGGGGGGGTTGGTGTGCAGTGGGGGTTGGTGTGCGTGGGGGGGGTTGGTGTGGCGTGGGGGGGTTGGTGTGCGTGGGGGTGGGGTTGGTGTGCATGGGGGGGGGTTTTGGTGTGCGTGGGGGGGTGTGATGGGGGGGGGTTGCGTGTGCGGGGGGTGGTGTGCGTGGGGGGTTGTGTGCGTGGGGGGGGGGGTTGTGTGCGTAGTGGTGTGGTCGTGCGTGTGGGGGTGTGTGTGTGCGGGGGGGGGGGTGTGTGTGAATGTGTGTTGTGGGGGGGGTTTAGTGTGTGTTGAGGGGGTTGGTTTAGTGAGTGTGTGTTGGGGGTTTAGTGTTTTTTTTAGTGTGGTGGTGTAGGTGATGGGGTTTAGTGTGTGTGTGGGGGGTTAGTGTGGTGTGTGTGTGTGTTTTAGAGGGGGGTTTTAGTGTGTGTGGGTGGGGGGGGCTCATGTGTGTGTGGGGGTGTGTGGGGGGTGTGTGGGGGGGGTTTAGTGGTGTGTGTGGGGGTTATATGTTGTGTGTGGTGTGGGGTGTGTGTGGGGGGGTTAGTGTGTGTGTGGGGGGTTTAGTATGTTGTTGGGGGTTGGGGGGTAGTGTGTGTGTGATTAGTGGTGTGTGTGGGGGGTGGTGGGGGGTGTGGGTGGAGTAGTGTTTTGTGGGGTGTTTGTGTGTGGGAGGGGGTTAGTGTGTGTGGGTGGGGGGTTTATTTGTGTGGTGTGGGGGTTTTAGTGTGTGTGTGGGGTTGTGTCGTGTGTGGGGGGGGTGTGTGTGGTTTTAGGGGTTTAGTGAGTGTGTGGGGGTTGTGGGAGGATTAGTGTGTGTGTGGGGGGTGGGGGTAGTGTGTGTGTGGGGGGTTAGTGTGTGTGTGGGGGGTTATGTGTGTGTGGGGGGTTGGGGGTTGTGTGTGGGGGGTTTAGTGTGTGGGGGGGTGTGTGGGGTTTTTTGTTTTAGTGTGTGTGTGGGGGGTTTAGTCTGTGTATGGTGGGGGGGTTTAGCATGTGTGTGTGGGGGGGGGGGGTTAGTGTATGTGTGGGGGGGGGGTTTAGTGTGTCCTCGCTGTGTACATAAGAAGGTCTCAGGTATTTTAATACATAGGTATTCAGCGATCAGCAATGCAATAGATCTATACTGGATTATCATTCCACATATTCCTTCAAGCATATTATTGCCGTACATCCAAAAAAGCCTGGGCAGTGGAATTAGCTAAAATTCCAGCTCCCTCTGTAAGGTCCTGGACCACCCTCATATAGAGAACAACATAGGCTCTGTAGTAGCACCCGTTCCGGTGGTCGTTCTTTCCCCACTTCCTTTCCCAAGTGCTGTAGTCTCCCAGTGGCATCCCTGGCAGCCACGGATATGCCCATGACCCACACATAAAGTATATTCTATTTACTAATCGTGGTGGTCCATGAGGAGAGATTGTAGTGCATGAGGTGTTTCCCAAATATACCCCTTTCTCTGGGTAGTTGCAATGACATGAGGTATATGGGGATTGCTCGTTATTCTCAACCGGGGTATCTTCCATACCTTCGTTTCATTCACCTCCCACCCTGGTTTAAACGGGGAGGTGTACCATCCTTTTAAAATGATCATACATAAGTCCCCCATACCTACGGGACCCATTTACCTTGATCACTCGGCAACTACTAGATGCTGTAGTATTGCGAAAACAGAGGAGGGCCAACCCCAGAATAAAAGTAGGGTCAATAGCCCCATTGTCCTTTCTTGGTTCTCCGAACTATTTAGTCACTCAGATGAATCCAACGCGGTGATCTTCAATCTTCTCGGCGGTTGATGTTGTTGGTACCACTTGGTACAGTTCCTTTCAACACAGTCTCAATTACCTCCTTCCCAATACCTTCTCAGTGTGACAGTATGAACTCGTCCCTATGTTCAACTGGTAGTGGCTTCTGCGCTTCTCCTACCTTAGAATGCTGACCTGGCGTGGGTTAATTGCTGTGCATACATAATTAGTTAATCACTGAGGGCCTGTAGGTGAAACTTCCACACTCTAGTCGCAAGTAGTCTGTGATCACCCTCAGTTCATAGCATCCTTCTCACAGCTCGAACCGTCACTCAGCCCTGCATCACCTGCAAATCCGTCAATGCCACCATCGCCATCACATTGCATTACATCTGCATAATGTTTCTCGTAGATCTGATGGCTATCAATGTCCCAAGATAGCCGGACAACAGCGACATGTCCATCGTAATGTATCCAACAAAGGGATTTCTTAAAAGAAAGAGGAGGTTAACATTTTATCTTTAGGCACTGTAAATGATTATGTTACACAGGTCTAGAGTTTAAAGTCATCTTTAATTGTAACACATAGTAATGCGGCACAGCAGGTTGTTAGTTGTTAATTCATCACTACCGCTTCCAAGACTACCTAATGTAGGAAGTGGGCGTTAATACAAAGCAAACGGTAAGGTGGGGTTAATGATGCTACTCTACTCTGATTGGTTCACATGCAATAACCAATCTACATCCTTCCCCGTAAAGAGCGAATATAGTTAAGCAAAGGCAAGAAGCGCAAATTAAAACATACTCGCCGTATCTGTCAGGCGGTCTACCCGAACGCGTACGGACCAACCCCTCTCCCTCCGTACCAGAAAAATTAGTGGGGGAGGGAGGCAGTGAACCCGGAAGGGAAAAGCAGCTGGGGACATTTTAGGCGACCGTTTGGGTCAGCATGCGGGAGAGGTAGTGGTGTTGTTAGATGGGATCACCAGTCATGGCGGAGAACGGGACAGCAGGGACTAGTGATAGCAGCAGCAGACGGTTTGGTGGGCGGCGCGACTCTTGTCGCAGCGGCCTCTGCAGTCCGTCTGTCTTTTTTTATTTTTTGTCTCGTTTTGAGAGTCGTTATAGTGGGTTTTTTTCAGCTGGGTATGCGTGGGGGGTGGGGGTGGGGGTAAACGTTAAAAATCTTTTCCCTGTACGGAGTACCCGACCTTTTCTCTGTCGGGTCTCCGTTGTCGTTGCGGCCTAGCACCGTGGAGCAGCCTCCAACCGGAACGACCTGGGGCTCCAGTCGCAGAGCCTGCGGACAACTCACCATCGGCCTGCTGGCCGAGTTCGGAACGGGAGGAGCTGTGGTGGTGCGCTGCTGCCGCCCAACCCCGGAGATTCGGAGGCTCCAGCTGCAGGGCTGGGGGACGGTAACACCGGCAGCTCGCGCGTCCCTGGTGGGAGACGGCTTTTCAGAGCTCCCGCGGTGGCAACTTCTCCTGCCCGAGTTGCGGGGTTGAGAATGACCTGGAGCAGGGCCTTACATCGTCCCCCGCGCGGCCAGAGCCACTGGGACTTACTTACCATCGCCCACCGGCGGCTTTGACTTTGACATCGGGAGGAGAATGGGGCGTGCAGGCGAGATAAGACTTTGCCTTCCATCACAGTGAGGTGGAGATTCACTGTGATGGATGTTTGTGTAAGTTGTGTTGTGTCTTGGGTCTTTTCTTGTTTGTATGACTGCAGAAACCAAATTTAATTTGAACCTCAATGAGGTTCAAATGACAATAAACTGCATTGTATTTGAACATCAGAGATGGAGCAAAGGGAGCGGCTGGTGGCGGACGAGGTTCTTTTACATGCAGCAAGTGTTGGCGGCTCCGTCAGTACAGGGCACCATCGCGTTGACAAGATAGGAACGGGGTTCCTTAGACGGGCTGACAAGGAAACCTAGACGGGAATGTCCCACAACAGTCTGCAAACGGACGACTTGGCCCTGCAGTAGCGGCTTCAGCGGTTTGCTGGACTTGTCATGAGATTGTTTCTGGATGTTGTGTTTATCCTGAATGCGCTTCTGGTTTAAACACCTGTGGCACCAGCTTCCGCTGGGCAATTGGTATCGGAGGCTGTGTTGTACGAGACATCAGGCATTGAGCTGGTGAGCCTAGGACCCTGTCCCTGGAGATGTTTCTGAATTTAAAAGGTCGAGATACACATCTGACTTGGCCAGGTGGGAGCGTTCCATGAGTTGTTTTGCACTCGTTACTTTGAGGGTATTCAGGGCAGCTTGTGACATGGTGGAAGTTCCATCGGTTGGCAAAGTGTTTGAAGGCATGACTGGTAAACTGATTTCAGTTTGCAGGCGGACTGGTTGCCCCCGAATACGGAAAAGTTCTCATTGGCAGCTTTTGAATGACCATTTCAGATGTAATGGTGGGCAGTAAATCTAGTTCGAACCAGTTGGCGTAGGAGTCGACCAAGGCAGTGCTGGTGGGGGTTGTTGCAGCAGAGGCTGTTTCTGTTGGTGTGGTGCCAATGGGACATGAAGCTGTTCTGTCCCATATGTACTTGGCCGTACCGGGCCAGTAGAACATGCTATGTGCATGGGTCACCGCTGTGTGTGCCTCTTTGTAGTATTCGTCTTGTAAGGATGAAGGGATCTAGATTTTGCGACCTTTAACTATCACACCATCCTGTGTTTCCAGCTCGTCGCGTGGTGTGCTGGATTGTCTGTCTGGCCAGCCTCTTTTGATGATGGATGAGAGTAGCTGAAGAGTGCCATCAGCGGCTGTTTGTTCTGCCAGATGATACAGGCGTTCCATGGGAGACAGAGCCTCTCTCACTGTCTCTCTCTGTCTCTCTCTGTCTGTCATCTCTCCCTCTCTCCCCTCTCACTCTCCCACACCTCCTCTCACGCTTCCGCCTCATCTCTCCACCTCTAGTGTCTCTCTCCTCTCTCTGTCTCACTCTCTCTCTCCTGTCCCTGTCGCTTTCTCTCTCTCATCTCCTCTCTCTCTATCTCTCCTCTGTGTCTCTCTTTCCTTTCTCCCCCTCATATTCTCTCTCTCCCATCGTGTCTCTCTATTCACCTCTCACTGTCCCTCATCTCTCTCTGTCCCTCTCACTCACTGTCCCTACTCTGTCTCTCTCTACACTGGTTTGTCTCTCTCTCTCTCGTCCTCCCTCCTGTCTCTGTCTCTCTCTGTCTCCCCTGTCTCTGTATCTCTGTACTCTGTCTCTCTGCTCTATCTCCCGCCCCTCTCGCTCTGTCCTCAGATCTATCCTCTGCCTATCTGTCACTACTCCCACTGCCTCCTCGTCCTCTGTCCTCTGACTTTTCTCTGCGGTCTGTCTGACTCTCTATTCTCATTGTCTCTCTCTGTCTCTCTCTGTAATTTCTCTGTCTCTCTGTCTCTCTCTGTCTGTCTGTCTTTCTTGTCCTCTCTGGTCTCTCATTGTTCTCTCCTCTGTCTCTCTCCCCTCTCACTCTCTGTCTCTATATATCCGTCTGCCTCTGTCACTTCTACTGTCCTCACTCTCTTCTTCTCACTCTCCCTCTCTGTCTCTCTCTGTCTGTTTGTCCCACCTCTCGCTCTCTTCTCTTTTCTCTCTGTACTCTCTCCTCTCTTCTCTCTCCTCTCTGTCTGTCATTGTCTCGCGTCTCTACTCTCTCTTTCTCTCTGAGATCAAGAAAAAATGTTTTGTGGGCAGGAGTAGGCCATTTCGGACTTCGAGCCTGCACGCGCTCATATCCCAAATGATCATGGCTGATCATCTAACTCAGTATCCTTACCTGCCTATCACTCCATAACCCCCTGGATCCCTTTAGCCACAAGGGCCACATCTAACTCCTCTTAAATAGAGCCAATGAAGTGGCCTCAACTCCACCTTCTGATGGCCAGAGAATTCAACCCCACGATTCACCACTCCCTGTGTGAAAAATTTTGTTTTCTCATCTCGTCCTACAAAGACTGCCCCCTCATCCTTGAACTGTGAGCCCTTGTTCTGGGAGTTCCCAACATCCGGGAACAATTCTGCCAGCATCTAGCCTGACCAAACCCCTTAAGAATTTTGTAAGTCTTCTAACAGATCCCCCACAAAATCCCGGTAAATTCCAGCGAGTACAAGCCGAGTCAATTGCAGTGGAACAGTCCTGCCCATTCCAGAATCAGTCAGTTGCACCTCTCATGTACTCCCCTATGGCAAAATGTACTTCACTCAGAATTAGGAGACCAAAACTGTACGCAATATTCCAGGTGTGCCCAACCAAGACCCTAGTAAAAATGCAGACGAACCTCCTGCTCTTGTACCAAATCCTTTTACTATGAATGCTAACATACCATCTTCGAGCTTTCTTCACAGCCTGCTGCACCTGCATGTCCTAACCTTCAATACAGGTGGTACCAAGATCAACCCATTCTCGATTTGCCTCTGGCCGCCTCTTTCCTACCCTCTAATCTACCGTCCTTGGCCCTGTCGCTCCCTTTCCCTCCCCGTCGCTCCCCCTGTCCCGTCCGTCTCTGACTGTCAGTCTGTCCCCCCCCTTTCCTCTGTCCGTCTCTGATCTCTCTTGTGTCTCTATCTCTCTTCTGTGTGTCTCTATCTCTCTGTGTGTCTCTACTCTCTGTGGTGTTCTCCTATCTCTCTGTGATGAGTCACATCTCTCTGTCTCTCTATACTCTCTGTCTGGTCTACTCCTCTCTCTGTCGGTCCTCTCTCTGTGGTCGGTCTCTCTCAGTACATCTGTCGTCCTCTGTCAGTCTGTCTGTCTGTCTGTCACTCTGACTTGTCTCTCTATCACTGCTCTGTATCTCTCTGTCTCTCCTCTGTAACTCTGTCTCTCACGGTCTCTCTCTGTCTGTCCTCTCTCTTCCTATCACTATCCTTTCTTTATCTTCTCTCATTGAGTCTCTGTCTCTCTGTCGTCCCTCTCACACTCTGTCCCTCTCTCAGTCTTTTCTCTCTCTCGCCGCACTGTGAGTGTGTCACTCTCTCTGCCCTCTCTCCACTCTCTTACTCTCCTATATCTCTGTCACGTCTCTCTGCCTCTCCCCCCCCCTCGCCTTCTGTCTCTTATCTTATCCATCTGCCTCTGTCACTCTCCCTCTGCATCTATGTCCCTACTCTCTGTGTCCCATCTCTCTGTGTCCCTCTCTCTGTGTCCCCTCTCTCTGGTGTCCTCACTCTCTGTGTCCCTCTCTCTGTGTCCCTCTTCGTCTGATGTCCCTCTCGCATCTTCTGTGTCCCTCTCACTGTGTGTCCCTCTCTTCTTGTGTCCCGCTCTCTGTGTCCCTCTCTCTGCGTCCCACTTCTTCCTGTGTCCCTCTCTAATGTCTCATCTATGTCTCTCTATGCTCTCTCTATGTCTCTCTATCTCTCTCTCTGTCTCCTCACCTGTCCTCCTCCACCCTCTTGTCTCTCTCTGTCTCGCTCTCTCCTGTCTCTCTCTCTCTTTCTCTCTCTCTCTCTTCTCGTTCCTGTCTCTCATCTGTCACACGTCACTGTCTCTCTCACTGTCCTCTCTCTCTGTCCTCCCTGTCTCTCTCTCTCTCTCTCTGTCTCTCTCTGTCCTTCCTCGGTCTCTCCTGTCTCTCTCTGTCCTCCAGCTCTGTCCTCTCTCTCTCTGTCTGCCTCTACTCTCTCTCTCTCCACTCCCTGTCTCTCTCACTGTGTCTCTCTCTGTCTCTGACTCTCTCTGTCTCTCTCTCTTCTGTGTTCTCTATCATACTCTCTCTCTCTCTGTCTCGCTCTCTCTCTGTCACGGCCTCTGTCTCTTCTAGGCCGCCTCTCCCCCCTCCCCCCCTCTCTGACGCTTCCTCTCTTATCTATCCCTCGTGCCGCTGTCACTGTCCTTCTCTCTGTGTTCTCTACTCTTTTCTCTCTCTCTCTGTTTTCTCTCTGTTTCCCTCTCTGTTTCCCTCTCTCTGATTTCCCTCTTCTCTGTTTCTCTCCATCTGTTTCACTCTTGCTGTTTCTCTCTTCTGTTCTCTCTCTGTTTATTGTCTCCCCTCTGTTTCTCTGTTTTCTCTCTCTTTTCCTCCTTCACTGTTTCTTCTGCTCTGTTTTCTCTCTCAGTTTTTTCTTCTCTCTGTTTCCCTCCTCTGTTCTCTCTCTCTTGTTCTCTCTCTGTTTCTCTCGCTGGTTTTTCCTCTCTGTTTTCTTCCTACCTGTTGTCTTCCTCTCGTGTTTCTCTCGCTGTTTCTACATCTTCTGTTTCTCTCTCTGTGTTCTACTCTCTTGTTTCATCCTGCTGTTTCTTCACTCTCTCTGTATTCTCCTCATCTGTTTTCTCTCTCTGTTTCTCTCTCTAGTTTTCTCTCTCTGTTTCTCCTCTCTGTTTCTCTACTCCGAGTTTCTCGTCTCTGTTTTCTCTCCCTGTTTCTCTCTCTGTTTCTCCCACTGTCTCCTCTGTCTCTCATTGTCCTCTCCCTCTGCTCCTCATTGTCTCTCCCTGCCTCTCCCCCTTCTATATATCCGTCTTCGCGTCCACTTATCTCTGTTCTCTTCTCGTTTGCGTTCTCTCTATCTGTGTCTGTCTTCTCGGTCTCTCTCCTCTGATCTCTGTCTTTGTCATGTCGTCTCTATGTCTCCTCTCACTCCTCCTCGTCGTCTCTCTGTCTTCTATCTTCTCACTCTCTCTGTCTCCTCACTTCTCTCTGTACTCTCTCTCTGTCCTGTCCTCGCTCTACTCCTCGTTTCCTCAATCTCTGTCATCTCTCTCTTCTCTGTCGTCATTGTCCTCACATGTCTCAGTGCTCTCTGTCACTCTTGTCTCTCTGCAGAATCAATAGAAAATAGGTGCAGAGCTGGAGTAGGCCATATCGGCCCTTCGAGCCTGCATCGCCCTCCATATGCTACATGGCTGATCATCGAAACTCAGTATCCAGTACATGCCTGATCCCAAGGGCCACATTAACTCCCTACTTAAAATATAGCCAACGAACTGGCCTCAATACCTTCTGTGACAGAGACTCCCACAGATTCACCACTCCTCTGTGATGAAACAATGTTTTTTTCTCATCTCGTCCTAAAAGACTCCCCCTTATATCCTTAAACTGTGACACCTTGTTTCGTGGACCTCCCAACATCGGAACAATCTTCCTGCAATCTAGCCCCTGTCCAAACCCCTTAAGAATTTTGTAAGTCTCCTATAAAGAATATTCACTCTCAAACTCCTAAATTCCAGCGAGTACAAGCCGAGTCGATTCCAGTCCTTTCTTCTTTATGGAAGTCGTTGCATTCCAGAACAGTATCTGAGGTGAACCTTCTACTGAACTCCCTCTATGGACAAGAATGTACCTTGTCCCTCAGATTTTAGGATACCAAAACTGAGTAGCGCAAACTCCCAGGTGTGGTCTCACCAGAGCCCTGTACAACTGCATGAACCCTCCCGTGCTCCTATACTACAACATCCTTTGTTGCTATGAATGCGAACCAAAAGCTTTCGCATTCTCACACCTGCTGCACAAGCATGCCTACCACAATGATTGGTGTACCTGACACCCAGGTCTCATTGTATCTCCCCTTTTCCTCCCTCTATCTCCGTCCCTGGCTCTCTCCTTCTCTCCCCCCCTTTCCCCTCCCCTCTCCTCTCCCCCTCCCTCCCCTTGTCCCTCCTGGGTCTCGCTCTCCTTCTCTCTCTGTCTCATGTCTCTTCTCCTCTCCTCTCTGTCTCGTCTCTCTCTCTCTCTGTCCGACCTCCTGTCCGACACTCTCTTCTGTCCCGATCTCTCTACTCCTCCTCTGCAGTCCCGTGTCTACTCTCTCTCTTCTTCTCTCTCTCTCTCTCATCTGTCCGTCTCTTCTCGTCTCGATCTGTCGGGTGGAGGCAGTCACCAAATCTAACTAACCATAACCGTGGGGTATGGGGGCCGCCCTACGTCATTGGAGGGC
>CM069170.1:13371987-13432510 GCA_035221665.1 Okamejei kenojei
CAAAATTGGGTGCAAATGCATTTCTCTCGCACACGCTCACTCGCTCTCGACCTCACGCGCTGTTTGGGTCGCGCGCGCGCAGACCCTCGCGTGCTATGCACTGAAGCGACTGGGATGCAGATCAGCGGGCGTGCACGGCGGCGTACAAGGGCTGCGGGTGCATGGCATCAGTGCGCCATACGTTGCAGCAAGGTTGACGCGGGGGTCTCTGCGCTTCTGCCGCACTGGGTGGGGGTGGGGGTGGGGGGGAGGCACCGGTGATGGGGCTGCCTGCGAGCGGGCCGCTGGCGGTCAAGAAAGTGCGCTGATCTCGCGCGGGCCGCGGCGCCCGCCCGGGTTGGGAGCGGCTGTGGCTGCGAGGCTGGCAAAACCGGGGAACATGGCGCGGCGTTCACCACTGGGAGTGATTACCACGACGCGGGGGACGGGCGGTGTTCGTAACAGAATGTTTGGCTGCCGGAACCTCCGGTGAAATGATTATTTCGCCGGGGCAAAGATACGTCGAACCGGACACTTGCTGGACATCTCTGGTGTGTGGTGTGGGTGTGTGTCTCCAGGTGCGCGTGAGAGAATTTGCATTGTCGGGGGGGGGGCGGCTAGAAGGGGGGGGGAGGTGGGAGGGGGGGGGGGGTCTAGGGTTGTGTGGGGGGTGAGGTTAGTGTGTGTGGGGGGAGGTTAATGTGTGAGTGGGGGGGTAGTGGATTTTGTGTGTGTGTGTGTTTTGGGGGGTTTAGTGTGTCGGGGGTGGGTTTAGTGTGTGTGGGGGGGATTAGTGTGTGTGTGCGTGGGAGGGTCAGTTATGTGGGGGTAGGGTCAGTGCGTGGGGGAGGGTCCATGTGTGTGTGGGGGGCCGTTAGTGTGTGTAGTAGTGGGGCGGTGGTTAGTGTGTGTTTGGGGGGTTAGTGTGTGTGGGGAGGGGGTTAGTGTGTGATGTGGGGGGGGTAGTGTGTATGTAGTGTGGGGGGTGTGGTTAGTTCGCTGTGTGGCGCGGTTGTGTGTGTGTGTGGGCGGGTTAGTGGTGTAGTGGCGGCGTGTTAGTGCGTGTACGGCGCGGGGTTAGTGTGTGTGGGGGGTTAGTGCGTGGAGGGGGGTTAGTGGCGTGAGGGGGGGTTAGGATGTGAGGGGTGGGGTTTTCAGTGTTGCAGTGAGAGGGATTTCAGTGTGTGTGAGCATCTAACCTGGGATTTGCGCGGAGCAAAATACGGCGGAATCCGGAGATACTTTGGCCAGATCTCTGGTAGTGTGTGTGTGGGG
Organism: Okamejei kenojei; assembly: GCA_035221665.1. Taxonomy (NCBI): domain Eukaryota; kingdom Metazoa; phylum Chordata; class Chondrichthyes; order Rajiformes; family Rajidae; genus Okamejei; species Okamejei kenojei. Next base: position 13,373,242 of record CM069170.1, read on the forward strand.
GGGTTAGTGTGTATAGTGCGTGGAGGGGGGGGGGTGGTGTTTAGGGACACTGTGTGCGTGGGAGGAGTGTCGTGTGTGTGTGTGTAGGAAGGTTAATGTGTTGAGCGTGGGGCGGGTTAGTGTGTGTGTGTGTGTCGTGTGTGTAGTTTGGGGGGGTAGTTAGTTAGTGTGTGTGGGTGGGTTACAGTGTGTGGGGGCGGATTAGGTGTGTGTGGATGTGGGAGGTCAGTATGGTGGTGGAGGGTCAGTGCGTGGGGGAGGGTCCGTGTGTATGTGGGGGTTAGTGTGTGTGTCGTGGGGGGGGGTTAGTGTGTGTGTGTGGGGGGGTTTTTTGTGTGGTGGCGTTGAGGTGTGTGGGGGGGGTTAGTTGTGGGGGTTAGTGTGTGTGTGGGGGGGCGGGTTGGTGTGTGTGTTTGTGCGGGGTTAGTGTGTGTTGTGCGACAGGGGTTTAGTTGCGTTTGTAGGGGGTTAGTGTTGGTCGCCGATGTGATAGAGGAAGGAGGTTATAGTGCGGTTGTAGGGGGGTTAGTGCGTTGAGGGGGGAGTTTAGTGGGCGTGGGGGATTTAGTTTTTGTGTTGCGGTGTGAGCACATTAACCCTCCCCCCCCCCCCCCTCCCCCTGCCCCCCACCCCCCCCCCCCCCCCCCCCCACAGTGACATGTTGAAACATTACACTAACTGACAAGAGATGGCCAAAGGACATAACTGCAGCAAATTGCTCTTTTGGTAATATGTTTAAAGTGTGTCAACAAAACGCCCACATTAACGGACATTCAGATTAGATGTATGATTGGTTTGTTTTGTGAACAGCAATGAAGATATACCAGGAGTTTGTACGCAACCAGATTTAATTAAAATTATTGATCAACGTTGTTTCATGTCATGCCCTACTTCAGAATTAGTCGTTAACATTTCAAACTGAAATATTCTCCTGACCAAATTTGTGATGTTGATCTATAGGTTGACTGTAGAAGTAAAACCTGGATAAATCCAAAGTATGTCAAGAGGCCCACAGATGGCGCAGATTGGGACAATTCTGGAGGGCTATCAGATTTCCTGTCTCTCCTACATTGACCATCCACCAAACAGTACACTCGTCCTGGCCTTCATACTCCCCCCTTTACCACAGGATACAATATAAACGACAATTCAATCAGAGATGCCAACCCTAAAATTTAGTTCACCATGTAACATTTAAAACCATTTGTCCGTAAACAAAATGGGGTAAATGCAATTCTCTCCCCTAAACACTCACCTGGGGTTGTTGGCCGGCGGGTCTGTTTTCGCTGCGCACTGGTGCAGAATCAGCGGTGCTGCCGCGCGCGGGGCGGTGTGCTCGGCACATGCGCACTTGCATGGTTGCCGGTCGGGGTGGTCTGCGCCTGCGCACTGGGTTGGGTGGTTGGGGGGGAGGCCCGGTGATGGGGGCTGCCGCTGATGGCGGCCGGCTGGCGGCAGGAAGTGCGTTGATCGCTGCGGGCCGGCGCCGCCCGGGGCTCTGGGGCCGGGCGTGGCGTGGCTCGAAATCGCGCCAGGGTCCCGGGCAAACCATCCCCAACTTGCGCTACGCCGCGGCCACTGGGGCCCGGCAACCTCCCCCATGCGCCACGCGCGGCCACTGAGGCCCAGGCAACCCTCCCCCACTGCGCAGGCTGACTCAGCGGTCACTAGGGGCCCTGGCAACCCCCTCCCCCCCCCCCAACTGCGCACTCTTGCGGTCTCTAGGGCCCTGGGCAACCCTCCCCCACGGCGCTGACGCCGCGGTTCACTAGGGCCCGGCAACCCTCCCCCACTGCGCACGCGCGGCCACTAGGCGGTGTTCCGTAACAGCATGTTTGGCTGCCGGAACACCGTAAAAAAGTTATTTCGCCGGGATAAAATACGGCGAATCCGGGACACTTGGCATCTCTGCAATCCAAAGAGGCCCACAGGAGCCGTTGGAAGAGAAGGAGGGGGAGGGGGATGAACGACACCCGACTGGTAAGGTTTAAAATCCAGCGCGGGGCTTGTTTTTTCAGAGGCCCACAGGAGCCGTTGGAAGAGAAGGAGGGGGGAGGAGCGACACCCGACCGGTAAGGTTTAAAATCCAGCGCGGGGCTTGTTTTTACCGAAATCCATAACGTTCCATTCGGAGAAGCCGTTTTTTTTTTTTGCCCCCCCCCCTGAGGGTTTTTGAGGATAGCGCTGATGGGTGGAAGTGGACTAGGGTAAGCAGCTGATATTGCAGTCAGATTCCAGCAGTTTTGTTGTGTACTTTTGTATTGTGTTGATATTGTATCCTGTGTAAGGGGGGGTGGGAGTATGAAGGCCAGGGCAGTGTACTGTTCTGGATGACAGATGTGGGAGGTCAGGGAATCTGATAGCCCCTCCAGACGTCCACATCTGCGCCAGTGTGTCGAGATGGGCTCCTAAAGGACTGTTTAGGGAACCTGAGCAGCAGCTCGATGACCTCCGTCTGGTCAGGGAGAGTGAGGAGGGAGGTCATAGAGAGGACTACAGGAGGTGGTCCACTCCCAGACCACAGGAGGCAGACAAGTGGGTCACAGTTAGGAAGGGCAAGGGGCAGAGGCAGGGGCTAGAGAGTACCCCTGTGACTGTACTCCTAGAAAATAGGTACTCGGGTTTGAGTACGATTGGATGGGACAGCCTACCTGGGGGCAGCAACAGCGGCCAGGCCTCCGGCACAGAGACCGGCCCTGAAGGGTAGCAAAAAGAGGAAGGCAATTGTAATAGGGGACTCTATAGTTAGGGGGGGGCGGATGGGCGATTCTGTGGACGTAGTCGGGAGACCCGGATGGCAGTTTGCCTCCCTGGTGCCAGGGTCTCGGATGTGTCGGAACGTGTCCAAAGGATTCTGAAAAGGGAGGGAGAGGAGCCTGATGTTGTGGTACACATAGGTACCAATGACATAGGCAGATAAAGAGAAGAGGTCCTGAAAGGAGAATTTATGGAGTTGGGGGGAAGGTTAAGGAGAAGGACCAAAAGGGTAACAATTTCAGGATTACTGCCTGTGCCACGTGACAGTGAGAGTAGGAAAGGAATGAGGTGGAGGATAAATACGTGGCTGAGGGCAATGGGCAGGGATTCAAGTTTCTTGATCACTGGGACCTCTTTTGGGGAAGGCATGATCTGTACAAAAAGGGACGGGTTGCACTTGAACCGAGGGGGACCAATATCCTGGCAGGGAGATTTGCAAAGGCTACTGGGGAGACTTTAAACTAGAAAAGGCTGGGGGGAGGGGACTCGGGTAGAGGGGGGCTAGGGGGACAGGGTGTGGGGCAAGAGGCAGAGAAGGGAAGCACTCGGACCCAAAATGTAGGTGAGAAAGAGGAAAAAAAAGATAATAGACAGAGAATAAGGGGATGGTGGGTTTCTAAAATGTGTATATTTTAATGATAGGAGCATTGTAAGAAAGGTGGATGACTTAGAGCCTGGATTGACACCTGCAAATATGATGTTGTGGCAATCAGTGAAACATGGTTGCAGGAGGGCTGTGATTGGAAACTAAATATTCCAGGATTTTGTTGCTTCTGTGATAGAATTGGAGGGACCCAGAGGTGGAGGTGTTGCATTGTTTTTTTTAACTTGTCAGAGAGGATCATTACAGCAGTGCTTTTGGCAGGATAGATTAGAGGGCTCGTTAGGGATGGCTATTTGGGTGGAACTGAGAAGTGGGGAACGGTGTAGATGTAGCAACACTTTTTTAGGGGTGGTGTATTATAGACCGCCAAATGGGGAGCGAGAATTGGAAGAACAAATATGTAAGGAGATAGCAGATATTAGTAGTAAGCACAAGGTAGTGATATTGGAAGATTTCAATTTTCCAAAAATAGACAGGGAAAACACATTCTGTAAATGGGCTGGATGGTTTGAGTTTGTAAAATGTGTGCAGGATAGTATTTTGCAGTGTTAGTAGTACATAGCTGGTATCGACCAGAGAAGGGGCAGTGCTGGACCTCCTGTTAGGAAGGAATCTTTATGTCCCTGTTAGGTTGAAAGGAAATAGTAAAAATTGGAAAGAGCCTTGTTTTCAAGGGAAATTGGACACGTGTTTTCTAAAAAAGAAGATATCTACAATAATTATAGGAGGCATGGAGTAATGAGGTGCTAGAGGAGTATAAAGAATGTAAAAAAGAATCTTAAGAAAGAAAATTAGGAAGGCTAAAAGAAGATATGAGGTTGCTTTGGCAATGAAAGGTGAAAGTAAACAAAGGGTTTCTACAGCTATATTAATAGCAAAAGGATAAGAGGGATAAAATTGGACCATTAGAGAACCAGAATGGACAGCTATGTGCAGAGCCAAAAGGATGGGGGAGATATTGAACAATTTCTTTTCTTCGGTATTCACCAAGGAGAAAGGATATTGAAACTCTGTGAGTTAAGGGGAAAAAGTAGAGTAGCTATGGAAGAAACTATGAGATTCAAAGAGGAGGAAGTACTGACACTTTTAAAAAATAAAAGTGGATAAGTCTCCAGGTCCTGACAAGATATTCCACCTAGGACATTGAGGGAAGTTAGTGTAGAAATAGCAGGGAGCTATGACAGAAATATTTCAAATGTCATTAGAAACTGGATTAGTGCCAGAGGATTGGCGTACTGCGCATGTTGTTCCATTGTTTAAAAAGGGTTCAAAGAATAAACCTAGCAATATAGACCTATTAGTTTGAGTCAGTGTGGGCAAAATTAATGGAAAGGATACTTAGAGATAATATATATAAGCATCTGGATAAACAGGGTCTGATTCAGGAACAGTCAACATGGATTTGTGCCTGGAAGGTAAAAGTTACATGTTTGACAACCTTCTTGAATTTTTGAAGCGGTAGTACTAGGGAAAATTGATGAGGGTAAAGCAGTGGATGTTGTCTATATGGATTTCAGTAAGGCCTTTGACAAGGTTCCCCATGGAAGGTTGGTTAAGAAGGTTCATCTTTGGGTGTTAATGGCAGGAGTAGCAAGATGGTGATTCAACAGTGGCTGAATGGAGATGTCAGAGAGTAATGGTGGATGGCTGTTTGTCAGGTTGGAAAAAAAAAGCCGGTGACCAGTGGGGTGCTCAGGGGATCTGTGTGTGGGTCACTGTTGTTTAGTCATGTACGTCAATGATCTGGATGATGGGGTGGAAAATTGGATAAGTAAGTATGCAGATGATACTAAGATAGGTGGTGTTGTGGATAAATGAAGTAGATTTTCAAAGTCTACAGAGAGATTTGGGCCATTTGGAAAAGTGGGCTGAAAGATGGCAGATGGAGTTTAATGCTGTTAAGTGTGATGTGCTACATCTTGGCAGGACAAATCAAATAGGAAGTTCATGGTAAATGGTAGGGAATTGAGGAATGCTGTGGAACAGAGGGATCTAGGAAATAACTGTGCATAGTTCCTGAAGGTGGAATCGCATTGTAGATAGGGTGGTAAAGAAAGCCTTTGTGTGCTGCCTTTATAAATCAGAGCATTGAATATAGGAGAGGGAAGTAATGTTAAAATTGTACAAGGCATTGGTAAGACCAATTTGGAGTATGGTGTACAATTTTGGTTGCCTAATTATAGGAAGGATGTCAACAAAATACAGAGAGTACAGAGGAGATTTACTAGAATGTTGCCTGGGTTCCAGCAACTAAGTTACAGAGAAAGTTGAAGAAGTAAGGTCTTTATTCTTTGGAGCGCAGAAGGTGAATGGGGGGGCTTGATTGAGGTCTTTTAAAATGATGAAAGGGGTATAGACAGAGTTGACTTGGATAAGCTTTTCAATTGAGGGTAGGGAAGATTCAAACAAGGGGGCATGACATGAGAATTAAGGGGACAGAAGTTTAGGGTAACATGAGGAGGAACTTCTTTACTCAGAGAGTGGTGGCTGTGTGGAATGAGCTTTCCAGCAGAAGTGGTGGAGGCAGGATCGATTTTAACATTTAAAAGTAAAGTGGATAGGTATATGGACGGGAGGAAATGGAGGGGGGTATGGTCTGAGTGCAGGTAGATGGGACTAGGGGAAAATAAATGGTCGGCACGGACTGGAAGGGCCGAGAGGGCCTGTTTCTGTGCTGTAATTGTTATATGGTTTATGGTAAAGTATAAGTTTTGAATGTTGCGCATTAAATAATAACAGTACCGTGATACTCCATATTAAGAGCATTGATTTGCCATTAAAATGAATTCTGTAATAAACTTGTCAACGGAGCAGTGACAATCGAAACACTGCGGTTTTAATGATTCACGTGTTCACATTTAATTTCCGCCTTAATGGATTTAAAACAAAAGATAACATTGGGAATCAAAACACATTTGATTGCATTTCGTTATCAAACATAGTCAAAGTGTGCTCTGAAGACATTTCCAGCACAATAGGGTTGGGGGCAGGAGGTTGAGAAGGCAATCGGTGCGGGGAATGGATGGATTGAGCATGGGAACTAGTGCGTGTTGGTTGGAGAGTAGGTAAAATTGTGAGGGGGAGTGCGGGAATGTCAGTGAGGTTCAATGGGGGGATTAAGTATGGGATGGACGGGGAGGATCTGTGCAGGATGGATGGGGGGAAATCAGTACAGGATGAATGGGGTTTAGACAAAAATGCCGGGGGAAACTCAGCAGGTAAGGCAGCATCTATGGAGCAAAGGAAATAGGCAACCTTTTGGGTCGAGTTCTTCTTCAGACTTATCCCACCATTCTTCTTGAATGGGGCGGATCAGTACAGGATGGATTGGGAGGATCAGCGCAGGATGAATGGGTGGTACAGTACAGGATGAATTGGGGGGGGGGGGGGGGTCAGTACAGTGTGGATCAGAGGGTCTGTGCAGGATGAATGGGATCACTGCAGGATGGATAGAGGAGCAGGACGGGATGGATGGGGATTAGCACAGGATGAATGAGGGGATCAGTACAGGATGAATGAGGGGATCAGTACAGGATGGATGGGAGAATCAGTAAAATATGAATGGGAAAAATCAGTACAGGGTGATTGGGGGGTTCACTACAGGATGAATGGGTGGTTCAGTAAAGGATGATGGGGGATCAATACAGGATGGATGGGGGGCTCGGTGCAGGATAAATGGAGGGAAGGTCAGTACGGGATGAATGGGTGGTTCAGTACAGGATGAATGGGAGGAATCGGTGTAGGATGGATGGGAAGGGGGAGTCAGTACAGGATGAATTGGGGGACCAGTGTAGGATGGATGGGGGGTGGCAGGAGAATCAATGTGAGGTGGATAGGGAGATCAAAGCAGGATGAATAGATGGGGGAGGGGGTAGAGGGAGCACAAGGGATGTCAGTGAGGACCGAATAGGAGCGGGAATGGGGATCAGTGTGGGATGGAGAGGAGGGGTCCCAGGATAAGGGGATGGAGGGGAGCATGAGGCAGAGGCAGAGGCAGAGGGAGAGAGCAGAGGGAGAGGGAGAGGGAGAGGGAGAGGGAGAGGGAGAGGGAGAGGGAGAGGGAGAGAGAGAGGGAGAGGGAGAGGGAGAGGGAGAGAGAGAGAGAGAGAGAGAGAGAGAGAGAGAGAGAGATGAGAGAGAGAGAGAGAGAGAGAGAGAGAGGAGAGAGAGAGAGAGATGAGATGAGAGAGAGAGAGAGAGAGAGAGAGAGAGAGAGAGAGAGAAGATCCAGCGCTTCGGACATCACGGCATCATCGCCCCGCTGCCTTGGACGTCCGTGTTCACCGCCAAGTGCCGCCACCAAAGGGGTAGGCAGATGGGATCTCATCGCCACCGCCTCCTCTCCTCCGCCAGCCAACAGGAAGGTGCAGGGCCGAGCATTGCAGGTGCTTCAGATGGTCAGAGGTGTTTTGAGCCACAGCGCAGCTGCCGCAGGAGGAAGAGGAGGTGTGCGGGGGCCTGTCATTCACTCCGACCCTCCGTCACCCCACACCTAGTATCTTTGCCCCACACTACAACCATTGCCGACACAAAACATCACTTATTCCTTTTCTCCAGAGATGCTACCTGACCCGCTGAGTTACTCCAGTTTTTGTCTATCTTCGGTATAAACCAGTATCTGCAGTGCTGAGCCAGGCAAAATGATTCGGCATTTAGGTTGCCCGGTGGAACTTAAGGTGGACATTGGCACCCGGGCAACCGCTAATTTCGAGCCCCGGAAAGCGGAAAGCCATTGAAAGCACAGATTTCAACAACTTTTTAAACCGATTTTTCATTATTTTCTTTTTTTACCGAATAATCAAAACCCACGGATTTGCATGGAGAAATCTCATGCCTGCCACAATGTCCATGTTGAACATGATGCAAATAACATCCAATTTCTTCATTTTATTCAATGTTTTTTCTCAGTCATAAAGCATTGAAAGAGGCCCTTCAGCCCACCTTTCCCACCCTTTCCAGCTTGACAACACCGTTTCTATAATATGGTGACCAAAACTGAACACAATGCTCCATACTCAATGCTGATGAAGTCCAATGTACCGAAAGCCTTCTTGACCACCCTGTCTACCTGTGACACCACTTTCAAGGAGCTATGTCCCTGCAATTGAATTTCGATCACAAAAATAACCTGTTTTTAAAAACACAGCAGGCATCTCTACCACACGCAACGTTTATTGTGGCCAGTTATCCACAATAATAGGTGGAGTGGTTAAGAGACTGTGCATCTACCCGATCTATTCCTTTCATGATTTTAGTCATCACCCCTCATCCTCCTGCGCTCCAAGAAATAGAGTCGTAGCCTACACAACCTCTCCTACAGTTCAGACCCTCTAGTCCTGGCAACATCCTCATAAATCTTCTCTGTGCCATTTCCAGTTTGACAACATCTTTCCTATAACAGAGTGACCAAAATTGAACACAAAACTCTAAATGTGGCCTCACGAACGTCTTATACAACTGCAACATGATAGCCAAACTTCTATATTCAATACTCTAACTGATAAAGGCCAATGTGCCAAACGTCTTTTTGACCACCTAATCTACCTATGATGCCACTTTCAATGAACTATGTTCCTGTACTCCTAGACCCCTCTGATCTACAACACTACCCAGAGCCCTACCATTCATATGCCCATGTTAGACTTCACAAAATGCAACACCTCACATTTCTCTGCATTAAATTCCTTCAACCAGTCCTCAGCCCACCTGGCCAATAGATCCAGATCCTGCTGCAATTTTTCACAACCATCTTCACTATCTGCAAAACTACCCACTTTTGTATCATCTGCAAACTTGCTAATCTTGCCCTGTAGGTTCTCATCCAAATCATTGATGTAGATGACAAACGGTAACGGGCCCAGCACCGAACCCTGAGACACACCACTAGTAAAAGGCCTCCAGTCCAAGAAGCAACCATCTACCATCACCCTCTGCTTCCTTCCTTGAAGCCAATTTTCTATCCATTCAGCTATCTTTCCTTGGATGTCATATATACTGAAAGTGGAACAATTACATATTTACTGTGCAGATTTCCAGGGCTATTAACCCAATATACATAGATAGCATGCAATAAACAAAAAAAAATCAATAAACATAGAAAATAGGTGCAGGAGAAGGCTTTTCGGCCCTTCGAGCCAGCACTGCCATTCATTGTGATCATGGCTGATCGTCCCCAATCAATAATCCGTGCCTGCCTTCTCCCCATAACCCTTGATTCCACCAACCCCTAGAGCGCTATCTTAAATCCATCCAGTGATTTGGCCTCTACTGCCCTCTGTGGCAAGGAATTCCACAAATTCACAACTCTTTGGGTGAAAAAGTTTTTTCTCACCTCAGTCCTAAATGGCCTCCCCTTTATTCTAAGACTGTGGCCCCTGGTTCTGGACTCGCCCAACATTACGAACATTTTTCCTGCATCTAGCCTGTCCAGTCCTTTTATAATTTTATATGTTTCTATAAGATCCCCCTCATCCTTCTAAACTCCAGTGAATACAAGCCTAGTCTTTTCAATCTTTCCTCGTATGATAGTCCCGCCATCTCAGGGATCAATCTGGTGAACCTATGCTGCACTGCCTCAATCACAAGGATATCCTTCCTTAAGTTAGACCAAAATTGTACACAATACTACAGATATGGTCTTACCAGAGCCCTATACAACTGCAGAAGAACCGCTCTACTCCTATACTGAAATCCTCTTGTTATGAAGGCCAACATTCCATTAGCTTTCTTCACTGCCTGCTGTACCTGCACGCCAACTTTCAGTGACCGGTGTACAAGGACATCCATGTCTCGCTGTTCCTCCCCCTTACCTAACCTAACCCCATTGAGATAATAATCTGCTCCCTTGTTTTTGCCACCAAAGTGGATAACCTCACATTTATCAATATAATACTGCATCTGCCCACTCACTCAACCTGTCCAGGTCACCCTGCAACCTCCTGACATCCTCTTCACAGTTCACACTGCCTCCCACCCCCAATACCATGCGCTCTAATTTTAGTCACCAGTCTCCCGTGCGGGACCTTATCAAAGGCTTTTTGAAAGTCTAGATGCACTACATCCACTGGCTCCACTTGCTCCCCTTCATCCATTTTACTTGTCACATCCTCAAAAAATTCCAGAAGATTAGTCAAGCATGATTTTGCTTTCATAACAGAAACATTAAAAATAGGTGCAGGTGGAGCCAGCCTATGTCAGCCATTCATTGTGATCATGGCTGACATACTATTACATAAAAGCCCTGCAAGTGCATAAAATGTTTAGGGGAATAGGTAGAGTGAATATTGTAGATGGGATTTAGAAACATAGTAAATAGGTGCAGGATGAGGCCATTCTGTGGCAGGTAATTCCACAAATTTACAATTCACTCGGTGAAAAGGTTTTTTTCTCAACTCAGTTTTAAATAGCCTCGCCTTTATTCTAAGACTGTGGCCCCTGTTCCCAACATTGGGTACATTTCCCCTGCATCCAGCTTGTCCAGTCCTTTTATAATTTTATGTGTTTCTATAAGATCCCCTCTCATCCTAAATTCCAGTGAATACAAGCCCAGTCGTTCCAATCTTTCCTCATATGACAGTCCCGCCATCCCGGGGATTAACCTCCTGACCCTACGCTGCACTGCTTCAATAGGGGTTTTGCACGCAAGGTCATCGGGTCAAAGAGCGTGACCACGCACACAAGTTAGCTTCCGGCATACATTATTAACACACAAAACGCATACTTTCGTGCCTGTTAAAAACTGCCGAAATGGCCAATTTTTGCGCTGTAAATAATTGTGGAGGGTGACTGAGCACTCTGAACCAAATGCTCTAGTATCTTTGCTCTGAACCGAGCACCAAGGTGTAAGCAGCCGAAGGAACGCATCCCTCGGGACAGACCCCACGCTTCCCCCGGGGTCAGCGTTGTCCGGCCATGGCCACCCTCTGCACACCCTCCCCCTGTGCGGCCACACTGTCACGGGCTGTGGGTCGGCAGCGCCCACACACACGGCCCGGTTGGAGTGGGGCCACGAACTCCGGGCAGTGGACACATGGGGATGAAAACCCGGCAACGTCCCAGTCAGCTGCAGTAACGTTTGGGACAGTGTGGACCCTCCGCCCACCCAGAGTCACTGACCTCGCTGCACTGCCACCCCGACCCCCTGCCTGACCACCCCTCCGAACCAACCCTCTTTATTCCTATACTCAAATCTTCTCGCTATGAAGGCCAACATGCCATTCGCTTTCTTCACTATCTGCTGCACCTGCATGTTTACTTTCAGTGACTGGTGTACAAGGTCTCGTTGCCCTTCCGTTTTTCTTAATCTGCCACCATTGAGATAATAATCTGCTTCCTTGTTCTTGGTGCCAAAGTGGATAACCTCACATTTATCTACATTATACTGCATCTGCCCACTCACTCAACGAAGTCACCATGCAACCTCCTCGCATCCTCTTCGCAGTTCAAACTGCCACCCAGCTTTGAGTCATCTGCAAATTTGCTTGTGTTACTTTTAATTCCATCATCCAAATCATTATTGTAAATAGTTGCAGCCTCACCACCGAGCCTTGCAGCACTCCACTCGCCACTGCCTGCCATTCTGTCAAGGACCCATTTATTCCTACTCTTTGTTTCCTGTCTGCCAACCAATTCCCTATCCATGTCAGTACCCTACCTCCAAAACCACATGCTCTAATTTTGCCCACTAATCGTGGGGCCTTATCAAAGGCTTTCTGAAAGTCCACTGGCTCTCCTTCATCCATTTTACTTGTCACATCCTCAAAAAGTTCTAGAAAATTAGTCAAGCAGGATTTCCCCTTCATAAATCCATGCTAACTTGGACCAATCCTTTTACTGTTATCCAAATGCGCCATTATTACTTCTTAAATAATGACTCCAGCATCTTCCCACCACTGATGTCAGACTAACTGGTCTATAATTCGCCGTCATTCCTACTTATAGAGAAATAGTAAAAATTGCAGCTATGATGGTAACAGCCATACCACCCACTCGGGCCAGGGTGGAGAGATCGTTCTCCGCATTGAAAATCATTAAATCTGATTTAAGGGCTTCAATGAAAGAGGATCTGGCAGAAGCAATTCTGTTCCGTTGGACAAGCTGTTAATAAATTTCAGGAATGTACTTTTGTGACAAACTTAACTACCTAGGCATCTTCTTTTAATTTCTATTGCACGAGAATTTTTGTTGTCATTATTCAGCCATTTAGCTCATACCTGTGGCCTTAATTTAATACATTTTTGGAGTAATGCTTTTATAATTTTAATTTAATTCAATGGAATTTTAATCTTGTCATGGTCCTTTCTGTAAATTTATGTAGTTTTAGCATCATTAATTATATATAATTTTCAAGAATAAACAAAAAAAAGCCACAATAGCATACCTACAATCATTTGACTCAAAACTTTATAGACAAAAGGCAGCCCAATGCTTCATGTGGTTCTTATGAAATGCCATCAGTGTAATGTAATCACAGCATATTTGGAATTATTGTACCTAGGGGTCGGGGTCGGATGTTTTGGGTCCGACTACAGCCTTGTTTATTCCACTCCCCTGCTGATTTATAACACTATTTCTCCCAAAACCAGGTTTATTTCACTCCCCTGTGGGGTTTATAACATTATTTACCTCAGTTCCCCCCCCCCCACCCCCAGACCAGGTTTATTTCGCTTCCCTGTGGTGGGTTTAAAACATTATTTACCTCAATTTTACCCCAGACCGGGTTTATTCCCCCCCAGACGTGTAGTTTATGCGGTGATTTACCTCGGTCTCCCCCAGACCAGGTTTATTCCGCTTCGCTGCTGATTTATCCTCTTCTGAATCTTCTGAGTTTGTCGTCGGCAGGGCAGTACTCTGCATATCGCCAACGTTATTTACCTCAGTGAATCAGAGGGGGGGGGGGAGGTTTATAACTGGGGAGTTTGACCCCAGTTTTCCCCACACACGTGTACTTTATGTGGAGATTTACCTCAGGTCTCCCCCACATTGACCATCTCCCGCTCCCCTGCTGATTTATAACATTATTTACCTCAGGACTCCCCCACACTGACCATATCCCGCTCCCCTGCTGATTTATAACATTATTTACCTCAGCTCGGCAGCGAAGTCACCAACCGCCGCTTCTCCGCCGCCATTGTGATGCGGTCGGCGGGGCGACTCGGCCCGGGGCGGGGCGGCGGCCATCTTGGTGAGGGCAGGTGAGGTAGGCGCGGCTGATTGGTCGCCAGCCGGCGGCCATCTTTGTGAGGGCTTGACGGCGGCCATCTTGTTTGGGTTATAAAAAAACATAGAAACATAGAAATTAGGTGCAGGAGTAGGCCATTCAGCCCTTCGAGCCTGCACCGCCATTCAATATGATCATGGCTGATCATCCAACTCAGTATCCCATACCTGCCTTCTCTCCATACCCTCTGATCCCCTTAGCCACAAGGGCCACATCCAACTCACTCTTAAATATAGCCAATGAACTGGCCTCAACTACCCTCTGTGGCAGAGAGTTCCAGAGACTCACCACTCTCTGTGTGAAAAAAGTCTTTCTCATCTCGGTCTTAAAGGATTTCCCCCTTATCCTTAAGCTGTGACCCCTTGTCCTGGACTTCCCCAACATCGGGAACAGTCTTCCTGCATCTAGCCTGTCCAACCCCTTAAGAATTTTGTAAGTTTCTATAAGATCCGCTCTCAATCTCCTAAATTCCAGAGAGTATAAACCGAGTCTATCTCTTTCTTCATAAGACAGTCCTGACATCCCAGGAATCAGTCTGGTGAACCTTCTCTGCACTCCCTCTATGGCAATAATGTCCTTCCTCAGATTTGGAGACCAAAACTGTACGCAATACTCCAGGTGTGGTCTCACCAAGACCCTGTACAACTGAAGTAGAACCTCCCTGCTCCTGTACTCAAATCCTTTTGCAATGAAAGCTAACATACCATTCGCTTTTTTCACTGCCTGCTGCACCTGCATGCCTACTTTCAATGACTGGTGTACCATGACACCCAGGTCTCGCTGCATCTCCCCTTTTCCTAATCGGCCACCATTTAAATAATAGTCTGCTTTCCTGTTTTTGCCACCAAAGTGGATAACCTCACATTTATCCACATTATACTGCATCTGCCAAACATTTGCCCACTCACCCAGCCTATCCAAGTCACCTTGCAGTCTCCTAGCATCCTCCTCACAGCGAACACTGCCCCCCAGCTTAGTGTCATCCGCAAACTTGGAGATATTGCCTTCAATTCCCTCATCCAGATCATTAATATATATTGTAAATAGCTGGGGTCCCAGCACTGAGCCTGCGGTACCCACTAGTTACTGCCTGCCATTGTGAAAATGACCCGTTTACTCCTACTCTTTGCTTCCTGTTTGCCAGCCAGTTCTCTATCCACATCAATACTGAACCCCTAATACCGTATGCTTTAAGTTTGTATACTAAGGCTGGAGAAACTCAGCGGGTGCAGCAGCGTCTAAGGAGCAAAGGAGATAGGCGACGTTTTGGGTCGAGATCCTTCTTCAGACTGGTCAGGGATCAGGGAAACGAGAGATATAGACTGTGATGTGGAGAGATAAAGAACAATGAATGAAAGATATGCAAAAAAGTATCGATGATAAAGGGAACAAGACATTGTAAGCTGTTTGTGGTGTGAAAATGAGAAGCTAGTGCGACTAGGGTGGGGGAGGGAGATAGAGATAGAGGGAATGCCAGGGCCCGAGGGCTGAGGGAGAGGTGGGAAGGGGAGGAGACAGCAAGGGTTAACTGAATTGAGAAAATTCAATGTTCAAGCCCCAAGCGGAATATGAGGTGCTGTTCCTCCAACTTACGGTGTTGCTCACTCTGGCCGTGGAGGAGGCCCAGGACCGAGAGGTCGGATAGGGAGTGGGAGGGGGAGTTGAAGTGCTGAGCCACCGGGAGGTCGGGTTGGTTTTTGCGGACCGAGCGGAGGTGTTCGGCGAAACGATCGCCAAGCCTCCGCTTGGTCTCACTGATATAGATCATCTGGCATCTGGAGCAGCGGATGCAGTAGATGAGGTTGGAGGAGGTGCAGGTGAACCTCTGTCGGGCCTTGCAGTAGATGAGGTTGGAGGAGGGATGCAGTAGATGAGGTTGGAGGAGGTGCAGGTGAACTTCTGTCGGACCTGGAAGGACTGCTTGGGTCCCTGAAAGGAGTGGAGGGGGGAGGTGAAGGGACAAGTGTTGCATTTCTTGCGGTTGCAAGGGAAAGTGCCCGGGGCAGGGGTAGAGCGGGAGGGGAGGGAAGAATTGACAAGTGAGTTGCAGAGGGAGCGGTCTTTGCGGAAGGCAGACGGGGGAAGATGGGAAGATGTGGCGGGTGGAGGGCTCACGTTGGAGGTGGCGAAACTGGCGGAGGACTATCTGTTG
The DNA here is from genome assembly GCA_035221665.1 of Okamejei kenojei. NCBI lineage: Eukaryota > Metazoa > Chordata > Chondrichthyes > Rajiformes > Rajidae > Okamejei > Okamejei kenojei. Next base: position 13,388,974 of record CM069170.1, read on the forward strand.
TATGTGCCGGCTGGTGGGGTGAAAGGTGAGGACCAGGGGGACTCTGCCCTGTTTGCGATTGGGGGAATGGGGAGTGAGGGCAGTGTTGCGGGGTATGGAGTAGACCCTGGTGCGAGCCTCATCAATAGTGGGGGAGGGGAATCCCCGTTCTCTGAAGAATGAGGCCATTTGTGATGACCTGGTGTGGAACACCTCATCCTGGGAGCAGATGCGGTGTAGACGAAGGAATAGGGGATGGAATCTTTACAGGAAGCAGGGTGGGAGGAACAGTCGTCCAGGTAGCTGTGGGAGTCGGTGGGTTTGTAGTGGATGTCGGTCAGGAGTGTATCACCTGCAATAGAGATGGTGAGGTCAAGGAATGGTAGGGAAATGTCAGAAATAGTCCAAGTGTATTTGAGTGCCGGATGGAAGTTGGTGGTGAAATGAACGAAGTCAGTCAGTTGTGTGTGGGTGCAGGAGGTGATACCAAAGCAGTCGTCAATGTAACGGAGGTAGAGGTCAGGGATGGGGCCCTGGTACGCCGAGAACAAGGATTGTTCGACGTACCCAACAAAGAGGCAAGCGTAGCTGGGGCCCATGCGTGTGCCCATAGCTACGCCTTGTGTTTGGAGGAAATGGGAGGAATCAAAAGAGAAGTTATTGAGGGTAAGGACCAACTCCGCTAGGCGGAGGAGGGTGTCAGTGGACGGGTATGGGTTGCTCCTCTGGTCGAGGAAGAACCGGAGGGCTTTGAGACCGTCCTGGTGGGGGATGAAGGTGTAGAGTGACTGGACGTCCATGGTAAAGATGAGAGGATGGGGGCCTGGAGAATGGAATTCACGGAGCCGACGGAGAGTGTCTGAGGTGTCTTGAACATTAACTGCATCCACTGCTCCAGATGCCTGATGATCTCTATCGGTGAGACCAAGCGGAGGCTTGGCGATCATTTCGCCAAACACCTCCGCTCGGTCCGCAAAAACCAACCTGACCTCCCGGTGGCTCAGCACTTCAACTCCCCCTCCCGTTCCGTATCCGACCTCTCGGTCCTGGGCCTCCTCCACGGCCAGAGTGAGCAACACCGCACGTTGGAGGAACAACACCTCATATTCCGCTTGGGGAGTCTGCATCCTTTGGGCTTGAACATTGAATTTTCTCAATTCTGTTAACCCTTGCTGTCCCCTCCCCTTCCCACCTCTCCCTCAGCCCTCGGGCCCTGGCATTCCCTCTATCTCTATCTCCCTCCCCCACCCTAGTCGCACTAGCTTCTCATTTTCACACCACAAACAGCTTACAAAGGCTTGTTCCCTTTATCACCGATACTGTTTTGCATATCTTTCATTCATTGTTCTTTATCTTTCCACATCACCGTCTATATCTCTCGTTTCCCTGATCCCTGACCAGTCTGAAGAAGGGTCTCGACCCGAAACGTCGCCTATCTCCTTTGCTCCTTAGATGCTGCTGCACCCGCTGAGTTTCTCCAGCTTTTTGTGTAACCCTCGATTCTACAGCATCTGCAGTTTCTTCGTTAACATCTTGTTAGGGTGTCGCTGTTCAGAACGCCATCTTGAGAAGGTGCCAATGGCCCACTCACTTGTGGTCCATTCTGCACTCTAAACCTCTAGTGGCCGTTTGGCCTGTTTTGCGTGTCATTGTGGATGGCATGTGACATTAAATTTTAGACTGCCCGGTATAATGTGGGTGGGATTTATGACGTGTTTTTGGGCGTGTTTGCAGCTTAACTGCTTGCGCAGAAGTTTCGTTTTTAGTTAGTGTAGAAATAGCAGGAGCTATGACAGAAATATTTCAAATGTCATTAGAAACGGGAATAGTGCCGGAGGATTGGTGTACTGCGCATGTTGTTCCATTCTTTAAAAAGGGTTCAAAGAATAAACCTAGCAATTATAGACCTATTAGTTTGACGTCAGTGGTGGGTAAATTGATGGAAAGGATACTTAGAGATAATATATATAAGCATCTGGATAAACAGGGTCTGATCAGGAACAGTCAACATGGATTTGTGCCTGGAAGGACATGTTTGACAAACCTTCTTGAATTTTTTGAAGCGGTAACTAGGGAAATTGATGAGGGTAAAGCAGTGGATGGTGTCTATATGGATTTCAGTAAGGCCTTTGACAAGGTTCCGCATGGAAGGTTGGTTAAGAAGGTTCAATCTTTGGGTGTTAATGGCGGAGTAGCAAGATGGATTCAACAGTGGCTGAATTGGAGATGTCAGAGTGTAATGGTGGATGGCTGTTTGTCAGGTTCGAAGCCGGTGACCAGTTGGTTGCCTCAGGGATCTGTGTTGGGTCCACTGTTGTTTGTCATGTACATCAATGATCTGGATGATGGGGTGGAAAATTGGATAAGTAAGTATGCAGATGATACTAAGATAGGTGGTGTTGTGGATAATGAAGTAGATTTTCAAAGTCTACAGAGAGATTTGGGCCATTTGGAAAAGTGGGCTGAAAGATGGCAGATGGAGTTTAATGCTGTTAAGTGTGAAGTGCTACATCTTGGCAGGACAAATCAAAATAGGACGTACATGGTAAATGGTAGGGAATTGAGGCATGCTGTGGAACAGAGGGATCTAGGAATAACTGTGCATAGTTCCCTGAAGGTGGAATCGCATGTAGATAGGGTGGTAAAGAAAGCCTTTGGTGTGCTGGCCTTTATAAATCAGAGCATTGAATATAGGAGTAGGAAGTAATGTTAAAATTGTACAAGGCATTGGTAAGACCAATTCTGGAGCATGGTGTACAATTTTGGTCGCCTAGTTATAGGAAGGATGTCAACAAAATACAGAGAGTACAGAGGAGAATTACTAGAATGTTGCCAGGGTTCCAGCAACTCTGTTACAGAGAAAGGTTGAACAAGTTAGGTCTTTATTCTTTGGAGCGCAGAAGGTTAAGGGGGGACTTGATTGCGGTCTTTAAAATGATGAAAGGGATAGACAGAGTTGACGTGGATACGTTTTTTCCCATTGAGGGTAGGGAAGATTCAAACAAGAGGGCATGATATGAGAATTAAGGGACAGAAGTTTAGGGGTAACATGAGGGGGAACTTCTTTACTCGGAGGGTGGTGGCTGTGTGGAATGAGCTTCCAGCAGAAGTGGTGGAGGCAGGATCGATTTTAACATTTAAAAGTAAAGTGGATAGGTATATGGACGTGAAGGGAATGGAGGGAATGGAGCAGGTAGATGGGACTAGGGGAAAACAAATGGTCGGCACGGACTGGAAGGGCCGAGAGGGCCTGTTTCCGTGCTGTAATTGTTATATGGTTATATGGTTATTAGTTTGGACAGACGATGGAGAAGGTCAATCCTTCAACCATGTCATTGTTACGGAGACACAAGGAGCTTTCTAATATCTAAAGTAATAAGCTGGAGTTCGAAGAAGATTGCCGTTGTGAGATATGCAATGTGCTCACAATCACTACTCAAAGACTAAATCTTGGAAGCAAGAGATTCTTTATTTTCGAGTCTGCAGAATCGGGTGCCTCTCCAAGTTGAGACACACCGAAGTCAGAAGAGTCATCCCCCTTTATACACACAATTCTACATCCAACCTCCCCTCCTTGGACCCGCTCCAATCAGACACTGAGGTGGACAACCTGTAGGTACTTCCCCCAGTACCTCCCACATCATACAACGCATGTTCATGGTAATGAGCAGTTTCTTGACCAGGGGTGTGTTGTAATATTCATTTATTTTATTAAGCATGCTCAGTTGTTCATGACCTATCCTAGTTTTACTCACCTCCAAGTGAACTCTCTCAGTCCTCCTATATCAGCACTAAAGCTAAGGTATAGTGACAAGGGTCCCATCTATCACTCCATTCTACTGATAGGGATCTATCTACATCACTCCCTTCTACCGCTATACAATGCTATTCTTACTCAAGGATGGGTCTGGTAACTTTTATACAAAGCTGTGTCAGAACCCTCTCCCTGGCCCCTATCGGTTTGAATCCTCTTTAAAGCCCCTAACAATAGTGGGGTTTAATCACTTTATCCCTCACAATCCTCCCTTTTTCTTTGGCTACGCATCTATTGATTAAACCTCAATTTCAAGTTCCCTCAATTCGAATTGACGTAACATTGTCCTAATCTCCTTTTCCTGTAGATCATGGACCTTTCCTCCCCGCATTATCATTATTTTCTGTATTTCCCCTTTCTCTTCCATTGGCATGACTATAAGTCAGCCTGCATCTGACTTATACTCCTTGTAATAAGTTCCCTAAAACAAGGGATGCAACAGGGGATAAAGATCAGTCCAGCCTCTGCACATAGAAACACGAGTCCCACCGTTCTCCACCATGTTCCTCCGAGGATGGAATCCCACCATCGGGTTCCCATAATCGAATTCCACTTCTGTATTGGAACATGTGCCAACTTACGGATTCCTTCTGATATGTTCCATCACTGCCTGTCTATTGTCATCGATGTTTAAACAGCAATTAGAGAGGTTGAATTTCCCGCATACCCCTCCTTCTTCTGCCAGGAGGTAATCTAGGACCAACCGGTTCTGGTATATTGCTGCTCTCATCTGTGTCTGCTGCTTTGCCAGCATCTCCAGTGCCCCCGCAGTTTGGTTGGTAATTACCTCCAGTACTGCCTATAGTCTTATGATCCGGTTTAAGATGGATACCGGGGTTCGGTAGCCCCAGGATCCATCCTGTGCCCAATTGGCTGGTCCATAGTATGAGATGATTCTTGCTGGTGGCCATTCATCATCTTCCCATTCTCCAATGTCTATTTTCCTCTTCTTCCGATATAGGTCGTCAAATACAGGTGTTCCTAGCGACCGCCCTTCTTCGGTGTTTAACAGGAAAATCCCGGTTGTACCAGTCCAATAAAGCAAGTCCCGCTCCAATTTGTTGGTAAAAACCGAGTATGCCTTGTATCTGCATATCCATAACAGTCCTTCAGGGGCCGGTCCACTAGAGGTAACCTTATTCCATATGTCTCGCAACACCGGGATTCCTTGATAAGGGTTGTTCCCAGTGCAGTTCCATAGTCCAGTCGATTCCATTCCATCGGTCTTCATCCAGATAGTGCAGTTTCTCCCGTCTTTCTTAGTTGGATACCATTTAGGCTCCTCTGGCTACCACACTCAGGACTGATTTGGCCACTGGGTGACGATGCGCTGGCAGGGGCTGCTGCCTACTGGGACAGCATCCTTTGCCCAGGGCCTAGCGATACACTCAGTCCCAACCAGAGCGTCTGTCAGGACCCATGCCTGGGGATCTCGGTCTTGTCCAACTGTCAGGTTCCACATCATCAAGGTCCCATACTTCAACAATGGATCCTCTCCACGGCCAACGTGAGCTCATCAGTGGTCTGCCACAGACCCAACAGTTAGTCACATTCAGGATTCCAGCTATCCGGAGGGCCAAGTCCACAAACAGGTTTTTTCCTCCTTCAGGGATCTCAATCTGCTTCTTTATTTCTTCGTACAGTGTCTGGTGCAATTGAGGCTGAGTAAGTAGGGGAGGGGGAGGCTTGGTGACTACTACTTCCGTTAACTTTGTTATTACTTCCTCCTTTATTTAATCTAATGTCCATCTTAAGGCCTGGAAAGGGAGACCTAACTGTCCTGTCCTGGTTATACAAACCCATCTCTCCCCCTTTGGGCAGGTAACGTACCCAAACCTCCCTACATATCCTTTATTCTCTACCCTATAATACTTCTTTCCCCCGTCCTCACAAATAGTTCTAGTCCTCAGGTTATAGCAAGCATCGTTCACATGGGAATAATAAGTAAATGATCTGGTTGTCCGCCCTCCGTATCTAATAGGATGATAACATTTATCACAGTTATTAATACTTTTTACCACAATTACATGCAGAGCAAACAATACCACAACTGCTCCTTTCATACTGTCAGTTATGCATTCAATTTTTTTTTAAAGTTAATGTTAGGGGCTTATTTCCTGGCTTCACCATCTACTGTTCCTCCTTATCAGGAGCGGGTGGATCAACGAGTCCTTTAACCCGGGTCGCGTGGGTCCACCCTTTTTCTTTTGTTCGTACTGCTGTCTCGGTTGTCAGTAATACTAGGTATGGGCCAGTCCACCGGGGCTGGAGTTTCTCCTCCTTCCAATTCTTGAGCAGTACCCAGTCGCCGGCCTTTACAGCATGTATTGTAGTCGAGTGGTGGGCTTTGAGCCAATAATCCTTTAGCTTTTAATTCTGTAAGGGAACGAGATACTGCCAGTAAATAGTTCCTTAAGAATACATCACTGCCCTCTATGGTGGGTATTCCTTCTATCTTTCCCAAATAAGGTAACCCAAACAACATTTCATAGGGGGACACTGCTAACTTTGCATGGGGTCTCCGTTGCTTTTCTCAAAGCCTTTCTGTTTCCCTACTGCTCCAAACATGTGCCAGACTCCATGTACATATGCTGCTCTTAAAGCCTTAATTTCTGCCAATTGAGCTAAGCAAGATTGCAGGCAAGCTTCCAATTTGATTACCTTAAAGTCTAATTCATCCTGATGCATCACTTCAAACCTTGCATCCTTGCTATTATGATCCCTTTAACAAGAAACATCCACAAGCAAAACCTTTTTGTCCCCTCATTCAAAGGCTCTGACTGTAAAACATTTCTCAGACTTGTGTGTCCTTCTTCCTTCATTATTTTTCTTAATGGCATCACAATTTCAACATACTTCCAATCTAGTCTGAACTATATCCTGTCATTCCCTAGATCATCATCATCTGTTCTACTGTCTGAGGTTTGGGAACTTCAATTATCGCTTCAATTTGATCCTGCGCTATAGCTTTTACTTCTTTAGATATTACTCATCCAAAATATTCTACCTGCTGCTCACAAAACAACAACTTCTTCCTTGATACATTATGACCTCCTGTGCCATCTTTTCCAAGATAATTTCAATGCCTCTCACATTGCTTCTCACTTGTGGAACAAACCAACAAATCATCCACATACTATATCAACACCTTCCAAATCTGCCTACAACATCTGATTAAAAACACAGCGCTAGTATTTAAAACGCTGCCGCATCCTAGCCTAGGTGTATTTAATACCTCTTCTTAATGTTCTTACCATAGCTATGTTCACCATTATCTTAATATTATTATTATTATTTCCTGATTATCGTACCTGTTCACATCCCCAACACACCTTATCCATTACCTATCTCCTTACTAGCCTTGTCTGGGCTTATATCCAGATTTATTTCACTCCTGATAGGGCATTTGAGGAAACACTCTCCCAAATACATTTATTATTGGCATGGAATCTCTGGCCCCTGTTTGGCTCTGTCATAGGACTCACTGTGTGTCGGTGCATCACTTATTTCAGACTTTTCAACCAGGTCTGTTGTTACTGACACCATTGTTTTTTCCTTTTTCACGCTCTTTCTTTTTAAAGCAGTCTCATCAATTTATCCCTCTGCTTCCCACTTTAATCCTTTCTGATCTGCCTTCTTTCTCATTCTAAACTCAATGTCTTACTTCTCAGATAGTTTATACTCCTTTGCAAATTTATTCACCTTCCTTTTAAAATCTTCCACTGACTTCTCAATTCTCATATTTTACCACCACCCCTTCTACCTCGGGGGCAGTCATCACTTTCTCCCCTACCCCCGAGATTCTGACTTGTTTTTCACCCAATCCAATTTCTTCTGGTACCTTAGTTCCACTTGATCTCTCCGCTCCCGAATTACCATAAATACCATATCCTCTCCCTGGGGTCCTAATTTCAAGTTTACCAGAGGTTCCCGTGTGTATCCCATACACCCCAGGGAGCAGGGCCTCCGACTTCCCTATTCTTCCTCCATGAGTGCGTACGACTGCAACTCCCGTCGTAGCCTGGGACATTCCCTCTTGAAATGACCCTCCTCGTTACAATAGTAACACCGGGATGGCCCCGTGTACCACCCTCCTGATCCTTGTTCCTTGTTTTCCCGGGGACCCCAACTTCGGTCCCTCCATTCACCTCTTCCTCGTCCTCTGTCTCTGCCTCTTCCCCTTCCCCGGTCTCCATGAGCACCCGGCCTTCTATCACCTTCATCTCCCTTCTTCTTTACCCCTTGCTGTACTGCCTGCAACATCATTTTTGCCTTTCCCTTCTGTTTTCCCACCTTTCCAACTTATCCGTGGCATATAATTCATAATTAACACTTCCATCTTATCACACATTTATCTTGACAGTATCTTCCTTGGGCCACTTCCTCACCAATTTCCTTTCTTTCTCCTCATTTCTCAGAGTGCTTTCTTCAGATACAGGGAACTTTTTACTTAGCAATTCAACTCCAGTTATCTTACTTATTGTATTATCTTTCTTTGTGCACTATATCAAAAACAGGTAAAATACAACATATTAAAGCAAACCATGCAACCTTCACTTTTTCTGTCGAACAGGGGCGATCAAAGGTGAATACCTCTTTAACTCATGTTTAAATCATTGTCGGCCAACTCCTTTTTTTTCTCCCCTGGGCCTTATTAATTTATTACCCTTTCCCAACCAGAATGTTTATCTAAACAAACCATAAAAGCTGCTTGTTGTTCAGCAATTAACTTATTTCTAATTTTGTTCAAACCATTTTCCCTACAATTCCCAAATTCCAATTCCTAGTTTAAATACATATGACTAACAATTTTCCAAATTAACTTTACTGAAAAGAAATCAACAAAGCCAAGCAACCTACATTTTCCAACTTTCCCCTTTTAAGTTGCGATGATACAAAGCGTTGTCCGTTACCTTACAGCTATTCGTAACCTCCCCCATTGCTTACAATTTCTTAAAGGAACACACACACCTACCCTTACAGCATGTGGCCTACAGCAAACAAACCTATCACATATACAAACTTCCTCATTCATACAAAACCGGTTTTTACACACACATCACATTAGTTCCATTCTTACTTCAATGAGATTGTGTGAAACAACTCAATATTTATTTCATAGAGACATAGAAACATAGAAATTAGGTGCAGGAGCAGGCCATTCCGCCCTTCGAACCAGCACCGCCATTCAATATGATCATGGCTGATCATCCAACTCAGTATCCTGTACCTGCCTTCTCTCCATACCCCCCCGATCCCTTCAGCAACAAGGGCCACATCCAACTCCCTCTTAAATATGGCCAACGAACTGGCCTCAACTACTTTCTGTGGCACAGAATTCCACAGATTCACCACTGTGTGAATTTTTCCTAATCTCTGTCCTAAAAGACTTCCCCCTTATCCTTAAACTGTGATCCCCTTGTTCTGGATTTCCCCAACATCGGGAACAATATTCCTGCATTTAGCCTGTCCAACCCCTTAAGAATTTTGTAAGTCTATGAGATCACCCCTCAATCTTCTAAATTCCAGCGAGTACAAGCCTAGTCTATCCTGTCTTTCTTCATATGGAAGTCGTGCCATCCCAGGAATCAGTCTGGTAAACCTTCTCTGTACTCCCTCTATGGCAAGAATGTCTTTCCTCAGATTAGGAGACCAAAACTGTACACAATACTCCAGGTGTGACCTCACAAAGACCCTGTACAACTGCAGTAGAACCTCCCTGCTCTTGTACTCAAATCCTTTTGCTATGAATGCCAACATACCATTCACTTTCTTCACAGCCTGCTGCACCTGCATGCCTACTTTCAATGACTGGTGTACCATGACACCCAGGTCTTTCATGTGCTTCTCCTTTCTTTTACCCCCGGGGCTTCCTTCTCCCCAAGATTGCCACATTCGCCCCAATGGATTATCAGGCAGAATGTGCGGCTCTTCACCAGTGTGAGTCTTGTCCTGTTTCCCCCCGGATTCTTACTTTTCCCGTTCTGGTTATCTTTATCTTATCGGACTATTCCCGTCCGACAGACCCCGGTCGCCCAGGCAATACTTAATAGTCAGTTTTCTTACCTGGGTCTTGTGCACAAGAATCGCTCGACCGTTCCTTATTTATTTACCTTACACTCCCTCTTCCTGAGTCTTTTGCCCGAATTTCACTCGCTCAAACCGCTGATGGCAAGCAAGGAGATCAGAGACTGCTGAAATCAGCAGGGTGCACCTTCCCTTCCTTCTTTGCCTCCACCGAGCAGCCGGAGCGGCGATCGCAGACGAGCCCCCAGTTTGTGAGATATGCAATGTGCTCACAATCACTACTCAAAGACTAAATCTTGGAAGCAAGAGATTCTTTATTTTCGAGTCTGCAGAATCGGGTGCCTCTCCAAGTTGAGACACACCGAAGTCAGAAGAGTAATCCCCCTTTATACACACAATTCTACATCCAACCTCCCCTCCTTGGACCTGCTGCAATCAGACGCTGAGGTGGACAACCTGTAGGTACTTCCCCCAGTACCTCCCACATCATACATCGCATGTTCATGGTAATGAGCAGTTTCTTGACCAGGGGTGTGTTGTAATATTCATTTATTTTTATTAAGCATGCTCAGTTGTTCATGACCTATCCTAGTTTTACTCACCTCCAAGTGAACTCTCTCAGTCCTCCTCTATCAGCACTAAAGCTAAGCTATAGTGACAAGGGTCCCATCTATCACTCCATTCTACTGAAAGGGATCTATCCACATCACTCCCTTCTACCGCTATACAATGCTATTACTTCTTACTCAAGGATGGGTCTGGTAACTTTTATACAAAGCTGTGTCAGAACCCTCTCCCTGGCCCCTATTGGTTTGAATCCTCTTTAAAGCCGCTTACAATAGTGGGGTTTAATCACTTTATCCCTCACACCGTAACAAGTCGGAAAAACCTTGGATGTATCTTACTGTTTTCTACTGACAATAAAGTAAATATTCATCAAAAGACTGTGTGTTGAAGCTTTATCAATGGAGAAGCTCTGAAGGTCTCTGAGGCAGTTTGCATGTGTATCGAAGATATTTCCCTTATCCATTCTCATCCAATTAGCGGCTAGGGTGCTAATTACCCGAAAGATCTGAAAAATCTGCCACTACAAAACCTGTCTTGTCCGTGCACCTGTCCAAGCGTCTTAGTTTTTCTAACCCTTCGCCTGTATTGGCCATTTGGCTTCTTTTTTTTTTCATTAATTATGGCATGTGCCTTTAAATTTTAGACTGCCCGTTATTATGTGGGTGAGATTTATTACGTATTTGAGGGCGTGTTTGGAGCTAGTTTCTTGCGCAGAAGCTTAATTTTTAGTTTAGTTATGAACTTACTTGGGCAAGGCTTACCCTTCGACCACGTGACGTTTAACACGAGGAGTTTTATTAATTTTAACAGAATTTTAACAATCTTATTGTTTTTATTCAACAATAAAGAAACTATTAATCAAAATACTGTGTTAGGAAGATATATCTGAGGGAATAATCTCTTGAACAATATAAAAATCTGCCACCACATAAAGTCGAAGGATACCTTTGACAGGAGGTGAAACCAGCCCCAGAGAATGGGACAGGAGATTAGGCTAGGATCTCGAAAGAGGTTTTAGCCAGAAAAACGATTCTAGCTGGGAAATGAAGACAATAGATCTCGGCCAGAGGTGGCCTAGAGGTTTATCGACAGAGTCACGACTTATCTAAAGATCTGAAGCCATTTTAACGAACATGAGTAGAAATCGACTATTATTTCTTTGAATTTTGAAGCTACAAGGCTTTAATTTTAAATGGCTTCCTTAATGAAGAGCCAGATAAATGAATGGGAGCCACCAGCTTAGAAGATCGCCAAGAAAGTGTTTTTCCACTGTCAGGAGAAATCCAGCCAGTCCGACCTTGGATTGTTTTGAAGTCAATATAAGACACAGTCCTTATGAACTAATATCATTTTTAACATTGTGGATGTTGAGAGATGCTGTCTACATATTCAGTTTGTTATTGTTCTGAAGAGGATGTTGACAAAACAAAACTAAAGCAGAGCCAAGAGGGCTTTGTTTGTTCAATGTAAAGGCTTGGCTATCTGCCAAGACCTGTTCAAAATCATGGAGCAAGAAGATGAATAAACTGTCACGTCTGAGGAAGCACGAGGTGGCGATGAAAGACCAAGGAAACAAGTTAAGTTCACTGAGAAAGGCTGAGTTCTATTTCTGAAGAAAGCCGAGAAAATGAGAAACAAACTATGGATTACCAGACTAATTGATAAACAGAGGAATCTAATGGAATCAGATAAGAATGCAATGAAAGTGGAATCTAATATGAGCCAACTACTTAACCTCTGCCAGGAGTTTCAAGATAAACATAATGCACTGATGGACTCAGAGCCATCTCCGGAAGGATGCGAAAGGCACACCCAATGGTATGATGTACAGCTAAAGATATTCAATGATTAGATGGATGAGGCGGAGGAGTGGTTATCTGAAATGATACCACAACTTACACGCTAAACAGCTGGAGGTGCGATGCAACAAGGTGCCGGATTGGAAGATGAAATGACACCACGAGATAGTACCTCGAACATACCTACACTAAGATCAGGACACAAATCTGGTTCTATACCCAGTTCAGTATCAAGGGTTTCTGCTCGATGGGGAGTTGAAGCTGATCTAGCCGCTCTCTCAATTAGAAGCGGATGCCTTGAAGAAGAAACATGAGATTAAGCAAGTAGAAGAACAGATGAAAGAAGAGAAGATGTGACAAGATGAAGATATGACATGACAAGAAGAGATGAGGCAACGAAAAGAACAGCTGGAATTAGACACGAAGATGGCGGTGGCCAAATTTAAGAAGGAGATATCGGAAAGTGAGGGTTCAAGCTGCAGCTCTAGAACATCGAAGACAATGAACTCTGGACCAAGAGGAAAAACTGTTCCAATTGAGTCAGCAGTTGGATCAATTCCACAATCGAGTTCCACCGTATTTCATGGCTTTGAATACCCATTGGAACAGAAGAAGATGGGTAAAACTTAATCTCAGCAAATGGGTACTGGATCAAAACAAACCATTCATGGAGCGTCTATAGATGCTCGGGACAAACAAAAGCTGACCACGCTTTTTCGAGGCCTGGTGCACAGGCTCGAGTAAGCCAGTTTGAGCCAAGGCCGTTCTACCACCCATTGGAGCCAAGCCAAGGTTTTCACGATGGATTATTGGGTTTGATGAATAGTCAAGCTGAATTCATTGCTTGACAAAAGAACTCTCTCACTACCACCGGCAGATATTCCTACATATGATGGAGATCCTTTGCAGTATGAAACGTTCATAAGGGCATTAGAAGAAGTATTAGAAATGAGAATTACGGATGAAAAAGAGTGCTTACAATTTCTGGTGAAGTACACAAGCGGAAGTGTTCAGGTACTTGTGGAAAGTTGTCAAAAGGAGCCAGGCAGCCATGGCCATAAAGAGGCGAGAAGGTTACATAAAGAACGTTTTGGTAATGAACAGAGGATTGCTAACACATACATGGAGAAGACCTATGCTTGGAAATAAATCAAGCCAGAAGATGGGACGGCATTGAATAATTATGCAATATTTCTCAGAGGTTGTTGCAGCTCGATGAAAAATCTTGGCCACTGTAGAGAAGGTACACAGACACCTTAAAGTCTTCACTACTTTATTAAGCATACATTATATATATAGCCCTGGCTGTACGTGGTCTGTCACGAACACTAGAGAGAGATCTAGGGGCATGTAGGTTACAATTATACTAACTGGTGGGGGAGCGGTTAGCATGGACATTATTACTATCAATTAAAGGTATATACACATATCATGTACATCCTTCCTCTACCAAAACAAACAGTGAGTGACAGGGCAACCACGTCTCATGCGCCAGGGTGAATGCAAACAGTAAAGCACGGGAATACAGGATCACATGTAATCGCCGTAACGGACCGGCGGCCTGACCAGGCGACCAGACCGGGTCCGCACCTCGCCATCACCTCCTACCCCGACGGGAACAAGAGGGGATGCTGGGGCATGGTGGAGGTTATGGACAGGAGAACCCCTTAGCGACGAAGGCATCGGGGGGGATGGCGAAGAGAAGGGCGAGGAAGCCGGAGAAAGCGTGACCGCAGCTGGGAGGCGGACAGGAGGAGGACGAGGGGAGGTTGGCCCCAGAGGAACGGGCAAAGCACAGGGCCGCGTCAGTGGCAGCGGGGGGGCATACGGAGCTGCCGGGTGAGGGAGAGGCTCGTTCACGAGCCGGAGATGCTGGCGGGACCGGCGGTACACCCTTCCGTCGTGGTTGAAGGTACGAATGAGGGGAACCGGCAGAACCCACGACCACGGCCAGCTTGGAACGGCCAGAAGAGGACCTCATATGGACGACCTGGCTGGGAAGAAGAGGGCGGAGGACACGGCAGGACCAGGTTCAGCAGGGCCAGGTAGATGTCGGAGCAGGATAGGTGGCAACGCTCCAACAATCCTTTAGCACTGCGGACCGCGTGTTCGGCCAGTCCATTGCTCTGTGGGTATTCCGGGCTGCTGGTGTAATGACGAAAGTTCCATCGTTCGGCAAAAGCGCGGAATTCGGCACTGGTGAACTGGCTGCCGTTGTCCGACTGCAGGCTGGCCGGTGACCCGAAGGTGGCAAAGTGGTGGCGCAACTTCTCGATGAGCGCGGAGGAAGAGAGGGAGTGGAGCTGGTCAACTTCAAACCAGCTGGAGTAAGAGTCGACAAGCACCAGGAAGTGCTTTCCGTGCCACTCGAAGATGTCGTTGCTAGCGCAGACCATGGCAGGTCAGCAGCTGGCTGCTGCAGGAGCGGCTGCCACTGTTGCTGTGGAGAGAGGCAGTTGCAGGTAGGGCACGCGGAGACCCTATCCCGGAAGTAGCGAGGCATGTCAGGCCAGAAAAACTGGCTCTGAGCGATGGAAAGGGTCGCCTCGGCCCTGGGATGGCCACGATGAGCGGTTTCGAAGTATTGTTCTCGTAGTGCTGCGGGCACCACCACCTTGTGCCCCTTCACAATCACACCATCCAAATCCAAATCTGGGAGTTCATCTGCCGTGGCCGGCGTTCCGGGGATCGGGAAAACAACAATGGTGCAAAAGATTGTTCATGACTGGGCCACAAAGAAAATATTCCACCAATTCCAGTTTGTATTCAGTTTCAAATTCCGGGATTTGAAAACAATTAACTGCAGAGTAACCCTGAGGGAACTGATTCTGGATCAGTATCCTTACTTTGGGAATATGCTAGGAGAGGTCTGGAAGAACCCAGGGCGATTGCTGTTTATATTCGACGGTCTAGATGAATTCAAGGGTGGAATCGATTTTGCTGACAGTCGGAGAGACACAGAACCTCAGCACCAGTGCCCAGATCCTGAATCCCGGTGTAAAGTGTCTGACATTGTGTACAGTTTAATCCAGCACAAGCTGCTCCCAGGGTGTTCAGTGCTAGTGACCACCCGTCCCACTGCATTACATTTACTGGAAAAGGCAGAGATCAGTGTCTGGGCTGAAATCCTAGGATTTGTTGGTGAGGAACGGAAGGAATATTTCACCAGGTATTTTGAAGATCATACGGTGGCAACAGCTCTTTTCAAACACGTGAAGGAGAACGAGATCCTGTACACCATGAGCTACAACCCCTCCTACTGCTGGATCCTTGGCCTGACACTGGGCCAATTCTTCACACAAACACACCGGGACCCGCAGCGAGTTCCCAAGACCATCACCCAACTATATTGCTACTTTATTTACCACATCCTGAAAAACCACGGCCGTGAGATTGAGAGCCCCCGTGAGGTGTTACTGAGGGTTGGTCAGATGGCCTTCACTGGAGTGGCTGAGAAGAACATCGTATTCACAGAAGGAGATTTGATCCAATACAATCTGCAGCCTTCCCAGTTCCTGTCCGGGTTCCTGATGGATCTTTTGGAGGGAGAGGATTCAGCCTGGAGCGTGGTGTACACCTTCCCGCACCTCACCATCCAAGAGTTTGTAGCCGCACTCGCACAATTCCTGACCGTAGATCCCACGAATATCATCAGACTCCTGTCTGAAGCCCACAACACGACAGACGGGAGATTTGAAGTATTTCTCCGATTCGTCACTGGTCTCTCCTCCCCACGGGCATCTTGGATCCTGGAGGAGTTTCTGGGTAAATTCCCTCATCAAACAATCTGCCGAGTGATTGACTGGGTGAAGGCGGAGGTTACACGGCAGGCTGGAAATATAAGGAGTGAAGCTGATAAACGGAGTCTCCTGAACACGGTGCACTACCTGTTTGAGGCGCATAATCCTGTACTGGCTCAGCAGATACTGGGATCTTTGGAAACACTTTCATTCAGTTACCTGGGACTGTCTCCGATTGACTGTGCGGTCCTGTCTCATGTCATCGGGCTCTGTGATACAATCAGACACCTCAATCTGGTGAGATGCCGCATTCAGTGTGAAGGTCTCCAGCGGCTGGGACCGGCTCTGCACAAGTGTCAGTGCTTGAGGTAACTGTCCATTTGACGCTAACACTGAACAGTAAAATTGTTTCTTCCGTCCAGCACCCCTTCTATGGGGCCGAGCGGCCGTCATTGTGCACGGGGAGGAGGGGCACCCCTCCTATTTTACCTTCTTCCGAGTTGGCGGTGGTCGACTCCTTCGCCACCCGTGTCACCGGTGGACGACTCCGTGCCTCCCCCCTTCCCCGGGTCGCCAATAAACAACTCCGTGCCCCCCCCCTCCCCCGGGTCATGTGTGTGGACGCCGTTCTCTGCACGAGGAACATTTCCCAGTCGTCAGGGAATGAGAATAAATGGTGAATGTCTCCAAACACCACAACCACAGAGATTTGTTCAATAATGTGCTGAGGTGTTTCCATAAATATCAGTTTGTGAGAAGTTATCTATCTCCGCCTCGCCGTGGTTTGTATCAGTTTGTTTCTTACTCTGTCTGTTTGTGTTTAGACTGGGAAACAACGACCTGGGAGATTCCGGAGTGAAACTGGTGTGTGCGGCTCTGAGGAACCCGGACTGCAAAATACAGAGACTGGGGTAAGTCCTAGACTGTGAGAGATTGTGTTTACACTCACAGGATGTCTGACAGTGAACATTAATATGAACAGTAATTGTGTTACTGATAAACACTGGGGATTTGCGCTGTCTTCTGTCTCTCTGTGTCCCTCACCCTCACTCTTCCTCATCTCCAGGCTGGATCTTGTCGGTCTCACAGATTCTGGAGCCAAGGATCTCGTTTCCGCTCTCAGTACAAACTCCTCACTGACGGGGCTGGAGCTGGGTGATAATAAACTGGGAGATTCCGCAGTGAAACTGGTGTCTGCGGCTCTGAGGAACCCGGATTGTAAAATACAGAGACTGGGGTAAGTCCCAGACTGTGAGACATTGTATTACAGTCACTGGGTGTCTGACACTGAACATTAATATGATCAGTAATTGTGTCACTGATAAACACTGGGGATTTGCACCATCTCCTGTCTCTCTGTGTCCCTCACCCTCACTCTCTCTCATCTCCAGGCTGTACAATGTCGGTCTCACAGATTCTGGAGCCGAGGATCTCGTCTCCGCTCTCAGTACAAACCCCTCACTGACAGAGCTGCATCTGAGACACAACTACCTAACAGACCGATCTGTCCCCGCTCTCCGCCGCCTCATAATAACCCTCCCGAGACTGGAGCGGATCTGGTGAGTGTTTAATGTGATCAAATATCAGGTGATCAGCGGGCTTCTGCTGTGATTTTGTTCTGTAAGTTGCTGAAATATTAACCCCAGTCCCAGTTATTGATACTGTTGTTTAATCTGTTTATTTCCTCTTCATTCCTCGGCTTGTTTCAGGCTGTGGGGGAATCAGTTCAGTGCAGATGGAGAGAACCAGCTGGGGTGTCTGCGGGGAATCAGACCCGGACTGAGTGTGGACGTGTGAACATTCCGCAGTGTAAACGTCACCTCCCTGGGGACCGGAATATTGTTGGCCGATTCCTCGCCCTCCCCTTTATATGCCCCCCTCCCCTTTAAACGGCCGCCCCCCCCCCCCTTTAAACCCCAATGGATCCCGGGCCGGCCGGGCTGTGACGTCGGAGCCGGGCCTGCCTGCTATCAGAAGAAGGGTCTCGACCCGAAACGTCGCCTATCTCCTTCGCTCCTTAGATGCTGCTGCACCCGCTGAGTTTCTCCTGCTTTTTGTGTACCCTCGATTCTCCAGCATCTGCAGTTCCTTCTTTAAAACTTTGTCTACTCCACTGCGATATCTCCTCAAGGTCTGCCTGCTATCACGTTAACCGGAAGCTGCTGCTGACGCCGGATATCCGGTGCTGCCCTCAGTGGGGGACGGGGGAATTGCAGCGGGACCTGTAGGATCCAGGGTACACAAAAGGCTGGAGAAACTCAGCGGGTGCAGCAGCATATAAGGAGCGAAGGAGATAGGCGACGTTTCGGGTCGAGACCCTTCTTTGGACCTGTAGGATCCCGGATTGACTTTATCAGCTACTGCTGTGGATTGATGGTGACAACAGCAGCAGCAACATTGTTCAAACTGTTCGTTCACACGGCAATGTCTGTTACTGCTGTATCGTCTGTAAATGAAACGTAAATGGTTTATTATAGTATAAAACTTGTAAAGTTTGTTGCTGTCCAGGTTGCTAATACTTGCTGAAATCAATAAACACTTGTCAATTCCAGATTTCCTGTCGGATTGGTGATTATTTGAGCAGAAATAGGTGACTTTACCATCTGGCCTCCACTCTTTATTCACTCTGTTCCCTCACTCCACTCCCGAACCTTTCTCTGGTGCTTTCTCTCTGTGTTTGCCCTCCCGTATTCTCCCCTTCTTCTTTCTTATCCGGATCAACTATCAGTCTCCTCCATACTCCTCCACCCTGCCCCTGCTCCAGCACCCTACCGCGTATTCCCCCCGCCTGCTCCCCATCCCACTCCCTCTCCTGCTCCCATCCTGCCACCGCTCCTGCAACCTCCCTCCTGCTCCCCCTCCTGCTTGCCCCTCCTGCCACCAATTCTGCCAACCTCCCTTCTTCTTCCATCACCTCCTCCTTCTTCTGCTTCCCCCTTCCTGCCCCCCCCCATTCCTGACCCCCCCCCCACTCCTACCCCCCCCATCCCATCACCTCAGCCGCTCCTCCTCACCCTCGAGGTCTCACACCCTTCCTGCTATGCCGTCATGTTACCCCCTCATCCTCACCCTAATTCCTTGCCCTCATTCCTTCTCACACTCTTTCCCGCCCTCTTTCCCCCTCTCCTTCCCCCACTCCTCCTCCTACACACTTCCCCTCCTTCTCCCCCCGCACTCTCCCTCCTCCCCCCCTGCCTTTCTATCATGGATACCAGCATGGGCAGCAGGTATCCAATGAAGATAAAGAGTGGCAATAAAGGGGGCTTTTTCTAGTTGGATGCCAGTGACTAGCGGAGTTCTGCAGGGCTCGGTGCTGGGGCAGCTACTCTTTGCGTTGTATATTAATGATTTGGACGAGGGGATTGAAGGCTGTGTGGCCAAGTTTGCGGATGATACGAAAATAGGTGTAGGGGCAGACAGTGTAGAGAAAGTAGGGACTCTGCAGAAGGGCTTGGACAGATTGGGAGAGTGGCAGAGAAGTGGCAGATGGAATATAGTGTAGCAACGTGTGGAGTCATGCATTGTGGTAGTAGGAATAAAGGCGTAGACTATTTTCTAAATGGGGTGAATATCTAGAAATGCAAGAGATGCAATGGGACTTGGGAGCTGGTGCCGGATTCCCAAATGGTTAATCTGCAAGTCAAATCAGTAGTAAGAAAGCTAACTCAATGCCAGCTAGTATTAATTTCAAGAGGTCTTGTTTGCAAAAACAGGGATGTAATGCTGAGGGTGTGTAAGGCGCTGCTAAACCCAAATTTGGAATATCGTGAGAAATATTGGGCACCATATCTGAGGAAGGATGTGCTGGCTCTGCAGAGGGTCCAGAGGAGGTTTACAAGAACGATCCCAGGAATGAGCAGGTTAACCTATGATGAGCATTTGTCGGCACTGTGAATGTAGCGAAAATAGTGAAAAGATTGGGTAGAGTGGAGAACCTGTTTCCACGAGTGGGAGAATCTAGGACTAGAGGTCATAAACTCAGAATTAAACAACGTTCTTTTAGGAAGGAGCTGAGGAGAGATTTATTTACTCAGAGGTTGGTGAATCAGTGGATTTCTTTGCACAGAGGGGCGTAGAGGCCAAGTCAGTGGATATTTTGAAGGCAGCGATAGATAGATTTTTGATTAGTACTTGTGTCTTGAATTATGGGGAGAAGGCAGGAGAATGGGGTTGGGAGAGATAAATCAGTCTTGATTGAATGGCGGAGTAGGATTAAGGAGTTGGTGGTGGACATTAGGAGGCGAGGAACACCCCTGCCCCTGTCTCCATCATTGGTGTGGATGTACAGTTTACCAGCGAGTACAAATACCGTGGAGTAAACTGGACCAGTCCAGGAACGCTGAGGCTCTGTGCAAGAAGGGACAGAGCCGGCTGTGCTTTTTGAGAAAGCTCCATTCCTACAATGTCTGCAGTAAGATGCTGCAGATGTTCTACCAATCGGTGGGAGCCAGTGCCTTCTGCTTTGCTGCCGTGTGCTGGGGTAGCAGGGCGAATGCGGCGGATGCCAATAGGATCAACAAATTCATCAGGAAGGCTGGCTCTGTCCTGGGGGCAGAGTTGGATTCATGGGTGGTGGTCTTGGAGGGGAGGATGCTCCTCAATCTGCGGAGCATCCTGCACAATACAGCTCACCCCCTTCCAGGACAGATTGGTCAACCTGAGGAGCACCTTCACCAACAGACTGGTTCCACCAAATTACCGCACAGAATGCCTCAGAAGATCCTCCTTACCTGTGGCTATCTAACTGTACAATTCTGTCGTGGGGTAGACTGAGACTGAAGCTGACTCCCCTCGCCCCTCCCCAATCTTTGAGCAGCCCCATCCTTTCCAATCATCATGTTAATTTCATTAAATTTCGTTTCGGGTCGGATTCCTTCACAACTTCAGCTTCCTCAGTGTGCTACAGGGATATGCACTGAGCAACTATTTTGATAAAGTGAAAACCATGTCTTAAATCTCCTAATTTTCTATTTTTTAAAATAATGATTGAACACCATGCTTCAGATCATGAGGGAGGAAGATAGGGTGAATATATAGTCATTACCCAGAGTCAAAGGACCAAAGGACCTTGCTTTAAGATAAGAGGGGAACATTTTAATAGGGACCCGAGGCGTAACTTTTACACACAAAGGGTGGTGGATATTTGGAATAAGTTGCCAAAGGAGGTAGTTGAGGCATGTACTATCACCACATTTAAAAGTCATATGGACAGATACGTGGATAGGACCATTTTATCACAGAATGAGCGCCAATTTTAAAATTAAACACACTTCTGATCTAATAAAATGTTTATTCACGCTTTATTCATCCGAAAACTGTTGCAACCATTTTAAAACCCAAGAAAAACAAATTTGCAAGCACTTTAGAACCAATATAATACAATGTGTAAATATTATTTTAAACCCCAAGAGAAACACATTTGCAAACACTTTACAACCAAAATAATACAATGTGTAAACATTTTTTTTTAAACCAAGAGAAACCAATTTTCGAACACTTTACAACCAATATAGAAACATAGAAACATAGAAATTAGGTGCAGGAGTAGGCCATTCAGCCCTTCGAGCCTGCACCGCCATTCAATATGATCATGGCTGATCATCCAACTCAGTATCCCGTACCTGCCTTCTCTCCATACCCTCTGATCCCCTTAGCCACAAGGGCCACATCCAACTCACTCTTAAATATAGCCAATGAACTGGCCTCAACTACCCTCTGTGGCAGAGAGTTCCAGAGACTCACCACTCTCTGTGTGAAAAAGGTCTTTCTCATCTCGGTCTTAAAGGATTTCCCCCTTATCCTTAAGCTGTGACCCCTTGTCCTGGACTTCCCCAACATCGGGAACAATCTTCCTGCATCTAGCCTGTCCAACCCCTTAAGAATTTTGTAAGTTTCTATAAGATCCCCTCTCAATCTCCTAAATTCCAGAGAGTATAAACCAAGTCTATCCAGTCTTTCTTCATAAGACAGTCCTGACATCCCAGGAATCAGTCTGGTGAACCTTCTCTGCACTCCCTCTATGGCAATAATGTCCTTCCTCAGATTTGGAGACCAAAACTGTACGCAATACTCCAGGTGTGGTCTCACCAAGACCCTGTACAACTGAAGTAGAACCTCCCTGCTCCTGTACTCAAATCCTTTTACTATGAAAGCTAACATACCATTCGCTTTTTTCACTGCCTGCTGCACCTGCATGCCTACTTTCAATGACTGGTGTACCATGACACCCAGGTCTCGCTGCATCTCCCCTTTTCCTAATCGGCCACGATTTAAATAATAGTCTGCTTTCCTGTTTTTGCCACCAAAGTGGATAACCTCACATTTATCCACATTATACTGCATCTGCCAAACATTTGCCCACTCACCCAGCCTATCCAAGTCACCTTGCAGTCTCCTAGCATCCTCCTCACAGCGAACACTGCCCCCCAGCTTAGTGTCATCCGCAAACTTGCGGATATAATACAATATAATACAATGTGTAAATATTTTTTTAAACCCAAGAGAAACACATTTGCAAACACTTTACAACATGAAGTGGGCGCATGTGCGGGGCTCTTCTAGAGTGTGCGCATGCGCAGGACATTTCCCGAGTGTGCGCATGTGCGAAGTATTTCAGGCGGGAAAGGCCTGCGGAATCAGCCATGTTTGCCAGACGTTTCTGAGTTGATATATTAAAGAAATAAGTTGCTTAAAGCTTAAATCAAGTTAAGTAAATTACAATTAGTGAAAGTTTCATTTACCTCACAACAATTTAAGCAACTTAGAAGTCAAACAGTCCGACTTGGGATGGAGAAACTATTGAAACCACAACACTTGGATCTGGATCCCAACTCACCTGCTGCTGCAAAGAATTGGAAGCACTGGCTTTGTATACTAAATAATTTCTTTGAGGAGTGTGGCAACGATGCACCAGACAGGTGCACAAGACGTTAATAAGCTTTGTCTCTTCTGATGTATACAAGTACATAGAGGAATGTACAACTTATGATTCTGCTATTGATGTACTAAGCAGACTCTTCGTTAAGACACCCAACGTGATATTCGCTCGACACCTCCTTGCTACTCGGAAACAAAAACCTGGTGAGTCTTAGTAAAGATCGTGCCTTGAAAGCAGTTACGGCTGATCAATATCGACAGGAAGTTATTCGAGACTCTTTTATCAATGGTTTGGCATTGCCTTTAATACGACAGAGACTATTAAAACACAAAACCTTGGATTTACAGTCAGCTTACAATCAAGCTTACTCTTTAGACTTGGCTCAGAAAAATTCAGATGCTTATGGCTCATCTAATGTGTATTCTGCTGCAACTACTACAAAATAATCTCATCCAAGCACTAATATGGAGCAAGCTGAAACAATTTCTACTGATAAAGTTGCCCTTGCTGCAACATATAATTATTCAAAAAGGAACTGTTACTTTTGCGGGGGTAATATTCATAAGAGCTAGAGATACCCTGCTCGAGAGGCAACTTGTAATAGTTGTGGCAAGAAGGGACATTATTCTAGAGTATGCAAGTCCAAAGTGTGAGATACCCTTTATGCTCACAATAAATACTCAAAGACTAAATCCTGGAAGCAAGAGGTTTCTTTATTTTACGAGTCTGCAGACCGGGTGCCTCTCCAACTAGAGACACACTGAAGCCAGGGAGATCATCCCCCTTTATACACAAAATCTTACATTCAATTTCTCCTCCGGACCTCTCTCCAATCAGGGTCGGAGGTGCACAATCTGTAGGTACAACCCACCGTACATCCCCTCGCAACTCCCACATCATACATTGCATGTTCAAACATGTTCATGGTAATGAGCAATTTCTTGACCAGGGGTGTGTTGTAATATTCATTTATTCTATTAAGCATGCTCAGTTGCTCATGACCTACCCTAGTTTCACTCACCTCCTAGTGAACCCTTTCAGTTTTCCTATATCAGTACTAAAGCTAAGCTATAGTGACAAGGGTCCCATCCATCACTCCTTTCGACTGATAGGGATTTCTCTACATCACCCCCTTCTCTAACTATACAAAGCTATCTCTTCTTACTCAAGGCCTCAAGGATGGGTCTGGCAATTTTCAGACACTGCTGTCAGAATCTCCTCTCCAGCCCCTCTCTGTTTGAATTCTCTTTAAAACTCCTTTCTTTAATAGGGTTTAATCACTTGATCCCTCACAATCCTCCCTTTTTCTTTTGCTACGCATACACTGATTAAACCCTCATTTTAAGTTCCTTCAATTCGAACTGACGTAACATCGTCCTAACCTTCTCCTCCTGTAAATCATAAACTTCCCCTGGCCGCATTATCATTATTTTCTGTATTTCCCCTTTCTCTCCCATAGGCATGACTACAGCCTGCATCTGACTTATACTTCTGGTAATAAGTTCCCTAAAACAAGGGATACAACAGGGGATAAAGATCAGTCCAGCCCTGCACATAGAAACACAAGTCCCACCGTTCTCCACCATGTTCCTCCGAGGATAGAATCCCACCATTGGGTTCCCATAATCGAATTCCACTTTTGTATTGGAACATGCGCCAATTTCCGGATCCCTTCTGATATGTCCATCACTGCCTGTCCATTATCATCGATGTTCAAACAGCAATTAGAGAGGTTGAATTTCCCGCATACCCCTCCTTCTTCTGCCAGAAGGTAATCTAGGGCTAACCTGTTCTGGTATATCGCTGCTCTCATCTGCGTCTGCTGCTTTGCCAGCATCTCCAGCGCCCCCGCAGTTTGGTTGGTAATTACCTCCAGTACTGCCTGTAGCCTTATGATCCGGTTTAACATATATACTGGTGTTCGGTAGCCGCAGGATCCATCTTGTGCCCAAGTGGCTGGTCCGTAGTATGAGATGATTCTTGCTGGTGGCCACTCATCATCTTCCCATTCTCCAATGTCTATTTTCCTCTTTTTCCGATATAGGTAATCAAATACAGGTGTTCCTAACGACTGGCCTTCTTTGGGGTTTAACAGGAAGAATCCAGGTTGTACCAGTCCAATAAAACAAGTCCCACTCCAATTCATCGGTAACACCGAGTATGCCTTGTATCCGCATATCCATAACAGTCCTTCAGGGGCCGGTCCACTAGAGGCAACCTTGTTCCATATATCTCGCAATACTGGGATCCCCTGATAAGGGTTATTCCTGGTGCAGTTCCATAGTCCGGCTGATTCCACTCCATCAATCTCCATCCGGATAGCGCAGTTTTTCCCATATTTCTTAGTTAGATACCATTTAGGCTCCTCTGGCCACCACACTCGGGACTGATTTGGCCACTGGGTGACGATGCGCTGGCAGGGGCTGCTGCCTACTAGGACGGCATCCTTTGCCCAGGGCCTAGCGATACACTCAGTCCCGACCGGAGCATCTGTCAGGACCCATACCTGGGGATCTCGGTCTTGTCCAGCTGTCAGGTTCCACCCCATCAGGTCCCATATTTCAACAATGGATCCTCTCCACGGCCAACGTGAATTCATCAGTGGTCCTCCGCAGACCCAACAGTTAGTCACATTCAGGGTCCCAGCTATCCGGGTGGCCAAGTCCACAAACAGGTTTTTTTCTCCTTCAGGGATTTCGATCTGCTTCTTGATTTCTTCGTACAGTGTCTGGTGCACTTGAGGCTGAGTATGTGGGGGAGGGGGAGGCTTCCTGACTACTACCTTAGTAATCTCTTTCACTACTTCCTCCTTCGTCTTATCTATTGCCCCTTTTATGATCTGAGAAGGGAAAACTAACTGTACACAAACCCATCTCTCTCCCCTTGGGCAGGTAACGGCCCCAAACTTCCCTATATACCCCCCTATTGCCTGCCATCAAATACTCCTTTCCCCCCTCTTTACAAATGATTCTAGTCTTTCGGTCATGGCATACTTTGTTCACATGGGAATGATAGGTAAATGATCTGGTTATTACCCCTCTGTATTGAATAGGATGATAACATTTATCACAATTATTAATACCTTTTACAACAATTACATACAAAGCAAACAATACCACGACTGCTCCTTTCATACTGTCAGTTATACATTCAATGCTTTTCTTTTTAAAATTACTGTTAGGGGTTTACTTCCCGGCTTCACCGTCCACTGTTCCTCCTCCTCAGGAACGGGTGGATCGACGGGTCCTTTAACCCGGATCGCGTGGGTCCACCCTTTCTCTTTTGTTCGTATTGCTGTCTCGGTTGTCAGTAATACTAGGTACGGTCCAGTCCACCTGGGCTGGAGTTTCTCCTCCTTCCAATTTTTGACCAGTACCCAGTCGCCGGCCTTTACAGCATGTATTGGAAAGTCAAGTGGCGGGTTTGAGCCAATAATCCTTTCGCTTATAGTTCTGTAAGGGAACGGGACACTGCCAGTAAATAGTTCCTCAAGAATACATCACCTCCCTCAAAGGTTGGTGTGCCTTCCACCTTCCCAAAATAAGGCAATCCAAACAACATTTCATAGGGAGACACTGCAATATCCTTTCGTGGTGCCGTCCGTATTCGCAATAGAGCAATTGGTAGACATTTAGTCCAGGGTAACCCCGTCTCCTCCATTAATTTAGTTATCTGAATTTTTAGAGTGGCATTCATCCGCTCCACTCTCCCCGAACTCTGGGGTTGCCATGGAGTATGCAGCTTCCAGTTTATTCCCAAGGCGCGACAAATTAACAGGTGCACCTTGGAAGCAAAATGTGTTCCTCGATCTGAGTCTATGGATTCAATTACTCCATATCGTGGGATGATTTGTTCCAGCAATATCTTAGTAACTGCCTGGGCAGTGGCATTTATCATGGGAAATGCCTCTACCCACCTGGTGAAATGATCCACTATAACCAAAAGATATTTCCACTGCTGTACTTTTGGTAATTCTGTGAAGTCTACCTGTATTCTCTGGAAGGGTCTAATGGCCAATTGTTGTCCTCCCCCTGGGACAGCTCTCATTACCTTCTTATTCACCTTTTGACACACTACACAACCAGACACCGCCTGCTTGGCTAAAGTATAAATGCCTCTACAGGCATAAGTCCGTAGGATCGTGTCGCACAGAGCCTGAGCTCCCCAGTGCGATTGCGAATGTAGTTGTCTAATCAAATCCCTCGTCAATCCTTTAGTAATTATTTGTTTTTTGTCCGGCGTCCACCACTTCCCGTCCGTGGAGCGCTGGGCACCCAACTCATTCATTTTATCTTCCTCCTCCCGCGAGAATACAGGTATCTTCTCTATTCCCTCTCTCAACGGTATCAGAGACAGCATTTTTACCGTTCCTTCTGTCGCTGCTGTCTTAGCGGCACTATCGACTGTCCTGTTCCCTCTAGCTTCCAGCGAATTCCCTCTCTGGTGGCCTGCTACATGGACCACCGCTATTCTTTCTGGCAATTTTAGTGCTTCCAAAGCTTTCTCAATTAACTGTTCATGAGCCAACTCTTTCCCTCTGGCTGTAATCATCCCTCTTTCTTTCCAGATTTTCCCAAAGGTGTGTACCACCCCAAAGGCATACTTGGAGTCCGTATACACAGTTCCTTCTTTCCCTTTCAATAGTTCCAATGCCCTCAGTAATGCATACAGTTCACACGTTTGCGCGGACCAACTTCCTGGTAACCTGCCTGCTTCCACTTTTTCAAACCTTTCTCCGGTTATTATAGCATACCCACTATACCTTTTTCCATCTATGCATCGGGAAGAACCATCAATGAACCATCTTTCCCCTGTCTCAAGCGGTCGTTCTTCTAAATCTTCCCTACTCTTTGTCTGAAGTTCTATTATCTCACTACAATCATGTTCTGATAACTCCCCTTCCTGCTCAGCACCTGCCGAGTACAAAAACTGAGAGGGATTTAGGTTTTTATCCGTTACTATGGTCAAATCATTCTTTTCCATAAGTATAACCTCATACTTCAAAATTCTAGAATCCGTCAACCACCGACTGGACTTCTGAGTTAGTATCGTCCGGACCGTGTGGGGAGTGGACACCACCAGAGTTCCTCCAAATGTCAATTTCCTACTTTCCTCCACTAACACTGCTGTTGCCGCTACCGCTTGAATACATACTGGCCATCCCCGCGATACTGGATCCAAGAGTTTGGAGAGGAACGCGACGGGCTGCCGCTTCCCTCCTTTCTCTTGGGTCAGTACCCCCAGCGCAATTCCATTTTCTGCATTTACAAAAAGATGGAATGGCTGGTCAATAGACGGGAGAGCCAGTACAGGGGCAGTGATTAAACTGTTCTTTAATTTCCTAAACTGGTGTTCGTCCCCGGGTTCCCACTTTACTTTATCATTTTCTTCACTTAATTTATCATATAGAAACCTAACCTGTTGGGTATAGTCATCTATCCATAATCTACAATATCCAATCAGTCCAAGAAACTTCCTAATCTCCTTCTTGTTTTTCGGCATTGGCAGTCCGGTAATTCCCGCTATCCTTTCTGGGTTTATTCTCCTTTTCCCATCGCTTATCAGGTGTCCTAGATATATTTAACTTCTCGTTCTACAAACTGTAACTTACTTTTAGATACTCTCAACCCCTTTTCCCCCAGAAAGTTCTGGAGGGATATTGTTGCATCCTTAACTGCCTCCTCTTCTTCCCCTGATAGTAATAAATCATCCACATACTGCAACAGCTGTGTCTCATCAGTCCTCGGGACGTCCTCTAATACTTGTTCTAATATCTGTCCAAACAGGTTCGGGGACTCTGTAAATCCCTGAGGGAGTGCAGTCCACCGATACTGCTGTTTCCTTTTGGTCACTGGGTTTTCCCATTCAAACGCAAAAAGGTCCCTGCTCTCTTCAGCCAGGGGACAGCTCCAAAAAGTGTCTTTTAAATCTACCACACTGAACCACTTGTGATTCGGGGGTATCCGTCCCATTATGGTATACGGGTTCGGGACCACCGGGTGTCGCGTTCTAACTATCTTATTTAATTCCCTGAGATCCTGGATCAATCTGAACGTCCCGTCGGTCTTCCTTACGGGGAGTACGGGGGTGTTATATGGGAACATACAACTCTCTAATATACCGTCCTTTAGTAAGTTCTCTATAATTGGCTGAAGTCCTCTTCTTCCTTCCATAGAAATTGGATATTGCCTTACCCGTACTATCTCACTTTCTTTTTTCAGAGGTATTTTCAAGGGTGGGATCTGCAGCCCACCCCGGTTTCCTTCCTTGGCCCACACCTGCGGGACTATTCTTCCCTCGTCCTCCGTGGTCAATTTATACAATTGGACTATTATCTGTCCCCCTACGGGGGCTGTTCCCATTCCTAATTGAATTTGTAAGTCTCTTCCCATCAAATTTATCCCTGCCTGGGGTACCAAGATTAAATCTTCCATAGTTTCCCGATTCTCATATTTCACCACCACCCCTTCTACCTCGGGTAATGTCATCACTTTCCCTTCTACCCTGAGATTCTAACCTGTTTTTTTTACCCAATCTCATTCCTTCTGGTACCTTAGTTATATTCGATCTTTCTGCTCCCGAATCTACCATAAATATCATATCCTCTCCCTGGGGTCCTAATTTCAAATTTACCAGAGGTTCCCGTGTGTATCCCATACACCCCAGGGAGCGGAACCCCTGACTCCCCTATTTCTTCCTCCATGAGTGCGTACGACTGCACCTCCCGTCGTCGCTTAGGACATTCCCTCTTGAAATGACCCTCCTCTTTACAATAATAACACCAGGGTGGCCCCATGTACCACCCTCCTGATCCTTGTTCCTTGTTCTCCCGGGGACCCCAACTTCGGTCCCTCCATTCACCTCTTCCTCGTCCTCCAATACTACTTGCTGTACTGCTTGCAACATCATTTTTGCCTTTCCCTTCTGTTTCTCCTCATCCCGTCTTACATATATCTTTTGAGCCTCTGTTAACAACTGATTCAATGGTTTTTCATTCCAATCTTCCAATTTTTCCAATTTCTTTCTAATATCTGGCCATCATTTTGTTACAAAATTAACCTTCAACAACTGCTGACCTGCAGTCTTATCAGGGTCTATCCCCGAATACTGCTGGACATTTTTCCTTAACCTTTGTAAAAACACTGTCGGAAGTTCGTCCTTGTTCTGCTGATTTTCAAAAGCCCGTTCGAAATTCTGTCCCCTGGGAACGGCTTCTCTAATTCCCTTGATTATTATCTCCCTGAGATCTCTCATACTTTTTCTTCCTTCCCCTGTTTGGTTATTTCAAGTCAGCGCATCAGCCTGCAACCCCTTCTCCTGCCTGTCTGACCATCTGTCTTTCTTCTGAAGTAAACAAACTTCCCCTTATTGACATAATTGTCTGCCAACTCCTTTTTGTTTTTCTGGGCCCCATTAATTTATTACCCTTCTCCAACCAGAATGTTTATCTAAACAAACCATAAAAGCTGCTTGTTGTTCAGCAATTAACTTATTTCTAATTTTGTTCAAACCATTCCCCCTACAAATACATACGACTAACAATTTGCCAAATTAACTTTACTGAAAAGAAATCTATAGAAGCCAAGCAACCTACATTTTCCAACTTCCCCTTTTTAAGTTGCGATGATTCAAAGCATTGTCCGTTACCTTACAATAACCTCCCCCATTGCTTACAATTCCTTAAAGGAACACACACAGACACCCTTACAACATGGCCCACAGCAAACAAACCTATCACATATACAAACTTCCTCATTCATACAAAACCGGTTTTTACATTAGTTCCATTCTTACTTCAATGAGATTGTTTGAAACAACTTAATATTTTTCATAAAAACATTTTTGGCCCTAGGAACTGATCTATTTGTTCAGCCAGTCCCAAGGGGTCTTCCAATAAACTTTTCATCTCCTTTTTAAAGTTCCTCACCCCCATACTGGTGAGAGGCACATAGTTTCCTTACTCTTTACCCCGGGTGTTCCCTTCACCCCATCCAACATTCGCCCCAATGGACTATCGGGTGGAATGTTAGGCTCCATATCAGTATGAGCCTCATCCCGGTTCCCCGGACCCTTACTCCTCCCATTCCGGTTTCCCATTACCTTGTCGGACTATTCCCGTCCGACAAACCCCGGTCGCCCAGGCAATACTTAATAGTCGTTTTTCTTACCTGGGTCCTGTGCACAAGAATCACTCGACCGTCCCGTACGTATTTACCTTACACCCCCTCTTGCTTCCGGAGTCTTTTCCAGCGGATATCACTCGCTCAAACTGCTGATGGCAAGCAAGGAGATCAGAGACTGCTGAAATCAGCAGGGTGCACCATCCCCTTCTTCCTTGCCTCCACCAAGCAGCCGGAGGGGCGATCGCAGACGAGCCCCCAATTTGTGAGATACCCTTTATGCTCACAATAAATACTCAAAGACTAAATCCTGGAAGCAAGAGATTTCTTTATTTTACGAGTCTGCAGACCGGGTGCCTCTCCAACTCGAGACACACTGAAGCCAGGGAGATCATCCCCCTTTATACACAAAATCTTACATTCAATTTCTCCTCCGGACCTCTCTCCAATCAGGGTCGGAGGTGCACAATCTGTAGGTACAACCCACCGTACATCCCCTCGCACCTCCCACATCATACATTGCATGTTCAAACATGTTCATGGTAATGAGCAATTTCTTGACCAGGGGTGTGTTGTAATATTCATTTATTCTATTAAGCATGCTCAGTTGTTCATGACCTACCCTAGTTTCACTCACCTCCTAGTGAACCCTTTCAGTTTTCCTATATCAGTACTAAAGCTAAGCTATAGTGACAAGGGTCCCATCCATCACTCCTTTCGACTGATAGGGATTTCTCTACATCACCCCCTTCTCTAACTATACAAAGCTATCTCTTCTTACTCAAGGCCTCAAGGATGGGTCTCGCAATTTTCAGACACTGCTGTCAGAATCTCCTCTCCAGCCCCTCTCTGTTTGAATTCTCTTTAAAACTCCTTTCTTTAATAGGGTTTAATCACTTTATCCCTCACAAAAGCAACTACAAAAATTGTGACTGCTGTCATGTATACGCCTTCTTTATGTGCAATTACAGCTGCATTTCCTCAGAGCTTGTTTCATGCAGCTACAACTGTATCTATTAATGGCCATACACTTAATGTATTACTTGATTCTGGCAGTTCAGAAAGTTTTATAAGTGAACAAGTTGTGTCTTGACTAAATCTAACCATAATTCCTTCAAATAAGGAAATCTCGATGGCTCTGTCAACTCTCAACATTCAAATTATAGGATCTTGTATTGTAGGCTTTATTCTGAACAAAACTAGCTATAAATCTGTGTGTCTAGGTATTTTGAAAAATGTGTGTAGCGATATAATTCTAGGTCAGGATTTCCAGAAACTGCACAGATCACTTCAAATAATGTATGAAGGATCGATGCCTGAGCTTGTATTGTCAAAGCCACCAGTATTGTGTGGTGTTTCTGCTGCATCTGTTGATTGTCCTTCATTATTCACTAATTTATCTTCCAAGTGCAAGCCAATTGCTACAAAATCAAGACACTTTAGTAAAGATGGTAGGAACTTTATCAACACAGAAGTAACTAATCTTTTGCAAGAAGATATCATAGAACCCAGCTAGTTGACTAGCCCTGGGACCGTGTTGCTTCGTCATTATGTCCGATTAAATAAGAATGAGCCTTTTGTTGATGAAGTTGAACTGACTGATGCCAACCCTTCTTATGCAACTATCAAGTATCGGGATGGACGTCAGTCAACGGTCTCACTTCGTGACCTTGCACCATGTCCGTCTTCTCCATCAGCTCCATCACTTCTTGATAACACTAATCGAGAACTTCCTCCAACACTTCCAGCATCCGCTATGGAAACTTCTACAAGAAATTCTAAAATTGTAAATCTAAATAACAATATGAGTGAAGGTGATGACCATGCAATATATCTACCACCTACCACCAGCTATTGAAACGCCATTACCTCCTGAAGCTCCAGCTCTGCGACGGTCATCAAGATGTATTAAACCTCCTGACCGTCTCAACTTATAAATAGGAGGGGAGAATGAAGTGGGCGCATGTGCGCATGTGCGCATGTGCAAAGTATTTCGGGCGGGAAAGGCCTGCAGAATCAGCCATGTTTGCCAGACGTTTCTGAGTTTATGTATTAAAGAAATAAGTTGCTTAAAGCTTAAATAAAGTAGTGAAAGTTTCATTTACCTCACAACACAACCAATACAATACAAATTGTATAAACATTTGTTTAAAACCCAAGAGAAACAAATTTGCAAACACTTTACAACCAATACGTTCAGTGTTATTCCCAGCTCAGAGAGCCGTGAGCCATCTGCCATGACCCTCTGGCTTCCTGGGTCCAGCAGAGACTCAGTGAGGTGCAACACTTCCGGGTTTTATAGTCCCTCCCCCTGCCGCCAGCGGGGGCAGCAGAGAGAATGGGGAATTTGTTATAAACATTAATATCTCTCTCATTTTTCATCGATTGGAAAAATCCTCTGGGCGAGGCAGGTGGAATGGGTCTCTGAGCGAGGTGGCCACAAATGACAGCCGTAGGTGGCGGCGTTCTCTCAGAAATCGCAGCATAGCGGGCAAAAAGCGGTCAAGATCAGACTTTTAGTAATACAGATGTCAACAAAATAGAGAGAGTACAGAGGAGATTTACTAGAATATTGCCTGGGTTTCAACACCTAAGTTACAGAGAAAGGTTGAACAAGATAGGTCTTTATTCTTTGGAGCGCAGAAGGTTAAGGGGGGACTTGATAGAGGTCTTTTAAAATTATGAGATGGATAGACAGAGTTGACATGGATAAGCTTTTTCCCTTGAGAGTATGGAAGATTCAAACAAGAGGACATGATTTGAGAATTAAGGGACAAAAGTTTAGGGGTAACATGAGGGGGAACTTCTTTACTCAGAGAGTGGTAGCTGTGTGGAATGAGCTTCCAGTGGAAGTGGTGGAGGCAGGTTCGATTTTATCATTTAAAAATAAATTGGATGGGTATATGGACGGGAAAGGAATGGAGGGTTATGGTCTAAGTGCAGGTAGATGGGACTAGGGGAGAATAAATGTTCGGCATGGACTAGAAGGGCCGAGATGGCCTGTTTCCGTGCTGTAATTATTATATGGTTACATGATGTGAGATAAGGAGAGAGGAATGTATATGTGCAGCTTTAAGGGGCATTGGTCAGGTAGCATTTGGTGTATTGCATACAGTTCTGGTCACTCCAGATGTGGAGGCCTAGGGGAAGGCGCAGAGATGGTTAACCAGAATGGTTTAAAAAACAAGGAACTGCAGATGCTGGTTTACAAAAAAGGACACAGCTTAAACACCCACTACCTTTCAATAGGATATTGTCAATTTGCTGAGGTTGATTATGTCCAATTAACAGCTAACAATTATGCCGTTCCTTGGCTTGCATCTGAGTAAAATGTAATTCAATACCCACGTACGGTTTGCAATTTTTTAAATGATAAATTTTGCTTCAGAGGCGTTTTCTTTTTATATATAAAAACCCACTTGAGAACCATGGGCTGTAAATATTTACAGCCAGATTTATCACTTCTGAAACTTTTTAGATGCCAAAGGAATCAAGAAAAAACACAAATAATGCCTTACTGTTGATAAAATGCAGTGAGCAAACGTGGTAATTCCCAATAGTTTCAATCTCAATATCTGTACGGCCAATGTTCGCCAAGCACATTGGCGGTTGTTGTCCCTTCAGCTCTCGCTTCTATCTACCGTCATTGCTCCTCACTTTTGGAAATCTTTTATTTATTTATTGTTTTCTTTAATAATATTTTTATTAGGTCATATACAATAGGGTACATTAAGAATAACATAATACATTTCATATACAACTTGTTTTTGAATTTAATAACAAAAAAGTAATATAAGCAAAAAGAGAGAAAAAGAAAGTTAGGTAAAATGGTGAAAGTGATAGTTCGTGAAAAATGCAAGGAAAAGAGAGAAAGGAGGAGATATATATATTTTAAAAAAAGGATAATAAAAGGAAAATAAAATGGAAGGGATATACCTACTTCGTATCTTTGCGCACCCCTCACCCGGTTCTGAAACAGTTTATTTTCAGGATTATGTTGCACCATATGCTTGTAATAAATCGATAAAGGAAGACCAAATCTTTAAGAATTAGTCTGATTTACCTGCTTGGACGAATCTCATATCTTCTAGGTGTAACAATTCAGACATGTTGGAAATCCACAATTTAAGCGTTGGTGTTGGTGCATTTTTCCAGAATTTTAATATACTTTTTTTTGCCGTTATTAAGCCATAGTTAAGGAAACTCTCTTGGAACGAAGTCAGCTCAGAGCTGGTCTCCATAGTTCCAAAGATAATAAATTCTGCTTTGGGGCTCATTTCTGTTTTAAATACTTTAGTAAAAATTTCGAAATGTTTTATGCAAAAGACAAAAGAGTGTGCTATAGTTGCATCTTGAGATAAGCATTTATCACAGATGGGTGAGTCATTTGGAAATATTTTATTCAATTTAGTTATTAAGTAATATAATCTATGTAAAATTTTAAATTGAATTAAGGTATGTCTTACATTTATCGAGCATTTATGTACATATAGCAAATATTTATCCCATCTGTCATTCGAGATAATTCTTTTTCCCAGTCTCTTCTGATGGCATCATATGGTGGTACCTATGTTTAAAATGATATTATACAAATATGATATTAAATTAGTAGAATCTGCCTTTCTGTTCATAGCTTCATCTAGTATATCCTAAGTCAAAGTTTTATGTTCTTTTGTATGTATTTTCAAGAAGTCACGGATTTTAAGATATTTAAAGTACTGATTACTTTTCAGGTTATATTTAAGTTGTAGTTGTTGAAATGATAAAATATTTCCCATTTCATACATTTCTCCAAAGGTTTTAATTCCTATTCTTTCCCAGTGTGTAAACGTTTTATCGATTGTAGATGGTTTAAACAACGGATTATGAACAATAGGAGAGAGACGCGATAGATTTCTTAATTTGAGTTAATTTTATTTGTTTCCACGTTCATATTGTACTATGAATAATTGGATTTTTCTTGTCTACTTTTGGAATTCTGAAGTAGGATAAATGTCTCTCACGCTTATCCCAATTTCCAATTATTTACAGTGTAAAAATGGACCATTTCGGCGGGTTTTAATGGGCCTGCTACGCTGGAAACAATGGTCAGTGCTTACCTGTATTTCATCGCATGGACTCCAGTTGGCGTAACGTAACAACAGTACGGGTCACGGGTCGTGACCCAACTGCCGTGCAACCTCTCTATTTACATTTTAGGAAAAAAGACATAACACAACAGCATTTATGCCCCGGTGAGATAAGTATTTACTGTCCTGATGGCCTGTGGGAAGAAACTCCGTCTCAGCCTCTCTGTTTTCACAGAATGACAGCGAAGGCGTTTGCCTGACCGTTGCACTGGAACAGTTCATTGCAGGGGTGGTAGCGGCCCCCCATAATGCTGCTGGCTCTGGATCTGCACCTCCTGGTGTATAGGTCCTGCAGGAGGGTGCGTGTAGTTCCCATAGTGCGTTCGGGTTAGTGTGGGGGGTGGTTAGTGTGTGGTGGGTTAGTGTGTGTGTGTGTGCGGGGAAGGGCGTTTGTGTGTGTGAGGGGGCGCGGTAGTGTGTGTGTGGTGGGGGGGGGGGGGGCGCTGTGATTTCAGAGAGACTCTGAATTTCCTCAGTTGCCTGACGTGGTAAAGGCACAGCCTTGCCTTACTCACCAGTGCGGCAGTGTGTGTTGTCCATATCAGATCCTCTGTGGTTGTGGACTCTCAGGTATTTAAAGCAACTCACCCTATCCACAGTTGCCCCATTTATCTCCAGTGGTGTGTATTGTCCTCGGATGTTGTGGCCTTGTAAAGTCCACAATCGGCTCTTAGTTTTAGTGACATTCAAGAGGAGGTTTGTTGTCCTGACATCAGAGTGCCAGTTCAGCCAGCTCCTCCCGGTGGGGGGCTTCTCATCGTTATTGAAGATCAGGCCGACTGCCAGTGTCATCAGCAATCTTGAGGATGGAGTTGGAGCTGAACATGGCCACACAGTCATGTGTGTACAGGGACTACAGTAGAGGCAAAGGAACACAACACTGGGGGGGGACCTGTGTTCAGGGTGAGGGGGTTGGATGTATGTCTCCCCATCTTGATGACCTGGGGCCTGGCAGTGAGAAAGTCCAGTACCAGGGCACACAGGGGAGTGTTCAGTCCCAGTTCCAGCAGCTTCTCAGCATGTCTGGTGGGGACTAGGGTATTGAAAGCTAAACTGAAATCAATGAACAGCATCCTCACATAGTTCCCCCCTTCTGGCTGTCGAGGTGAGAGAGAGTGGTGTGCAGAACCTGGGAGACCGCATCATCTGTGGATCTGTTTGGACTGTATGCGAACTGCAGCAGGTCCATGGTGCAAGGGAGGAAGGGAGGAAGGAGCAGATGTGGCTCTTAATCAGCCTCTCGAAACATTTCATGACTACCGAGGTGAGGGCCACTGGTCGGTAGTCATTCAAGCAAGGCATTCTTTGGCACTCACTGAGAAAGGGGGAGAGAGAGAGGGGGTGAGCACACATGTGCACACACTACCACCCCCCCCACACTCACTACCCTTCCATGCACACAAACCCCCCTCCCGGCATACACATACACCCCCACCACACACACTAAACCGCCCTTGATATTATTATTATTATTTATTGGCTCCTTTTACTTCATCCACTCAAGCATACTCCCAACTCAAAGGCCGCGTCTAGAGAGTGACAGGTGGAGGGGGTAGAGAGAAAGGGCAGAGAGAGGGGGCAGAGACAGACAGAGGGGGCAGAGACAGAGAGAGAGAGAGAGAGAGAGAGAGAGAGAGGCGGAGAGAGAGGAGCACAGAGAGAAGGGCAGAGGGTTGTGAAGAAGGGGGGGAGGAGGGGAAATGCCGAGAGAGAGGTGGGGGTGGGAGAGAGAGGTAGGGGGGAGAGAGGAGACAGAGGAGGGGGGGGATAGAGGTGAGGGGGAATAGAGAGGATAGAGGAGGGGATAGAGAGAGGAGGGGAGAGAGATGGGGAGGGTGGCGAGAAGGGGTAGAAGAGGCCGGTGGGAAGAGAGGCCCCAACTTGCATGCACGTCTAGAGAGGGAGAGGAGGGGGCAGAGATGGGTGGAGAGGGGTTGGAGAGAAGGGGATGAGAGAGGGGGTCATTAGCGCATTGGTTTTTTTTAGAAGATGTGACAAGACCCAAACAAGTAAATCAACACACACACATCCAAGAGTTTTATAATTATGGAGATAGATACAGATATAGAGGGAAGCTTATCAAGTTCAAATTTATTGTCACATTTGCCAATTAAGGTACAGTGATATTTGAGTTACCATACAGCCATACCAAGTAAAAAACAAGACACAGCCACATAAAATAAAATTTAACAGAAACATCCACCACAGCGGAATCCATATTCCTCACTGTGATGGAAGGCAATAAAGTTCAATCATCTTCCCCTTTTGTTCACCCATCATCGGGGCTGTTGAACCCTCCGCAGTCGCCGCTGCCGACGGTCCGATGTCCTCTCGTCGGGATAACGGAAACTCCGGCATTGGAAAGGATTGGAACACTCCGCAACATAGAAAATAGGTGCATGAGGAGGCCCTTCGAGCCAGCACCGCCATTCATTGTGATCATGGCTGATCGTCCCCAATCAATAACCCGTGCCTGCCTTCTTCCCATATCCCTTGATTCCACTAGCCCCTAGAGCTCTATCTAACATTTTTCCTACATCTAGCTTGTCCAGTCCTTTTATAATTTTATGTTTCCATAAGATGCCCCCGCATCCTCTTAAACTCAAGTGAATACAAGCCTAGTCTTTTCAATCTTTCCTCATATGACAGTCCCGCCAGGGATCAATCTCGTGAACCTATGCTGCGCTGCCTTAATCACAAGGATGTCCTTCCTCAAATGATGAGACCAAAACTGTACGCAATACTCCAGATGTGGTCTTACCAGAGCCCTACAGCAGATCGTCAGCTGACCACCGACCTGAATGAGTTTGACTGCAGGCTTGAAAATCAGAAACACAACCCTGGTACTTCCTCCCCCCCTTCCCAATCAACACAGCCAAACCCCAGTCTACAAAGAATTGGACCCGCACCCTCTCCTTCCATTCACCATTTCACCAACTTTACTTAAGGCAAGTCTCCTGTATGAAAGATCTGGACCATTTCCCAACCCAACCAAACACTTCAACCCTCTCACAGCCTGGCCTCAGTCTGCAAAGACTTGGCCTTTCTTCACCTACCCTCTCCAATCACCACTTTCACACCCTCTCTGGCTGCACAACATAAATTATCAATACCAATAATAAATTCAGAGGTCCAACAGGGGAGAACAAGGGCTTAATTAGGAATGAGGTAAATGGATAATGAAAGAAAACTGGCAGGAAACATAAAAACCGACTGCAAAGGTTTTATCGATATGTGAAGCGAAAACGATTAGTTAAAACAAATGTAGGTCCCTCTGCAGTCAGAAACAAGGTTACTTGATCATGGGGAACAAAGGACATGGGCAGATCAATGAATAACTACTTTGTTTCTTGTCTTCATAGGTGATGGACATACATATTTGCCGGAAAAATAGCAGGGGATCGCGGGTCAAATGAGATGGAGGAACTGAGTGACCACCATCCAGGTTAGCGTAAAGTGGTGTTAGGTAAATTGAATGGATTAAAAGGCCGTTAATCCCCAGGGCCGATAGGCTGCATCCCAAGGGTACCTTAAAGAATTGCCCCGAAATAGTTGTTGTCATAGGTGATAATTTTTTCAAACTCTTTGGATTTTGGGTTAGTTCCTGAGGATTGGAAAAGGGTAACTAAATGTAACCCCACTTTTTTAAAAGGGAGGGAGAGAGAAAACGGGGAATCTACAGAACCGGTAGTCAAACATCGGTAGTGGGGGAGCGAATAATACTAGAGTCAGTTATTTAATAGATGGGGGATAGCAGTGCATTTGGTAAGTGGTGGAAATCATTGGACAAAAGTCAGCATGGATTTATGAAATGTAAATCATGTCTGACGAAAACCTTATTGAATTTTTTGGGATTGTATCTAGTAGAGTGGATAAGGGAAGAAGCAGTAGATGTGTGAATATCTGGACTTTCAGAAGGCTTTCGACAAGGTCAACACAAACGTGACTAGTATACAAACTTAAAGCACACGTATTGGCGGTTCAGCATTGAACTGGCTGGCAGACAGGAAGCAAAGAGTAGGAGTGGATGGGTCCATTCAGGATGGCAGGCAGTGACTGTGGGGTGCAGCAAGGTCTCAGTGTAGGACCGCAGCTATTTACAATAATATTGTTAATGATTTGGATGAGGGAATTAAATTGCAACATCTCGAAGTTTGCGGATGAACTAAGATGGGGGTCAGTGTTAGCTGTGAGGAGGATGCTTGGAAGCTGCCAAGGTGACTTGGTAGGCTGGGGTGAGTGGGCAAATGCATGGGCAGATGCAAGATATGTGGATAAATGTGAGGTTATCCACTTTGGTAGAAAAAATAGGAAAATAGACTATTATTTGAATGGTGGACACGATTAGGAAAAGGGGGGGATGAACGAGACCTGGAGTCATGGTACCACCAGTTCATTGAAGTAGGCATGCAGGTGCAGCAGGCTGTGAAGAAGAAATGGTATGTTGGCTACATAGCAAAAAAGGGATTTGAGGTACAAGGCAGGGAAGTTCTACTGCAGTTGTTACAGGGTCTTGGTGAGGCCAACCTGAGTATTGCGTACAGTTTTTGGTCTCCTAATCGGAGGAAAGAATTCTTGCCATAGAGCGAGTACAGAGAAGGTTCACCAGATTGATTTCCGGGGATGGCAGGACTCCGTATGATGAAAGACTAGGATAGATCGGCTTGTACATGCTGGAAATTTAGAAGATTGAGGGGTATCTCATAGAGACTTAGAAAATTCTTAGGGGTTGGACAGGTAGATGCAGGAAGTTGGGAAAGTCCTGACGAGGGGGTCTGGTAAGGATAAGGGGAAAGTCTTTTAGGACCGAGATGAGAAAATAATTTTTCACACAGGAAGGTGGTGAATCTGTTGGAATTCTCTGCCACAGAGGTAGTTGAGGCCAGTTCGTGGCTATATTTAAGAAGTAGCAAATAATATTTCTCCCCATACCCCTCAGGAGATATGGCGAGAAGGCAAGGTATTTGGTACCGAGTGGATGATCAGACATGATTCATATTGAATGGCGGTGCAGGCTCGGAAGGGCCGAATGGCCACTCCCTGCAACCTATTTTCTATATTTCTATCTTATTTTACCTATACAATCTGCAGAAGAGCCTCTTTACTCCTGTACTGAAATCCTCTTGTTATGAAGCCAACATTTCCATTAGCCTTTCATTCACTGCTGCTGCACCTGCACGGTCAATATCAGTGACCGTGTGCAAGGACACCCAGTCTCGCTGTACCTCCCCCTTACCTAACCTGGAATCCCATTGAGATAATAACCTGCCCTGGTTTTTTGGGCCACCAAGTAGATAACCTCACATTTATCTATATTAAACTGCATTTGCCATTCACTCAACCTGTCCAGATCCACCCTGCAACCTCCTAACACCCTCTTCACAGTTCTCACTCACCAAAATTCGTTGTCATCCGCAAACTTGCTAGTGCTGCTTCCTAATTCCCTCTTCCATATCAATTTATATGGTAAACAGTTGCGGCCCCTCACACGAGCTGCGGGCACTCCACTCGTAATTGCCTGCCATCTGAAAATGACCCATTCACTCCTACTTCTTTTGCTTCCTGTCTGCCAACCAATTTCTTCCACGGTCAACACCCACCTCCAATTACCATATGCTCTATTTTAGCATGGAGCTCCCGAGTCGGCTCTTCTTAACGGAGACCGCGGGCTTCACGGTGTTAAGACCACAGGGCCCCGAGATTAGAGCTCCTCACGGGCGATCCTCGGCAAAGGAGAAAAATTGCATCTCCGTCGAGGAAAAAAGTTCTATAAACACTAAAAATACTTAAAATATGGGGAGGTGTTGACTCTGGATTAATCCTGACGCCTTTCGCCAGCGAGATAAAGATAGGATTGACGAAGAGATGGCCCACGATGGGCGGGGGTTTGGTTGTCGTTTAATTTGGATAATTTCATTGTTAATGTTCATTGGGCTGTAAGCTTACGAGGGGCTGTCCTCTGTTTGCGTGTACCCTCACTCTGGCAAAGGAGGCCCACACTGGAAAGACCAGTGTGGTGATGGGAAGGGGACTTAAAAAAATTGGCAACCGGAGATTTGGCGACCTTGGCAGATCCGACGCGCAAGCGTTAGGGTGAAAATGCACGCCTTGTCTAGATACAAGGAAACAGCAGAAGATGGCTGGTTACAAAGAGACACAATCTCCTGGAGTAATTTGCACCACTGCAGAGCATGGAAGGCAAACATTCTAGGTCAGGACCCTTCTTCAGACTGCTTGGTGTAGGGGTGGAGAAAGTTGAAAGGAGAGGTGGGAGTGGTCGCCTTAGATTCCCTTCCCTCTTACAGCGGCTTGGAACACCGAGTTCCTCCAACCGCTTTAGAGGGAATGGACAGACGTTTTGAACAGGATCCTTCTTCAGACTGATTGGAGAGGGAGGGAGGGAGGGAGGGAGGAAGTGGGAAAAAGAGAGATGGGGGCTGGACAAAGTCTGGCAAGTTGTGTAGTGATAGGTGGACACAGAATGTGGGTTACTCAGCTGGATAGGCAAGCATCTCTAGAAAAGAAGGAATGGGTGATGTTTTCAGGTTGAGACCCTTCTTCTGAAGTAACTAGGTGGTAATAGGTGAGGGTGACCAAGAAAACTGCAGATGCTGGGAATCTTGCATAGAACACAATTTAGTTAGATGCACAGAAATCTCTTGCCCAGACAGGAATCCAGAGTTGACCCAGAGTTGGATGTGGTTAAGGTGAGTTGGATGTGGACCTTGTGGCCTAAGGGGACAGAGGGTATGGAGAGAAGGCGAGGTACGGAGCTACTGAGTTGGATGTCAGCCATGATCATATTGAATGGCGGTGCAGGCATCGAAGGCTGAGAATGGCTACTCCTGCACTAATTTCTATGTTCTATGTTTCTATCGAGGACCCAGAGGAAATAGGTTCAAGGAGAAGGGGAAAAGATTTAATAGGAATCTGAGGCATAACTTTTCAGCGAGGGTGGTGGGTGTATGGAACAAGATGCCTGAGGAGGCAGTTGTGGCTTCGACTCTCCCAACATTTTAAGAAACGTTAGAGATAGTTTACAAGGATAGGACAAGTTTGGAGGTATATGACCAATTGCAGCAGGTGGGACTAGTGGTTGCCCGGGACATGTTGGTCTGTGTGGCAATGTTGGGCCGAGGGGGTTCCTGTTTCCACATCTGTATCACTCTTATTGACTATAAAACAAAGTGCTGGAGGT
The DNA here is from genome assembly GCA_035221665.1 of Okamejei kenojei. NCBI lineage: Eukaryota > Metazoa > Chordata > Chondrichthyes > Rajiformes > Rajidae > Okamejei > Okamejei kenojei. The sequence goes on from CM069170.1 coordinate 13,432,224, forward strand.
AAACTCAGCAGATCAGGCAGCCATCTCTGTCATGAACATGGATTAGGTGGCGTTTCACAGTTTAGTGCTGGTGTAACTCAGTGGTCAGGCAGCATTGTGGGAGAACATGGATAGGTGACGTTTCACAGAGTGCTGGAGTTAACGGCGGGTCAGGCAGCATCTTGTGGAGAACATGGACTAGGTTACAATTTAACACAGTGCTGGAGGTAACCAGGGGCCTGGCGAGCATCTATGGAGAACATGGATAAGTGATGTTTCAGAGAGTGCTGGAAATCTATCTCTCTATG